>JAPMOQ010029364.1:2944400-2987654 GCA_026543055.1 Argiope trifasciata | reverse complement strand
ACCCACACAACGATGGGATTTTTATGGATGACAATGCGCCATGTCACCGGGCCAGAACTGTTCGCGATTGGTTTGAAGAACATTCCGGACAATTTTAGCGCATGATCTGGCCACCTAGATCGCCCGATATGAATCCCATCGAGCATTTATGGGACATCATAGAAATGTCCGTTCGTGCTCAAACTCCTGCACCATCCACACTTTCACAATTATGGACATCTATGCAGAGAGCATGGCTCAATATTCCTGCAGAGGACTTCCAACGACTTGTGGACTCCATGAAACGTCGAGTTGTAGCACTTCGCCGGGAAAAAGGAGGACCGACACGATATTTACAGTCATTTACAGTCATCCCATGACTTTTGTCACTTCAGTGTGTGTATGTATATATATATATATATATATATATATATATATATATAAGACAGCAAATGCTTCGCCTATGATTATTTTTAGAAAATTCCTATTCAGTCTCTTTGTTTTGGTACAAGTCTTTCTATTTTTAGTAAAGACTTCTTCCTTAAAATGTTAAATATTTGTTTATTTTTAAAACTCTTTTTTGTAATGGTTCTCAATTAATTTTTCCCTCATTTAATCGCTCTAACATTTGAATTCTAAATATTTTTCCAGTCATTTTTGAAATACTATTTTATTGCCTATTTGCATAAAAACGTGTTACAAAGATTGAGAACATTCTAATAGTAGTTATGAGTAATTAATCCTTTAGAGATGCGAATAATTTTCTGTAGAAATATTTTTTCTTAACAATTATGGAATTTATAATGCTGAAATTAATTTTTTTTTCCATATTTATTACAAAATAATATTTTGAAAAATTTCAGTTCTTATTTATAAGTTTTCTAAAAGTAATAAATCTCCTAAAAATGAGAAGTAAATAATTTTCAACTAACATCTTACATTTTATCTGTCCTTTATTAATTTTTAGACCATACTTTTCCTTTAATAACGCATTTCTTGTATTTTACAGACAGCACAAAATGTATTTTTTTTCCTTGACTTAAATAAATATATTATAAAATGAAAATAATGATAATAATAACAAGAATATGGTTTCTTTACAATTAAGATATTTCACCTATTTTTCATGAGAAGATTGAATTTAATTATTATATTTATTAGAAATTAATTACAAATATTGATTAAAGTAATTACGACTGTGGTGATTAATTGCTGAATTCAAGAAGTTTCCTTTTCTTTTCTTGCAAAAACATGCAATACGAAAACGGAAGTCCAAGTTTATCTTTACTCCTATTTTATAGCACGCTTATGTAAAAATTGTAAGAATCCAAATACCTTATTGGTTATTTGGTCAAGATTAATCGTACGAGATTCTGTTTGATATAACTTCTGTTGCTTTCAAAGTGAGCAATTTCAAATTTTATATCAAGCTGATATAAAATCACTCATAATTCCATCTACTTTGAAAATTCATTCTAAGAATGAGCTTACAAAAATTACGTGTCGATAGATGGACATATTTTCTATCTCAAGAATTGGTTTTACTTCTAATAAAAATTTGAAAGCAATGCCACGAATTTTCTTGATGATGATTATATTTTCAAACACACAAGAAAAACCTATCTATGTTATTAAAAGAGATTATATTCTGAAGCATAAGCTTGAAAATAAAAGCAGCAATTTTGGCTAGTTTAGGAGTATATGCTGTTAATCTTGAAATTCATTAATGACACGTGATTCGGAAACAAGTACTGTTAATATCTAAGTGGTGTTTAAATAAAATAATATCTTTAGATTGTTACGCTCAAAAGTTTTCTTAATATATCACTAAGATAAAACCGCACTGACATCAGAACGTATTATAGAGGAGATAGTTTAAACTTCCGGTAAAACTAATCAAAAAGCTATTTATTTCATTCATGTATTTTGTTATTAGGTCTTTACTAAAATAATTGAGATACTTAATATTTTCCGTCTATATTTATTATACACCAATAGAACACAAATATACGTTATAAAACGCAAATTCATATGCATATATTTAGGATTTTTGAAATTTTTAGACATTTTTATTTACATTTTTCGATTTTTCGATTTTTTAAACATACAAATTTGTACTTTAAACATGTTAAATGACAAATTTTATGTAATGAATTTTTATCAATATTTTTAGGTATATTTAATATATTTTTAATTTTTTTTCGTGAAATATTATGTAAATAAAAAGAATATTAATATATATACAAAACATAAAAACACGTTTGCAATATTTACAAACATATAAACGTTTCTACATATTTACAAAACACATAAAAATATTTACAATACTTACATATATACAAAACATATTTACAATGTATACAAAATTTAAAGAGCACATGAAACAAAATATATAATATACACTGATGGGAAAAAAATTCTAACACCAAGAAAAAATTATTGTACAGTAATAAAATTTTAGGAATCCATTTGCCTAGGTAACATATTTCATTGATTAAAGTTTCAAGATCACAGGTAGAGCCATTGGCGAGAAGAGCCACTTCAAATGTGAAATGTTGGTACATTAGTAACCGGTGTAACCACCAGAATTTTGAATGCAAGCATGCAAACATGCATGCATTGTGTCGTACAGGTGTCGGATATCAGTTTGTGGAATGGAGTTCCCTGCCTGTTGCACTTGGGCGGTCAATGCAGGGACGACTAATGCTGGTTGTGGATGACGCTGGAGTTGTCGTCCAATGATGTCCTATACGTTCTCGATTGGAGGAAGATCTGGTGATCTAGCAGACCAAGGCAACATGTCGACACTCTGTAGAGCATGTTGGTTTACAACAGCGGTATGAGGGCGAGCGTTATCCTGTTGGAAAACACCCCCATGAATGCTGTTCATGAATGGCAGCACAACAGGTTGTATCACTAGACTGACGTACAAATTTCAAGTTAGGGTGCGTGGGATAACCACGAGAGTGCTCCTGCTGTCATACGAAATTGCTCCCCAAACCCTAACTCCAGGAGTAGGCCCTGTGTGTCTAGGCCGCAGACAGGTCACTAGCAGGCGTTCACCTGGCCTCCTTCTAACCAACAAACGGCTATCACTGCGACCAACGCAGAACCGACTTTCATCAGAAAACACAACAGATCTCCACTCCGTCCTCTAATGAGCTCTAGCTTGACACCACTCACGTCGCAAACGGCAGTGGTTTGAAGTCAGTGGAATGCACTGTACAGGGCGTCTGGCTCGAAGCTGTCCTTGAAGTAACCGATTTGTAACAGTTCGTTGTGTCACTGTGGTGCCAACTGCAGCTCTAATTTCAACTGTAGACGCAGTACGATTAGCCACAGCCATACGCCGAATACGACGGTCTTCCCTCTCAGTAGTACCACGTGGCCTTCCGGAACCTGGTCTTCTTGAGGCAGTACCTTCCCTTGATCAATGCCGCCAATAGTTATGCACAGTGGATACATTCCTGCCAAGTCTTTCAGCAATATCGAGGAAAGAAAACCCACCTTCTCGTAGCCCTACAACACGACCTCGTTCAAACTCAGTGAGCTGTTGATAATTGCTTCTTCGTCTTCTCAGAGGCATCCTTGACTAACATTAACCCACTTCGTCAAATCTCAACTGTAAATAATGATCAAGAACCTTACAGCGCTTATTTAAAGCAAACCTCATTTGCATGTTCATAGTGTTTCTAATAGCGCCACACTTACGCGCGTAGCTCGAAATTTGAATCGACGTCATCTTTCAGATGTATAAACACGCTTACCAAATTTCATTTATCTATCACAGCTCCTTCCTAGTGTTGGGATTTTTTTTCCATTAGTGTAAATATAAAAAACAAATAAAACAAAAAATGTGTACTAATATTTTTTATTTATATTCATACTTCTTGATATGAAATTATGTAATATTTTAATGGTTAAAGTCTAGTTGTGCTGAGACATATATGTTGTCATATGTTAGAAAAATTTAACAAACATATTACCTTGTGCTCTTTTATCAGAATAATGCATTTTAATTTGATGGTATTTAATGTGGCATGAGTATTTTATTTTTCAACCAGTTCTTTCTAAAATAGTTTTGCATAACAGCCAAGCTTAACAATTTCAAGAACATTTAATTTCGTTAAAACTCAAATGCTCTATATGATATTTATCATTTCAATGTTTAGCTGATGATTTCTATGTCTATAATGAAAAATAAAATAAAAAGAAATATTTTCCTGAAATCCCTATTCTAGAATAATTACAACTGGTAATAAATTATTTAATGCATTTACAATTTAATAATCAATAAATTTTAAAATCAAGTAGTAGAGTGGAAAAATTCCATTATAATGTGGCGTTAAAAAACAAAAGTATTCTAATAGAGTTATGATAACTTTCGCTTTGTAATCAGTCTATATTTTTATAATTCATCTCTAAAAAAACATGGCTACAATTTTTGAATTCCTCGGAATAAATGTGGGGACATAGATTTCAAGCTTTGCTACTTTTTCTACGAAAAAAAATAAAGAGTTTCTTTATCGCACAACTATATAGCATCAACTATCAACTAGAAAAGATGGAAGGATTTCTCCCATGGCCTTCCATATTATAAAAGCCTTTGGATTTAATAAAACTTCTTGTATTAAACACTTAATAGCAACCCAAGTTTCATTATTAAGTTCCCATTTAAATATCATAAAAATGAGAGGGGTAACAAAATGTTTTATTAACAAACATTTAAAAAACCGGCAAAGGACAATTTTTAGTTTCACTTGTAAACAGGAAAAAACTTTCATTTATTATTATTTTGTTTTTATTATACATTGCTAGAATAATTAGTATAATGACTAAATTTAACTGTACCAGACTTCGTTACAATAAAATCATTAGTATTTCGGATGCATAAGCTTTGTGTTATTAATTCAGTTTTTGAGATAGAACATGAACATCAGGATATGAGAATAGCACTAGAATAAAGATTTTTTAATCACCTTAATGCCATTAAGAAGACAGTAGATGGCATTATAATTGTGAATAGCATTGTAACAACATAAATATTTTAGAATTTTTTTTGTATTACCATTTTATTTGATTAATTTGGGTGTTTTTTTTTCCTAATATTTATTATCTACCGTAAATATACTATTTATTAAAATATGTGGGAACTTACATAATTTATTTTGGAATAGAAGGGATGTTTAAATGAAAAGGATGGAACGATACTGTGGGTATAAATGAAGTCTATATTCAGAGTATACAGCTTAGGCCTGAGCACAGCGATCTCATTGATTAACAACCCAAATGATTCTTGGTTAGCAGAATTCCTGCGACAGTGACGAAGCATAGTCCTTCACAGCATTCTTGAGTTCGTAGTTCGAATTGAAACGTTTCTCCTTCTGATGGGGATTTTTTCAGAACCATTAACTCCGATGTGTACTGTGAGTCACCACTAAGATTATGCTGATCTATCAAGACCAAAATGTCGCAACTAATCAATAAGGGTGGGGCTTTTTTCCATGATAAAGCGCATCTACACGTCTCCAAGGTCGATCACGCTGAACTGACCAAGTGTCAAATAGAAACAGATCAACTATCAGCCCTACTGCCCAGACATATAGCCCTGCAATTTTCATGTGTTTGCACCCCTGAAAAGGCATCTGAACATAATCCATACGGCGAACCACATGAACAAAGAGTCCATCAACTAGTTAATCAATGAGATCATCGTGCCCAGATCTATGGTGTATACATTGAATAAGATCATTTATACCCACAGTGTCGTTTTGTAAATTTTCATTCTAACACCCCTTGTAGCTAATAAAAAAAATCCTTCCCTCCTGTTGAAATTGTTTCAGGTATTATTATTTTTTATATCAGTATCTAATTACGTGGGAAAGTCATGATCAATTATGAAATGAAAATATTTAGATGATGTTGAAAAGTGTCAGTCGTATTAATATGTTTAATGAATTAATTTATTTTACCTGTGAGAAGAGCTATTGAGGTAAAATATATCCCTATGTTTCTATAATTAAAATTTAATTTCTTCAATTGTAAAGTTTCTATGAGACTTGAAAGCCTTTTCATTACCATTGAGTTTCAGAAATGATATTTCTTAACTGATGAAATTAAATAAAAGTAAAATAATAACAGCAAATAATTCACTTTAATAAAAAATAAATTTATATGAAATAGAATGTGAGAAATATTTACTTATTTTAATAATGTTACTGTTTTTAACAATAACAATGTTTTTTAGCAAAAATGGATGTAAAACTGAGTATTCAATCTTTTAAATTTTTTAAAGGCTCTTTTCTATCACTTAGAATTTACCGTTGTTTTGATAGGAATATTAAGCAATATTTATAGAATATAAGAATTTTTTTTTCTGTTGTGAAGAATTGAATACTTATTGCAATTGTGAAAAAATATATTGAAGAAATTTCAGTGCATAGTTTTATATCACTTATAATGTCTGAAATACTTCATTCATCCCTCCCCCCCATATAAGAATCTCGATTAAAATGAAAAAGAACATATAAATGTAAGAAATAGAATTTAAAAAAAAATGTCTAATTCTGTTTTTCTGTTCTAAACTTATAAATTTTCTATAAAACATTTGTACCATATTATTTTCTTCCAAACTGCATGTATTATTTTGAAACTATTCGCCTATTTTCAAAATACAATCCTATAACGTCCATTATTCATATTATTTTACTTCCTTAATATTCATAAACCATCTCCACGTAAAAAAATATAACAAATTTAATTTAATTTTGTTATTGAATAACCATATGAAATATTCAAATAAACGCTATGATTTGAAGAACATGTAAAGCTTTTAAAGTAACTGATTTATATTTTCTTTTAAAAGTAAGCTCATTTGAATCAAAAGCTTACTTTTAACAATGCTAAAAGATAAAATTGTAGTATCCTGTCTGCATGTAAGTAACATAAAAGGAATCTCTTTTTATCAGAGTAATTTCATAAAATTTTATTGAAGGAAATTTTTCTATCTTTCGGTTGTACAGTGACAATCTTATGAAATGAAAAATACATTCTTAGTCTAAAGTATTAAAACTCATTTTGGTTTTTTTGTTTTAGAAAAAAATCATAAGATCAAGTGCAAAAGCTAAGTCTTCAACGTATAAGCGCTAATAGTAATTATGGACTTACAGATGCTTAGATTAGGAATTATATTTAATCGAATGAACTATCAAACAATACATTAAAATATTTATGAATTGGTCAAATTGATTAATTATTAAAAATTATAGGTTTCTAAAATTCTGCTCTAAGAAACAAACGGTTTTGTCTAATATATCATGAATAGCGCAAATACACTTTTAAGGATAATAATAATAAATTCAAGACATTTATTTCTGTAATTATGATTAATGAAAAATTATTCGATTTTCTGCATTTAAAAAGGTAAATACTAAAACATTAGCACCCCACCACGTACTTTTTAAATGCAAAGCGAAAACCTTACTTATAATCTGTGCTGTTTACATAAGGTTCTGTGCTATTTATATAAGTATTCACATAAGGATTAAGTAAGTGAAGTTACAGCACTACGACCAATTGCGAATATTTAGATATATAATTTGATATAAATAAATGTACATTTTAATGAAAACGTTTTAGTCATTAATATCAACTCCATTAAGAAGGTTCATGCGTACTGTGACTGAATATATACAGATCTATTAAGATAAAATTAAATTTTAAAGAAACTTTTGTAATGGAATCAGGAGCATCATAGAAATCAGAATAATGTAAAATAATAGCGCAATCAGTGTTTCTGATGTATCATTTGCTCGATAAAGACATTTATTTAATATCAAAACGTTTATAAGTTGAAAGGATTTTTATTGAATTCCAAATATATATTACAAAAGTGTAAATAATTCAAAAGAAGAACGGTTAGAGAAGCTTGAGGCTATCTCACTGTAGTGAGATCTTCTACAGATATGCATCTTAAGACACATCTATTATATGACTCAATGTTAATATTTTCACATTGCTTAGATCCGATAGCGAATTTATAAATGGATGGGCATCACTAATCAATTGATTAGTCACGTATGGATAAAATATAAATTTCACACGATAATCCTTTAGGATAAAACAGACTTATCAGTTTTTTCAATCTTTTCTTTAAAAAATGTCTGTTTTCACATATAATTATTTAATTATTATTTTTTAAATTTTCCTGAAATTTTATTGAAGTTTAACATCAGTAATTAGAACTATTAATCTAAAAATTAAACATCATTACATATGCAGTTAAAATAGTTTAGCGTTTTCATTAACATATACTTCAAATATAAAATTGAATATTAATTATTTAAAAAAAATTATATTTAATTGATAGTACAACAATCTCCATATAAAAGTGAATTCTAATTAATAATCAGTTAACTCATAAATATATGTATTTCATAAAATATTATTAAAAGAAATACAAAAATATTTCAATAACACTTTTCTCTTGAATATGATTCTCATGATACAAATCTAAATTATATTTGGGACTTCATTTTTATTAATAATAAGATAACAGCATAAATAATTATGCATTCCTTGAATTAAGTATCTCATATCATTTGAATAGATTAAGTAATAAAATGAATTAAAAGAAAGTTGCTGAAATTTGTATGTGATACATATATGAAAAATTTCACGTTAACATGGAATGAAAATCTTTTGCATTATCATAGGTTTTAGATGAAATCGCACCAAAATAGTTGTTAAATACAAGTGCAAAGTAGCTGTTTAGATTAAAAATAAAAAATCTTTTTTCGAGTTGCCTTTTACCACAAAAAAATACCGAGATGCTCTTTTTACACATATTTAATTAAACGTGCCCACATATATACTTATAAGCAAAAATGTTCTTTTTTTTAATACAGATAAAGGCTTCAGAAAAAAAAAACTTTCAGTGTTAAAGTCTCTATTTTCTTCCTGAAGAAACATTAATATGTTTTAATTTTTTGTTAATTATTGAACGGAAAAAAGTTGTTAGGCAACACAAAAGAATTAAGGACATCAGCGTCCACTTTATTTCCTTTTCATTAGGTATTAATTATTAATCCTTCATCTAATCGGTTATTTTTTTGCATTGAGCTAAATACAGTTATTAGCCATTCTTTATGGAATCTCTTGGGACTTTCACAATTTAAATGAGATCATTTTGTCTCTATGGATCACATGTCACTAATTTTGAGATACTACCATTCATTCCATTGTGCTCGCTTAAAAAAAGTATTTGAACCGGTTTTGGTTTCGAATGCATAAAAAACACTTTTAGAGTAACTTGAAATACTTGATAGGACAAAATTGTTTTAAAGGATTAAATATTAAACATGCAGTTTTTGATTTCAGGTATATTAAAATAATTTTTTGTTAAATTTACTTTAAAAATATGCATTTATTTTTAATAATGTTAAAAGGTTACACTGATTTAAGATAAAAAAATATCTTTAAGTGCATAAAATTGTCATTATTTTCATAAATTTAGATTTGAATTAAAAAAAAAATTATTGATACAAGAGCAATGGTGATGACTATGCTGCTCCAAACTGTATTTTATTAGGATTAAAATATAAAATTTCAGCTATAAAATGCAGTGATAAAACTTTTGAAGAAAGATGAATACTTAAATGTGGGGACAGAAACCTATTAATTAAAAAAAATAAAAATATCAGCAGGTGGTGTTTTGTGAAGAAAATGAGAAATTCTGAAATTGTTAAAATGATGTAAGCGCTGAGTACTAAAATGTGGTATTTCACTGAGCAACACTTCATGATGCAATTGCATTGCGAGTACATTGTTGCCTCTTCTACAAAAAGTAGATGACAATGAGAGAATCGAATTAGACCTATGTGTAGACGGGTTGAGATAGTGTCTACTTTTCTATTTGTAAGACATTGCCAAGGTTCAACACTAGGTTTAATAAGTTTGTTTTCTGTTACCATATTCCATTGCGTCTTTTATTGTATTCCCATATAAAGAATGGAAGGTTCTTTTATAAAAATCAAATATTGTAATATCATCCATTGTTGTGCGGGATCTATATCTTTTCACACATATTTCTTAGTAATAATGTTTCACTAAATAATATTTTTATTCCTTGCTTTTAATATTTGTTTTCCTATTATGTGTGGAAATAATATATTATGGTTAAGATAAAAGGAATCTTAGAATGGAATTATGTATAAAACATTTGTTTTATGATTATTTCTGAATAAATAGTTTTCTCCACACCAAAATAGATTCTTGTTCTTTTTTTTAAAAAATAAGAACAGTTTTAAGAATGACAATTAATGCTTTAATGATATTAAACATTTAAATAAACGCTTATTGGTAAGTATGCAATATCTGGTAAGTGTATTTGCCATTCTTTATTTCATAAATTAAACGAAAAATCAGCACTTTTTGATTTTACTTTATCAGCTTATTTTGATGTAACACCAAACTTTTTTATCTGTCAATCCCTTTATAAGGCACAAGTAGTAACCTTATAGCGTTGCTCGTGTCATAACACCCAAGGGATAAAATTAGCTTTAAACTTAAGTCCACCCACTACTCGATGTGACACGGGCACTCACGCAATATCAATAGAACATAAAAAATATTTGTAAATCATCAAAAATAACGACAAAAAATTTTTAAAGCACAAACTCAGAAATATTTAGAGAGTTAATATGATAAAAATATTACATGTTTGTATACAAAAAAATTTACTAAAAATATACAATAGTGAAGCTGATATAAATTTAAAAAATACAAATAAGTCAATGTTGCACACTTGTTTATTAACTCTGTATAATCTGATATGAAAATAAAGTTATACTTGCTTCATACTATTTTTTGTAAACTATCCTTCCAGTGGGCGCGGCCGTCATACCAACATGAAAGATCGTGCGTATTTCCCACATATGCTATAGTAAATTGTAAATTTTCAAAATCGTAACTATTAAAATTATATTGTAAATAGCTTAGGCTTAATAACTACAATCACTTTAAATATATTTTTTTTTACTTAAAAAGAAACAGAAACAATACAAACATGGATTTTAATAACAATATATAATGACCACAGGTTAACTGAATTAATTTTAAAATAATTTAAATGGAATTGCCGATATTTTGACAGAACAATTTGCATATAAAATATAGAAGTGCCGAAATTAATACAGAATTTGTGTATAAAAAGGAAAATGTAATTGAATGCTGGATATGAAAAGGAAGAAAATAGCTTCATTGTTATTTCATTGCAGAATTGCAATTTGAGCAAATGTGTTTAGTTTGCTCCAAACGTATAAATTTCTGGCAAATCTCACAACCTCAACCTCGTGATTCTAGTTTTCTTTTCTTTTTGGCAGGAATTGCATCTTTTTTCCCTGCCGTCACATCTTCCATTTCTCCAATGCCAAGTTCGGCTTTTCTCTTTAGCACCTTTAATTTTAGCTCACTTTTTAGAGATGTGGGTGCGTTTTTTCAACATTTTCCTTCTTAAGTGCATTTTCCAGGTGTCGCCAGTATAAAACAATACAGATTTATTTGTAAAATCATACAAAATCAGATGTGACAAAAATTTACATGAAAGGACTCACGTATCTCTAAAATACAAATATCTTATCGGCAAAGACCTATTAACGCCACAAACTTACGATGTCAACTGAAAGTAGGTCAAAAGGAGAGGGACAAATAGCCAGGGACAGGCGTTCCCATCGTCACCAGATCTGAAGATATAAAACGAAATTCATCTATAGGTATCTCGCACATATGCGCTCCCGCTGGAAGGCTATATGGGCTATTTTCCCTCTTGGTACTAAGATAAAAATGTTTTGCTTGGATATAACTCTAGAAAGTACCACAGAAAATTGTTCACTTGGAAAACATTCTTTGTTTCTGCTAATTATAGTTTTTAAGATTTGAATGACTTTCTCTGTTAGCAAACAATTCTGAGGTTTTCACTTCGCTCCTCATGAGATTCTCGCGGTCTCTGTAATTCGATTGCTGTGCGATTTAATAGGAGAAGGTTATTTTGCTCAATATAAGAATATCCTTCCCTAAGTGTGAACATTATTTCTCTTTTATTCTATAACGTCTCTTAATTATACATTTTCATTATAGAGCAAAAAGCGAAGAGTTTTTGTATTTAATATTCTCTGGATTTCCTTTTTTGGGCATAAGGAATTTGGTATAGCTCTTTAAAAACAGACGTAAAAAAAATATCGCATATGCATACCATAGCTTTTTCTATTTCGCACGGACAGTTTGTGGTTTTCTCAGATATGTCGTTAAGTGGAAAGCACAGGTACTACTGTTTTATGCATGCGTGACTCGTAGTATGAAAATAATTAAAATTGCAGTTATAAGACTTCTTTTTTATTTTGATATGGCTTTAATATACTAAAACTTTCCTCAATAAATTACCTAAAAATTGGTATACATATTTTTAATATCAATTAAGTATATCTCGAGTTTTTTATCTTTTAAACATGCAGACGCCTTCAGGAGGCTTCATTTTATACTATGTATAGATATACGTGATTTTCTACTATCTATGAAATGATTTTTCGAATTTTTCTCTTTAATATCTAAAACTTTAAAATCTAAATATCTTTAATATCTAAAACTTTAAAATCTAAATATCTTAATATCTAAAACTTTAAAATCTAAATATCTTTAATATGTAAAACTTTAAAATCTAAATATCTTTAATATCTAAAACTTTAAAATCTAAATATCTTTAATATCTAAAACTTTAAAATCTAAATCTCTTTAATATCTAAAACTAATCCCTCAGAATGTGGATTCAAACAATGAAGTTCGAAACCAAGCAATTATGTTCTGCAGTTGGAATCTAACTAGTTTAAAATTTAAACTGATGATTATGAATAATTCCAGCAACTTTAAATCTGTAACATAATCGTTGAAGCATTAAATCTATCTACGTCTACTTCGTCTACACATCATTATTTGAATATTCAGTCAATCTTTTTGAAACAATATATCCTCTAATAGAATGTATAGAAGTTTCGTATATTCCCGGTGACTTTACAACAGGGTTAATTCGATAATATTGATAATTAATGTTGCAACCTTGCAAACACGTGGTGCTTGTGAATTTGAAACTTTGGCTTTTCAAGTACACTTGCCACCCAACACTAAAATTGGATTGTGAAAAGACTTCAGCAAATGAATGTTTAATAACGACAGATGTTTGGAATTTGATATATTGAATGGTGAAATGTGAAATTTTAAACTAAATAATAATGGAGTTATTAAGTTTGGTTTCTGGAGCAAATGCTTTTGTTAATGTTTTAAGCCTTGTTAATTTTTAAAGTTAATTTGTTTATTATAAGACTAAAACTACTCCAGAGAAATTCAGATGGATATAAAAAACTTCGTAAATGGATAAATGAATGTAAGAACTGTACTTAATAATTGAAACTTTAAACAATGGGGGGCGTATAAAATTTTCATAACAATTCCCTGTCCATATTCCTAGAATCTGCAGTAATTATGTAATTCCCCCCCCCTCATTAATGAAGTTTTGCCATAGTTGAAATATATGCATGACTGAAATATTTACGGATATAAATATTTCATTGTGATGGTAAATGAACAAAAATATATTCGGCCATTCTAAAATAATTGATATTATTATTTATAAAATAATATTTTATTTAAATAATTTTTTTATAAATTGTGAATGGTTATATAAACATCTAATACATCAAAAATAAAAATAAAAAAAGTGAATAAAATAAATGAACTCTGAAGAGCTCCCTCTTCTTCTCTCTCTCTCTCTGTAAGAAGAGCCACTTCACTTCAATGCGATTGGATGATAAACGGCGATGAAACAAACGTTACACTTTGGCGTGCTTTTTTCTAGAGAATTAGGATTGCTGCATTATCTTGCTTTCTAATACAGAAATGATGCCATAAAAATAGTTATTCAATCAAATCCATGCACGTCGATAAATGTAAAAATCTATTGCAAGCCTAGCAAAAGAGAAAAAAAATGACGTTATTATTTCTGCCAATTTTGAGTATAAATAAACTTTTACATTTTTACTAGATTTGTTTATATAATCTTAACCGAAATAGGTATATCTATTAGTAAAGAATATAATATTATACAGAGAATAATAATTTTAATAGACTACATTTGATGTATGAGTTGCTGACATTAATATGTCAGCAACTCATACATCAAATGTAGTCTATTAAAATTATTTCCACATTTTTTTTTTTTTTACTTTTTCAATTTAATAAACCATAAATATCTATAAATGAAGCGAAGAAAACAGAGAAGTATAGGAGTATTATTAAATTTTATTTAATAATTTTACATACATAAAAATCTATTAATCAATTAATTTCACTTTTTTTTAAATTTTGCTTTGCAATTCCATTTTTCACTTTATAAAATTAATTTCAAAATTATACCCCCCATTTTAAAGCATGTTTGATTTAGTTTGCAGCAAAAATATTTTTATTTCCTTTCCTGAAAGGGGTACACAAATTTTAAAAATTCCTGCAATAAACATTATTATAGATGTGGCATTTCACCTCTTCACGTATTGAAGAAGTGAAATGCCAGTTTTTTCCATAATTTCAGAATATTCAAAGAAAAAAAAATTAAACGTGCATTGAATACAGACGCTTTATTTTTTACAGGTTTTTAATTGATTTGTTTAAATCATTGCTTTAACCTTCCAGCGAGCGAGGCCGTCATGCCAACATGAAAGGTCGCTCGTATTTCTCACATACGCTATAGTAAAATGTACATTTTCAAAGGCGTGACTATTAGAATTATATTGTAAATAGCTTAGGATTAATAACTACAGTTACTTTAAACATTTTTTATTTAAAAAGCAGTAACAATATAAACATAGATTGCACGAACAATATAAAATGACCACAGGTTAACTGAATAGATTTAAAAATAATATAAATGAAATTTCCGATATTTCGACAAAACAGTTTTTATATAAAATATAGAAGTGCAAAAAATAATACAGAATTTATGTATAAAAAAGAAAAAGTAATTGAAAGTTAGATATGAAAAGGAAGAAAATAGTTTCATTCTTGTTTCATTGCAGCGTTGCAATTTGAGCAAATGTGTTTAGTGTTCTCCAATCATATAAATTTCTGGCAACTGAAACTCGTGATTCTAGTCCCCTTTTCTTTTTGGCAAAGTGTGTATCTTTTTATCCCTGACGTCGCATCTTCCACTTCTTCAATACCTAGTTCGGCTTTTCTCTTTAACACCTTTAATTTTAGCTGACTTTGTAAAAACATGGGTACTTTTATTCAACATTTTCTTTCGTAAGGGCGTTTGCCAACTGTCGCCAGTCTAAAACAACAGATTTATTTGTAACATCATACAAAATCAGATGTAACAAAAACTCACTTTAACGGGTGTGGGTATCTCTAAAATACAAATATCTGATCGGCAGAGACCTATTAACACCACAAACATACGACGACAACTGAAAATAGGTCAAATGGAAGTGGACAAATAACCAAGAACAGGCGTTCCCGACTCCACCAGGTCTAAAGGTATTAAATGAAATTCATCTCTAGTGTATCTCTCACATGCATGAGCCCGCTGGAAGGATAAAATTAATTATAAAAGAAGAAAATATGAGTACAAATTGGAATTAGAAACCTTTTGAGTTAGCTTTTTCAACTATAAATTGCCTTTTTATGGGCTTTAACTCAAACGCATACTCAAATATTAAAGAAACAAAAAGAACTATTTTTTGAGACAAATATATCTTTACAAAAAAGAAATTAAAAAACAATGTTTATAGCACTATTCGCTTTATTTCAAAGGATTATTATTTATTTTTGGCAATTTTTCTTTTGAAAACCCTAAAACGCCATCATAAAAGTAACTGTTAATAAGGGCATCAATGTTTATTTTTTTCCCTTTACATTAGCTATTAATTATTAATTATTTACGTCACGTCATCGAAGGATTTTTTTTATTGGAAAAAAAAAGTAAATGTGGTATTTTTTCGTTATACGGGAGTAACGATAAAAATCGAAAAAAATCACCAAAAATGCAAAATTATGTCAAATTTAACGCTCAAATCTGTAAAATTCACGTTAGAAACTTGGCGACTGTCTGCATTTGGCTCATTAGCGACATTTTGTGCCTTATAACGGAAAAGTACCATAAATGCTGTTATTATTCTATTTTTCAGAAGGCTTTTTTGATTTGCATGTGTTTAATGAGATCATTTAGCCGCTCTGGGTGAAACATAAAAAATATAAAAAACAATAATCACAATGTTATACTGAACTCTTCAAAGACATTTTTTTTATTTTTTTTAAAAATTATTTTCATTCTTTTGAAAAATACTTCTAGGAAGACTTAAAATCTTTTATGTTACAATAATTTAATGGATTAAAAATTAACAAGTTCTGTTTTTCTTTAATATTGACAACATTTTAATTTGTTTCGTTAATATTATTCTAATCTATGTCGAATTGCTATACTGGTGTAAAAAAAGAACACGGTACATTACTATCAACTCAACTGAACAACCAAAAAAATACATCATCGTCCTTAGCAGGAACGAGAATATTATTTCTAGTTTCGCATCTTTTATCGATTTAATTTTTAATGAAGAATATATATATCTTTTTTTATTTTTACCAAGATAGCATGGTAAATGTGAAAATTATTTATTACATTGATTGATTGATGGGTTTTTTATGACACAATGGCCAATACTTGCTACGCTGTGCGAAACTCGCGCTAACTTAAAAATTAGTCATTACAGTAAGGGACTTTAAATTTATTTAATGAGTTTTACCCTCAAAGTGGAAGCAAAACGTCATAAAACGTTGAACTATTTCTGGTGGTCTGGTATGCCATAAGATCCGTTTTCTTCAGTTATTTCGATACAGTATATGTCTTGTCCCTTTTAAGATCTATAGACAGGCAGTTCAACAACAAGAATTAAATTGAAACCAAAATTAACCAACAGGATAAAGCAAATTCGTCATCAACTGAAAAACAAATCAAGATGAATGAGAGCATTCAGATTTTATAGAATAAAGACCAAATTCAATAGATTATTTAATGAAAAGATAGGTACTTAGATTCCGAGCTTATATCCATTGGCGAAATTATCCGATCACTTATCTTCTATTCGATAAGCAGCAGAAAAGGGAAAAAAATCAATAGAAACGAATTTTTTTTACAGAAACTGAAAACTTTTAGAATGAAATCGATACAAAATTAAAATTGGCATCATGATTACTAGAAAAATTAATTATTGTATGCTTTTAATTAAATTTTGTATGCTTTTATTTTATTTGTATTATATATCGTAATTTTTTATGTGTCCCTTATTGGAAGGATTTAAAAAATATATATGTTTATACTGCTTATATGTAAATATTTTTGCTTTTGTAATGTTTATAATAATCTTGAAAAGAAAAAAATATATTAAATATGCAGTAACAAAAATTTAAATAATAATAAACAACTGAAAACAAATAAGAAACCAAATAAAAGTTGAAATTTATAAAAGTATGCAGAATTTGCATAAGTCAATTGATAAAAATGAATCATTCTAAAATACAAAAAAAATTGAATTCAAAAATAAAAATTGGAAAAATATATAAAAAATTGAAAATGTGAATTAAAAAAATATTAGGGGGGGGGAAATCTGAAAAACATTATTTCCATTAGGTTTCGCGCCATATTTTTCTGCATTGTTGGTATTTAATAAATATACAAAAACATCATATATCAATCATTTATTTTAATGAGCACATAATTGTCCAAAGTATAAACATTAATATGTTGCAATTCAATTTAATATCGTTACGGTTGACAAGATGAATATGAAAGTCATTTTTTTAGTAGCTATGAATTTTCAATTAATGATTACTAAAAATTAATTATTTCCTGATTCATCTTAATGATTCAAAAATTTAATTACAACTTTAAAAAGTCGAAATGAGATGCACATTTGAGATCTCCAATGTATATAGTGTTAAATTTGGTAATTATAAGCTAAACGCTCTGGCCTAGAGAAAGCTGATAAACATACGCACATATACATCTTCATGAAAAACTTAGTTAACCTTTCACTTATCATGACTAATAGATTACAATGTTGCCATGAAATTCAAATATTTTACAGCGTGATCATTTTTAAATTAAAGCGGGGTGATTTTTAATAATGTATGCGCATAGTTTAAAAGACTAATGAAAAAAAAAATACATTATCGAAAAATTAAAAGATAGATTAACCGAACTTTTGTTTTACATAAGAATATGATATTATGAAAGTGAACCTCATAAAAACATGTGCATAGCAAACAGAATATATGTAAAAAAATCCGAATAGCTTTTTAAAAAAATAGAAATTTGAAGGAAACGTGGTCACAAAAAAATGTTTAACAACAAACTTTCAACTTCAACCCACCGGAAGACTTAAAAAGAACTAGAATGATCGTTTCGTCACAACAGTAACACTGACGAGAATTGTGGTTGAGTCCTAAGGGCTATTACCGGCGAAGATACATTTCCTTAAGGAAATACTTCCCATCATGGATAGAAGGAGTCAGAACTCCATCTTTTCGTGCACCCACAAAAATGGCCAAAACTAATTACAATGTCGGCAGCTTTTCAACCTCAATCATGAGGCCTCCCCCCTTGGGGCCAAAGTAAAGTTTAAACGATTTTAATGAAATTAAATATAACTAAGATATCCAGAAAATAATTAATAAGCTGAGGTGTTTTAGAGAATAATATGCGGAATGCAATAGATAATTTCAATGATAAAACTTCTCATTCAAGCTTTGAGATGATATCTTATGAAGTTCAATGCTGTAAGATCATTTGATTGAGAAATAATGGCTTCAAAGATTCTCTGTATTGTCTACATACCTGCTGTCAGGTTATATTGATCTGAATGGAAAAAAATACGATTAAATGTGATTTTTAAAAATTTTAGCACTTTAAAATGAAAACTGTTTATTAAATTGTAAGAAATAAAATTTGGAAGGCTAAAAATCAATGTATGAATACTAAAAATTTCAGCAAAACAAAATTGTTGCTGTACTTCATTTCAAAAATATATTTTTCGTTTAAGATATTGCAACTATATATATGTGTGTTTGTGTGTGTGTGTGTGTGTGCAAATATATGTAAATAAATAAAAATACTGGAAATGATTAACCTAAACTCAAATTCTTATATGCATTTTCATTTTATATAAAGGTTAATTGTGTACAAATAACATCGGTTGAAAATATCAAATATATTCCCTTGAAAATTAAAAAAAAATCTATTTCAAAATACATGTAATCATGGAATGTCGAAGAGTTCTTTTGCAAAGGATACTAGTTGAGTAGCTATACAAATAAAAATTTCTTCTTCAGAAATTTTAAGAAGAGTTTAGAGGAATTAAATATCAAGAACTACATAGAAAATATAAACGAGCTGAAATCTAGGAGAATTATTTATACAGAAACGATTTTAAAAACTAACAAGTTATATTTGTAGATTTCAATATTTTGTTTGAAGTTTTATTTTCTCAATGATGATATCTTTAAGCTTCAGATATTTCCAGCTTTTATTGAAGAATATGATCTCAATCAGATTCTTTAATTTTCACAAATGGGAGCATGCGAAATGATTTTCAGCCCATAGCGTTTTGATTTTATTTGGTTTTATTTGTATTTTCTTTTTTCACACAAAAGGCATGATGTTAACTATGCTGCGCCAATCATTAGAATAAAATCAATACAATATGAGAGAATAAAACTTTCCTACAGAAGGTTGAAAATAATGTTTTTTTAAGAAAATAAACATATTTTAACTGACGTAATAAAGCTTTATGGTTTTTAAAAAATTTAAAAAAGATTAAAAATAGGGATTTTGCCAAGAAAATTTGATAAAGAAATTGAAGAGTTTTGGAAAAACTGCAATCGCTGAACATTGAAGCATGGACATTCAGACAAAATATAGTAAATAGACTTTTGGCAGTTGCATCTTGAGAAATTTTGTAGTTGTTTTCTTAGTGAAAGATGAAGATGTATGAATACGTATGATCGATGCCTAAACGAGTTAAAAGGGTATCAGCATTTCTATTTTATAATGGGGACCAAGACTGTAAAATTGTTATTATAAAGTGGAGTTTGCTCTCTATATCAAGATTTCCCTCTATTTACCATTTTGAATAAAGAACCATTTAACGTGATTTTTTAAATCGCCAGCCGGTAAAGTTATATTTATGGGAGCCGCTGCCGATTTGGCGGTCTTGTACACTTTCTCATTGCCTAAAGTGCCCAAATGGAGTTTTGAAGTTGTAGGATTTGGTAAATTTGGAGGAAATGGTGAAATGAATGTTGTTTAAGTTAGCTAGTTTGAATATTTCAAAAAGCTCTGAAATCGGGTCCAAGTACGAATACAATTTATTTCCTTGATCATTGCTTAGAAATTGGTACTACCGTGAGTCAGATATTAAAAACATGACTGTCAGGTTTTGGATTTTCCAATTTTCATGTCAGAAATCCATAGATTAATGTATTAAGACTTTTTCTAAGTTAATTATTTTTTTTGGGTCTGCCGAAATTCCTTAAATAGTGGTTCTCTTTTCTAAACTATTGGTTTTTTTTCTATTAAAAATTACCACCATGGGCTTTTATTCAGTTATCAAGCTGTGTTTGTATGTAGAGAGTGTAAATCTGAATTCTTTTTTTAGCAATTTTGCTGTTAGTTTTGAGAGATCTGATGTACGAAAGATTGGATAACTCTCCTCTCAGGCGTCACAAGCTTGTTTCTCTGTTATGAATAGAATGGTTCTGAGTATTATTAGAACTCCATTTGAAACATGCTAGTTTTTGCTTGCATATAAACCACCCATTCATACTATGTGTTATTTTCTTAAGTTACGATGCTAACTGCCTTCATTAAATTTTCGCCTTAATGACCAGGATACAAAAATTGCCAAGTTATTCTACGGACACTCTTAATTCCAGCGGATTTTGGAATTATATTAAAATCGCCACCATCGAGTCGTCAATTTCCAATTTGGCGATGGTTTGTCATTACTATTATTCAATAGGCGAATGAACAAGGGAATTCTCAAATAAATCCTGAAGTTTGTGAATAAAATCATTCAATTCTTGAAAAACTTTACTTTTGTGGTGAAAAAAAAAATGCTCCATAAAGAAAATTTTCGTGAAAATAAGTCACACGCTTTTTTTCCTTCTAAATGCTAATGAATATTTTTTGAGATAGTTTAACTTCTTCAAGATGGTATCAATATTAAGGTAAGATGTAATGACCCTAGATAAACTAGGTAGTAGGAACAAATTTCTTCAATTTGTCAAATTCTATTCCAAATTCCATTTTTATAGTTTATTATAGAAATATTTCAACTTTGCGATCTTAATATTAGCAATATTTATGTTTTAACATTCTTCATGAAATATTATCTGAAACTAAATACACCAAGAAGTTTGGAAATTCCACAAATTTATTATTTCCAGAAATCATAAAACATTCCTGGTTTTCAATATAATGGTTGAAAGAACTGCCCAGATAGAAACATATCATTTTATGTGGGGCCTTTACACCAAAATGTAAAGGGATATCAAAATTTTGGTGAAATAAGTCTGCAAGATGTGTGTTTATCTTCCGTTTTTGTACATGTGAATAAGATACGATTTGTGGAACTCATCATGTTTCGGAATATGTTAAAAATGTCGTTCTCAAAAATGTAGTTCCAAAGAATTTTATCTTCGAAAAAAATTCCCTCAAAGCGATGTCATCTTTTTCATGCATCCATATAGAGACGTATGCTATATTCCAAGGATGCAGCATTTATAAATGTGTTATATTAATTTTAAAATGAAATTCAAGTCTAAAACCAAATTGACGAAGCAATTGACGATTCTATATATTCAAGTGCAATGGTAAATGCTGTATTCTCGATTTTCAAATTACGATAAAGTTGTTTAAATTGAATTTTTAAAAAATCGAGAGGAAAGTACTTTCAAAATTAATATATCTTCTTTTTTAAGAAATTATCATATGTATTTTATTTGAATTTGGAATGACTTGCAACGTATATCGGTTCTTCTTTATTCACCAAGATGGCTCTTTCTTGTGTAAGTGAGTTTAGGAATTTTGGCGCAATCTGAAAAGAGCCTAGTATAACTGGGCGCAATAAAAAAAAAACAAATGCCCGGTATTTCAATTCTTACTATACATGCTAGTAATCATCAGACTTATACTTCTAAATAACAGAGAAAAAAACAATTTTTGAGACATTTAGAAATAAACAAATTTGACCATTTTGTAGCGTATTATAAAATATTTCTAAAATTTTTCAATTATTCCCATTTACATGCTGTTCAAAATTGGGTATTGCTTATTTCGTGAAAAATGAAAAATTCAAAATGTAAAGATATTTTGAAGAAACTGCAATTTAGATTTCTCCTTCCGTATTTTTAAATTTATGTTATCTGTTTTACTCTCAACATCTATCGAAATGAAAGAAAAGAAACCGGTAGGAAAATCTATGTTGCTCAAATGGATCTAGTTTGCAATAAGATTCTTTTTCTTCATTTGCAGTAACACAATATATATTTCTGTAATTTTAATAGCAATATTTAAAATTCAAGAAAAGAAATATAAAAGAACAAATTCAGACTGAAACATTGCAAAACACCCAAGAAGATATAGATTTAACATTCTCTAGAAAATTAAGAAAAAAGTTCGTTCAATATGTTAGATGTCAGCTTCAATAAAATATTTTATAAGCAGAGAAATATTAAAATTTCAGAAATCGACACTAGTAAAATAATAAGAAAAATGTAGAAAGTACAAATAAGAAAATGAATGAAGTAGTGAAGTGCAACAAAAATTTGGATTTGGGTTTTTTTTATTGGCCCAAAAGCCATTATGTTAACTATGCTGAGCTAAACTGTGTTTTTGTCCCAAGATTAAAAAAAATAAAATTTTAGTTATTAAAAAAAAAAAATGTGAAAACTTTTGAAAAAGTTGAAGAATACTTAAATATGGGGATAAAAACCTATTAATTTTACCTGCAACAAAGAAGCAAAAACAAATTCACTCACAACTTAAAACATTTTATTATTGATATTAGAACGAACTTCTGTGACAACTCTATTCTGTTTATTGACTTACGTTTGTTCAAGAGGTTTGATATACACATTATTGTTATTTCTGTTAACCTTCGATTGTTACATTTAAATGTTTTAATTGTAAATTAAATGTAAACATTAAATGTTTATGTCGTCTTATTTAGGATTTAATTATTTTGTCAAGAACACGCCTAATGTATGACGGCATATTTTTTTCAGTTTCACTTTATTCATTACAGTAGAAAAGAAGCCTTTTTTATGCAGTTCAAACTGAAAATCAAAATTCATAATTCAACACCAGGCATCTACAATGCAAGAAAGAATTTTAAAGAATATTGAGAGAAAGAACAAAATTCGCCAATTGATACAGCAGATTTTCTCAACAATGAACAACATCCAGAATTGAAATTGTCAATAGTAATTTCAGAAACTTTATTAACTGGCACCAGATTTATATGACATTTTTTAAAAAAAAAAAGCATTTATTTTATATGCAGAAAAGTTTATTCTTTCTTTTTCACACTGTAAAAATTTGTGCATGATTAACACTAATCATACCATAACGGATCAAATGACCTATTTTGAACTTTTGCATTGATAATGCACGTATTATCTTATTACTTCTCCAAATTTAACTTACTGACTTTTTCTGACTAATTAAGTTTACTGTTCTTATACTATTTTTATAATTTTTTGTTTTGTTTATTTTGAGTAATAACTGTCGTATACTGTTTTCTACCACATCGGGTCATTTGACCAGGATAACATTTTTTGTTTTTGTTTTATAAGCTTATCAATACATATTGCTTATCTTATTGTATTCAGTAAATTGCAAATGTATGCAAAGACTGTTACGTAAAGTAGTTCAATCAAAATAGCTGAGAATAATTCAAAAAAATATTAAAATTTTAGATTGAAACTAGATTTTTGTGTAAAAAAGGTAGCAAAAAAAGAAAAGTTTAGTACATAGTTTTTATTTTATTTTGATAGCTTTATTACTGATACAGGTAACTATTTACCCATAAAATGTCGAAACGAACGAGACAGTCCAAATTCTTAGAAGATATAAATGATATTGGAGAAGAGTTTTCGGAAATCGGTGAAGATGAATTTTCTGAAAACGAAGATATATTGGTTACAAACGAAAATGAGTCTGAATCTACAGATACTGACAATGAAGAGGAAAATATTGTGAATATCGGTTGTGGACGAAAAAGAAGAAGATTACTCTCAAGTTCTGAAGAAAGTGAAGCAGAAATAAATGAACAACATGTTGCAATTGATGGATCTGTTTGGGAAGAAATACAAATAGGTGGCACCCCTGGAAGACCACCACTTCATAACATTTTCAGGCAAGAAGTAGGCCCAACAGGATATGCTAAAAGTCATATAATGAAAGGTAAAGTTAGTACTGCATTTTCATTGATAATTGACCACCGTATTATGAACCATATAAGAACATGCACAATAGAAGAAGCAAACAGAGTGTTAGGATCCGATTGGAGTTTATCTCAAGAAATACTTGCTGCATTTATTGCAATTTTATATGCACGAGCTGCATATGGAGCAAATAATTTGAAACTTTCTTTTTTGTGGAATAATATATGGGGGCCCAAATTTTTTTCTGAAACTATGAGCAGAAATAATTTTACCGAAATTCTTAGATTTATTCGTTTTAATAAAAGAAGTCAGCGGAGTGAACGTTTGAAAGCAGATAAATTTGCTATGGTATCCACGATTTGGAATATTTTCATTGAGAACAGCCAAAACTGTTACAAACCGGGTGGTAATATTACTATAGATGAACAGCTATTTCCGACTAAAGTACGATGTAGATTTACGCAATACATGCCTAACAAGCCGGATAAATATGGAATCAAATTTTGGTTGGCATCGGACGTCGATAGCAAATACGTCATAAATGCATTTCCATATCTAGGAAAAGATGAAAATAGACCCTCTTCAGTACAACTCTCTGAATATTTTGTACTCAAGCTGATCGAGCCATTTACGGGTTGCGGAAGAACTGTGACCACAGACAACTTCTTCACAAGCAAATCCCTAGCCATACAACTTCTAGCAAAAAGAACTACCCTTATTGGAACCATTCGCTCAAACAAAAGGGAGCTACCACTAATTGCAAAGCAAAAGAAAGATGATATGGCAAGATTTTCTTTGAAAATTTTTACTTCTGATAATTGTACTCTTACAATTTATAAAAGCAAGCCAAATAAAAAGGTACTTTTACTTAGTTCTAAACATAAATTTGTATCAATAGAAAATAATGATAAGCGTTTACCTGAAATTGTTTCATATTACAATAAAACCAAATTTGGTGTAGACATAACCGATCAAATGGCGAGGAAATTTACTACAAAGTCTAAGTCTTGCAGATGGCCACTCCAAGTTTTTTTCAATATCCTTGATTTAGCTGGTATAAATGCCTGAATTTTATACAAGCAAACAACAGGAGATAATATCTCGAGACAAGATTTTTTACTCAAGCTAGCAGTAGAACTTGTCGACGATTTTCGAGTTGCCCGTGAAAAACCAAAAGAAAAAGCAAATACTAAACGATCGTTGCCTAACCCTGTTACAGATTCTAATAAACGTAAGAGGTGTCAAATAGGATACTGCAAAGAGAATAAAACTAATAAAATTTGCTCCAATTGTAAAAAATTTGTTTGGGGGAAATGTGCGACGGAAACACTTATGTGTAAAAAATGTGATGTATAAAAACACCTCTTATTTTTTGCGTTTGAAATAGAAATTGTAAAAATACTATTTCATATAATTATAATACATATTTTATTATCATTATATTTTTATTTCCTTTCCAACATCCATATTTCATACATAAAAGTAGGAAACGTAAATTTCGGGTCATTTGACCCGCTATGGTAAACTAGGTATCTAATAAGTGTTGGTATGATTAGTGTTAAGGCAGAATTAAAAAATATATATATTCATTTATGTAAAAATAGGGAAATATGCAAAAGATATTTCAATAATGAGTAAAAATATGTAAATATGATTTTTGTATCACTTAAAATGGAAAAAAGAGAAATTTAAAATGTAGGCAAAATTTATAAAGTGCCACAAACAGATATTATAAAATGATAAAAATATTAAATATATATAATAAGTAAAATTTAAAGGTGAAAACTACAAAAAATAAGGATTAAAAATTTTATAAATGAAGTAATTCATATTTATATCTTTTCACATTTAATATCGTATTTTATTAATTGTTGGTGCATAAAAAATATATACAAAAATATATGATCTTGTCATTTTTATATGAAGTGCATTTCTGTATTATATGTCTTAGCATGAAGGTATGAAATTAGATAATAATTATATCCTCTAGTGAAAGTCTATAAATCCAAAAATGATTGTTGATACTTATTAATAAACAACTATTTGAATTTTTCAGTGAAAGCAAATGTTAAAGGTCGATGGTCAGTAAATATTTTGAAATTTTGACGTTTCAATAAAAATTGGAAATGCTTTATGGTTGCATATATCACCAAAAATTCACTATCATAGAACTATATTTATGTTCTGAAGTTGAAATTCTTCGTGAATAAAATTAAAATGACCATCGAAGTTAGTAGCCTGAAGGACGGCTCCAATAGATAACTCAGTCGACTTTGACGGATAACTTATGATTAAATGTGTGAAAAGTAAGAGTAGCTTAATTACCAATGTCAGCTTTCCGTCTCTCGAAAATTTCAAAAGAAATGTCTTTCCAAATGTCAGGCCGTTTATCTTTCTTTATTGCATTTTATAAAAGTTCATGCAAGCTAGTTTGTGTCTGTGCGCATTAGGAAAAAATCGACGGCAAAAATAAAGCATTGCGAAAATATGCATACGCTCAGCAATATGTTGAAGCTCTGGAAATTCGGGAAATAGCAACGACTCTCTCTGATGTTTGACACCTTCGTATGTGATCGGATATCCCAAAAACTTCGATATTAAAAGCATTTCGATTCGAAAGCAAATTTATAGTTTTTTTAAATGCTGGTTATGCTCCTCAGCATTATTTAATGCAATTAGAACATCTGAAAATTGTGTCAAAGAGAAATCCAAGAGAGGTAAAATTTGATGTATATAGTTTAATGTTAAAAAGCCCTACCGCTTTTCTTACACCAAAGGGAGTTAGATTGTATTGAAAATAATCGAATGGTGTAGGAATAATTATCTTTTGTATGTCATCCGGATTAGTCAGAATTTGATAATAAGCTTTCAGCAAATCTAGGATGGAAACAATGGTTTTATTAGATGTTTTTTGTGTAACCCGGATTAATCAGAATGTGGGGATAAGCTCTCATCAAAATTAGGATGGAAAAAATATTGTAAGTGGTAAAAAATCGAGTGTAATATCGGATATGAGATACCTGATCCCTACAGAAATGGTAAATATATTCGAACGACTGCAGTAACCAAATGGTTTCCATTTATCATTAGAATTTTTTACCATATGTTGAAGACTTTCTCATGGGCTGATAGAAAGACATATTATATCTTGGCACCATAAACATTAAAATTCCTGTCTCACTGTTTTTAAGCAACTCGGGAGATAGGCGATAAGAATCTCGAAAATTCTAGTTAACTAGCTGTTTCAGTAAAGTGATAGATTTTAGTTAGATTATTGTTTTTGTTGGTTCAGAAGAATTGATGAACTTCTTGGTGGTTCCTAATTCTATGAATAAAATTCTATAGAATTAGTAATCATCAATCAATGTTGATATACCAAAGGTTAGTGAATTAGTATTTGTGCAGTTTCCCTGCGTCGTTAATTCAGTTATGCCATCAATCAAACAGCCAATTTTAACATCCCTACAATAATATAGAGTTTAAAAAACAATGCATATTAATGGATTAGTAAAATTCGCAATTATAAAAGATCAAGTAAAGGTTTGACACAAATTCAAGTCTAGAGTTAGAGACTTTTGTCCAAAGATCGGTAGTTTTATATCATTAGCACCCATAAGGAGCATTTATATGAGGAATCGTTTGTAGGAGCAAAATGCTTTGGCAAAACTGATGCGTCTGTCCCAACATTCAAAAACATTTTACTAATTTTATTGGCCAAAAGTATTCAATTTACCTGGTGATCATGCAAAAGCCTAGTAAACGATTGCCCATTTTGTTTTCTTTAGAAGTAAAAGATCTTCTTTTTTTGCATTTTTACCAAAAGTAGTGTGATAAAAACGGATGTCCTTTGCAGACCTCCGCTTTTTCTTTATATATCAGGAACTTTCTTGAGAACGGCTGCTTTCGCAGTGAAATTCCGCATTTGTACTTGATGAACGAGTTTAGAATTTTGTTGATGTTACTCGCCAACCAGGTTAGTGAACTGAATTATTTGCTGTTCAAGTTGAGTAACTCGGATATCAGAAGTTAAAAGTGAACCTCTAGTGGACGCTTTATAAACCAGATAACATACTCAAGACTGAGCGGACACATTTTTCTTGTGGATTTGTTATCTGTCTACTATCCCAAAGGTTACGTGTTCGGTCCTCATTGATGAATTTCACCCAAGGATGAAAACCTACGTTTGCTTTTGTTGTGGCTTCAACCCTAAAATAAAATTAAGAAAAATCTAATAATTATAACGTCGAGGAATAAATCAAGCTAACAGATAGTCAGGTAATAAAATTGGACAAGGCGCATTAGACTCAACAGCCAATATATCACCACCAAACAAAACAAATATATCGCTCATCTCTCATCCTAATCACTAGAGGGGGGGTATTGTAATTGAAGCTTTAAAAGCCAGATAGCATCCTCAAGACTGATCACTTTAAATCTTGTGGTCATGCTATCTGCTTACAAACATAAGATCGCGAGTTTGATACTGGCTATCGCCAATTGCTATAAATCCTAAACAATATTTATGTTTTAATGACTGGAGAAATCAGTAATTTTATCTGCGATACATGTCAAACCATACTACTATTTCCTCAAAACAGCTAAAATTGGTTGGGTGCTGTTTGGAAGTGTGACTAGCCAAAGATATTTTAAGTTTAGTTCGCCAACAGTATTACCAACTAAGGCCTTCACGCTTGTTAACAACTCAGATTGCCGCTGATTGCCCAACTCCAATCCCTGAAACAGCGTATGACTCTGAAACCTCGCTGTTGGAATGTAATCCAATCAAACGTTTTTAAAGTAATACATTTATCACTATCAAGGGATTTCAAGGTTATGTCATCGATTCATTGTAAAATATCAGAGAAAGCTCAAAAACAATTAAATTTAGCATTATCAATAGCAATTTTGGCAGACTGTGTCTCAAGCTATAAAAACCCTATGCAGGATTAGTTTTCCAATAAGGAGGTAATTTAATGCCAACAAAAGAAATTGAAGTATCATTAATGACTAAATCTTCATTACCTTCAAGTAAGTTTGAACTAATAGAAATTATTGTAACTTTTTAATTATTGTCTAAGTCTCTGAGATAATTGAAATTTTAAAAAAATCACAATAATTCTCTTTTTGGTGAAAATTCGAAAAACTCACACACACAAAAAAAAGTTCAGCAATGCCAATTTTTTAGTATTGAGTCCATGTAGAAATTTAAGTCTTGGTTTGAGTCTAATGTAAACGTTATCACTATGAGATGATTTCTGAATATCCCATAGAACTAATGCTAGATTAAGTGAGATCTACTGTGAAATCTATTTTGAAAACAACACATGTATTGCTTTCGTTTAATTTAGAGAGATTTTGAGTTAGGAAAAATTCTTGTATTTTCTAGTTTTTATTAGAGTGGCTTCAATGGAGAATTTTCTTATTACAGTCTATAGGTATTATGATCGATCTTTATTTGCTAATAAGTTTTTAAATAGTGGACGGATTTTCGAAATCTTTTCACTCTCGTAAGCAGTAAAGGTTTTTTACTTTATTTTTTTAAAATAAAAACATATAGTTTTGAAGATAGAGTAAAATTTAGCAAGATTTTGAAAGCATCGGATAAAAACCATAGCAAGTATTATTTAAGGTTCAATTATCATGTTTATCATTTTGACAAAATTTCTGATGACTCCATATAACTTTACATCAAAACATTAAATTATGTCCATTCACTTCTAAATTCACCAAAATCGATGATTGTCTACATATTCAATTTAATAACGACATAACTACAACATTTTTATTAAAAAATTAAAAAAAAATTCGTTTGTTTAAATCTCGACGTCATTTTGATGAAAGCAGGATCGTCGCAAAAGGAATTATAGCCAATTATCAGAAAGCTGAAATACGTTTTAAAGTTTTTTTAAATCATTCTTATGCCGTGTTACACTCAATCAGTTATAAACTGTAAAGAGGCAGCCTATGGGAATCAAGGGTCAAAATTTCATAAAACAGATTCAAGATTTCCATGCCATTATGAATTCCCATTTTCGAGTCACAGAATTTTTCTTTCCGGATGCGTATAATATTAAAATAACGGATATGTACACAAAGATACTTTGTCAAAGTAAATAAAAGAAAAGAGAATGAATTGAACATAAAAACCGTAATAAATCAGAAAAAAACAAGATCAAAGAGTATCGGATTTAATGTATTTTCTCATGCCGGAAAAACATCCGAATTCGACAAAATCATGCGCAGTAAGAGAAAAATAAATACAGAAGCATGTAACTGCCCTATCAGGATATTTACATACCATCGACCGAACAGCATTTTCCATTTGTTAGTCTTTCTACTCCTCCGCTAACTACTGGCTGTATTATAACTGGTCGAGTTTAAATCATGCATTACTAATATTAAAAGAGAATTCGGGAGCATAACTAAAACTAAATAAAAATTTTGTTAGCAAAAAAAAAGCAAAACAATTTTTTTCTTCATCATAATGTTTAATAGAGAATTAAAATAAATAACTTAAAAAGAATGTTTTCAATACTAATTGAATTTTAATGATGGGATACGTGTTTCTAGAATTAATTTAGAAAAATTAGCTCAAGTTTGTACAAAGTATAGAAATATTAAAATTCTAGAATGATGCTTTATCTATGTGTATAACATATTACACATTTTCAAGAAACAGCTCTCATCCCTTTATATTATTATTTGATTAATATTATGTTTTTATGTGCCTAGGGAATATCTTATTCCCGATAATCATATCTTAAGTTCATTAATTCAAATATAATTATTGATTCTTATAAAAAATTCCTTGTTGTTTTATTTACCTTGTACTTATTCAAAACTTTAAAAAATTCTTGTATTTATTCAAACTTAAAAAATAAAACCTTGTATTTATTTAAAGCCTAAAAAATTCTTCTGTGTATTCAAATCTTTAAAAAAATTCTGTATTTACTCAAACATAGAAATGAATAGTTCATTTAGTTCTTTTTTATCACTTAACAGTCCGGTATCAGAAAAAAATTATTTCAATATACAAGATAAACTTCAAATATTAGTCAGTTAATTCCTAAAATATGCCTATCAAAAAGATAATTCGAGAGTTTATGAATATTTTTTTGAATTTATTTGACTCAGCTTATAGCATTAATAATTCTTTAACAATTTCATAACACATATAATTTGAAGTATACTCTTACATTGACTTTAATAGCAAAAAAATTTTAACCTTTATTTATTCACTTTTATGGAAAACTTTGAGGTATCTATTGAAGCAAATTTAAAATTCCAGTGATTACAGAAGTTTTCCTTTAATTTGTTTTAAAACAATTTTTTCCTTCAAAATTATATTTCAAACTGAACACATTTGTAACCGGTTTTTAATGAACTAAAAAGTTCCTTCTTTTAATATTTAACCAAGCCCTTATTCAAAATAGAATGTAAATAAAAGTAGCTGATTTTTTTAAAAAAATATTTTTACAAAAAATATATACTCTACGATTCTTAGAACTTTATTCACTTTGTGTGAAAGCATTAATATTTCCTTTATGTGACCTATCAGTTGCGGAAAAAAATTGACACAGTGTCTCATATGAACTCCGTTAATTAGGACACCAGAGTTTATCATTTTTTTCCCCTATTCATTACCTATTAATTATTAATCTTTCATGTCATAGGTGAAACCATTTGGCTGGTAAAAATAAATACTGTTATTATTTTGTCTTTCCGAACACTTTTCTGCTTTGTATGTGTCTAATGCGATCGTTTAGTCTTTACGGGGCAAATATCTGTAATTTTGAGAAACCAATATTTATTCAAATGTCATCGTTACTTAAAAAAATATTTAATACAACATTGTTTGAAACTTTTGAAGGATGCTTTTAAGGAAGTATGAAATCGTTTACAAAATGATATTTTTTTGCATGGGATATTCCATCTTTACTTCACTTACCTTCTTAAGCATGGGTGAAGAAATAATTATTAATTATTTCTTCGAAATAATTATTAAAAGCATGATAATTTTCATTTATTTTCTTGTAAAATAGAAAGTAATTTCGTAATGATCGTAAATTTCAAGTTATCATGTGTGAACATTCTATTTATAAATTAATTAAAGTTCTTAACTAGTCCTGTTTGAAACACTCACGAGACTTCCCTATCGATCTTTATCCCCCTCCCCCTATCTATATGTGATATTTCCAAATGATAAACTATTTACCAATAACGGCTTAAACATATATATAGAGAGAGAGAATTTTTATCAAAACAATATATTTGTAAACACAAGCTGCTATTTTTCAATTTCTGATATCATAAAACAGTTTCATAAGAGATTAATCTTTGTACAAGAGTCAAATCTTCGATGTTTCCCCATTTAAGAATGAATGGATGTTTTCCCCATCAGGGGGAAAAATAGAAAATACTTTTATCAAAAATGTTATCAAATGCTAGAGAAGTTTTTTTGAACAACATATAATAAAAATTAAATTATTTAATTTTCTTTGAAGAAAATTATATTCCATGTGAATAACAGCTATGAATTTTATCCTTTTAAAAACGCATCTACTGTCAAAGAAGTATGTATAATAATAAAGCAATACTTGCAAAAGCAGGCCAGCATTTTTAAAACGTATCTGCTTAAAAGAAGCATACATAGTAATAATGCAATACTGGTAAAAGCAGAAAAAAATATATGCGATTAAAAGATATTGATGTATATTTCCGTTTATGCTTAATTCATTGTCTACACGATTTCGAACTTCAATTATTGGTTGCCTTCAGTTATTCAATACCCACTAACGAAAAAGTTACCGCGATGGCCTGGTGGTAAGACCTCGGCCTCGGAACCGGAGGGTTTCAGGTTCGAGATTCGATTCCGCCAAAGAACCGTCGTGTGAGGGGAGTCTCTTGCACGTTAAATCTGTCAGGCCAAACGTCCTCCCGTTGGTGTGGAGAGGGAGGTGCCAGTTCAGGTGTCGTCCTCGTCGAACATCTGAGCGTGGTCCACAATTACGAGGTCCGTCCCAAAATAGCTCTCGTGTTGCTTTAAACGGGACGTTAATATAACTAAACTAAACTAAACCCTAACGAAAACAAAATCGCGTTCTCACATGATAAAAGTATTGCCCTTAGCAGTGGATGAACTATTTCTCGTTCTTTTTCTCACTTAGATTTATTTTTTGAAAAATGCATATACGTTAATTCTTTTTTCTAAATATTTATTTCTGATAATATCATGCATTGAAAATAATATATTGAAGTTGAAGGAATTTTTTATGGTATTTAGAGTAAAAAAAATATTTTATTTAAATTTCTATGATCATATATTTAACTCCAAATGACACATTCGTGATGTATTTTTTAGAAATGAGAAATACAACAGAACTTAATAATTACTCTTCTAATTCCTAAATTATATGATTAAGACTTTTTAATATATGGTAGAAAATACGGTTGCTCATTATTGAAAATAATGTAGAATTTTTAAATTTACAAAATAAACATTGAAAAGCTTCATACAAGCACGATTTTATTGCGAAGTTTAATATCCGACCTTGAATTATGTTTTCTTCTGTTAAGAGTGATCACAAAAATTGACTTTTAATAATCGTCGCTTACAAGCGTCCGAGACATAGCCCTTATTCCATTTGATGGATAATCCAAAAATTTTGTCATACATTCAGCTGCTGAAAAGGTAATAAACACATTGTCACGAACTAATCAAATAAATTTCTTTTTCATAGATATATATGGAAAATGCTATCAATTTTAATCACAATATTAAATAAACATAGAAGCGAAAAGCAAGTTAATACTCACCTTTAAAAAGTAAATTTACCAACATATAGCAATATATTAATACAGGTTTATAGTTGTTAATGACTTAATGTGTTTAAATTTTTATCTAAAACTAAGAATAGTTTTTTTTAAATTTCTTGTGTAGCAATAAAAACTTATATCCGTATAAATATGAAAGATGTGGTGAGAAATGGCAAATAAAGTTGCAGTTTGGACTTCTGGTTAGAGAATTGTGCATATTGGTATTTGGTTAAAGTTTGCTTTGTATTATGATTAAAATTAAATAACTTTCTCTTTTTGAATATATTTTCTCTTTTAAATTGTAAAAACCTGTTAACAGCAAGTAGCTTAGTTTGTTTGGTTAATTAATGCTCCATTTTTAAGCAACACTATGTTTGGCTTGGGGCAGACTTGTAACTTTAAACCACAGCTAGATGAAGGGGACGACACCTGATCTTGCAATCTCCTCTCCAAACTTCCACCCAAAACCAGCTGAAAGATGGTTTATCCCAAACTATTTTATTTATTATATGCACTTAACACGTTTACACGACAGTTCTTCTGTCGAATCAGGTCTGAAAACAGAAACTCTTTTAGCTCCGAAACCGAGAACTTGCCACCGAGGCTCTCAGTAGCCAGTGGCAATGTTATAAATAATATTATTAGCAAAAATATCTCAATTATGTTATTAAATATCACTTTATTACTAATCTGTTGCTGCTTATCTCCTCGGATTGAACAAAAATCTAAACCAAGTTCATGAGATCGGGGAAAGAAGAGTGCAATAGCTTCTGAGGTTAAAAATCCCCGAGGGCAGAATTCTGACTTTAGATCATTACAAATTGGCACTCATACACTCACTTACACAACCCTTTTTTCACATGCTCGGGGGGGGGCTTTCACACACCTCACAGATACAACTCAGAGTAAAGAACAACCATGTTCGAACCAGGAATCAAGCACCTGAAGCTCAGATTGAATTGCAGAAACATACAACTTGGCCAAGACAGTGATCTGAACAAATAATTGAGCACATGATGACTTTCACCAATCAAAGAACACGCTATTAATTAGTTAGTTGCACCTTCATTCGAATTTAGCCAGCTACCAGGCTTTCGAATATAAGCTGACACGACATCTATAAAAGCTCTGAGCACTTTAGGAAAGAAGTCTGTCTTTAGCTCATAAGAAGATGACACTCTATCACTTGCTTGCACAACCTGTTTTTATAGGGGAGCTCTTTCAAACTTCTCACAGATAGAACACATGGTAAAGAACAAACATGCTAGCATCAGGACTCAAACCCGGGTCCCAAATCATGGTTAAGATGAGATACTCTTAATGCAGGACGCCAGCATTACTAACCTTTATTTCCCATTCTAAAAAATACTTATTAACTTAAAAATAAATGATCTTGCGCGATTCCTTATATTTAATTTTCCGTAATTATTTTCTTTTAAAAAGGAAAAATCATGCATTTTTTATCAGACTAATGCATTTAGAACAGTTCAAAATAAGCGAATAATTGTATTTGCCTCACTTTTAATCCACAAATATTAATGCTTATTCCCTGATTCAACCAGACAGTTTTTCTCGATAATCATTCCGATTTCGACTGTTTGAGTAAGACCATATCTGCATATCAGTCTCTAAATGTGATACAATCTCAATATATTTAATTTGTAAATATAATTTTAATTTCATGTCAGTTTCTACAATGAATAGAATATAACTTATTAGGATTATGTTTCTGGCATAGGGTTAGAGCTTCTTTCCCTTGATCTGGGCGTCTCAGACCCAGATGGAGCATGGTTGTTCCTCTTCTGGGTTCCATCTGGGAGGTGCTGAATGTGTCCTCCTGTAAAAAGGGGCTGTGCAAACGGATGTGAAGCATAAGTAACTAAGTCTTACTCTAGGCCACAGTTGGCACTACAAAACAAAACAAAAACAAAAGACACACACTTGGCTTAAAATGCTGACAAATAATTATCAGCGACCTTGTAAAGTTCCGTAAGTCAGAACAATAACAACTATTTGCTGGCAACGAATAAGAACAAATTAAAGAAGATTTTTTTTCTAATGATTAATTTAAAACAATCATGTCTTATTTTTTAATCCTTTGAAACTTCTCTTAATATAATATCAGTTAGAGCGGTAAAATGTAAAAATTTCCAACATTATCTTTGTAATTTCATACGGCTATCCATAATAAATTAATATAGATAATTAACGCCTGAAGCTATACCTTTATAAACGAAACGAAGTCTCTGAAGTTTTCTAGAATTAAAAAAATGTGGAAAAAGTTAAAATTTATTGATTTTATTAAAGAAGATTAATGTAAATTATTATTCAGTAATTATGAAGAGTATTGCTTTCAAAAAAAGAAAATTAAATTAATTGAATTTTAAAATATATAATATGTCATCTTCAGTTAAATGATTTATTTTTAAAGTATTATTATTTACATGTAATAACTCTGTGCGTATATATATATATATATATATATATATATATATATATACTTCCTTGTAAATTATTTTATCAACTGAGAACATAATATTGCTTCGCTTGAGGTTTTGGAGCCTCAACACATGAAGGGACAAATGAAACCTCAAAATGTGTAGGCAACATATTGGTTATTCATATTTTTTTTTAGTTTTGGAATCGGCTTTCACGGTATAGTTTTTCCATTATTTGTTATCTGCTAATATAGTTTTATTTTGGAGTCGGTTTTTACTGCATGGATTTTGAATTATCTATCGTTTGCTTTTGTAGTATTTCCCATAGAAATCACAATATTATTGCCTAACACCTGCGGCATTTTTTTTATAAATATACCAAACAAGTTAAAATATCGTTTGTTAAATTGATAAGGATTGTTGGTTCAGGGACAATTTCAGCTAATTAAAACAAGGTTACTGGACAATAATGCAGAGGATTGTCACATTTGGCGATTTATCATCAAATAAAGTACATTTTGTTTTCCAAATTATACATTCTCTGAATTGTTACAAATTTTATACGCTTCATTCTTGATTTCTACTCTCAGAAAAAACGATTTTTCATGTTCGAAAGTTTCAGAAAACAAGAATAAAAAAGCATTTTTACTAGGAGTATAAGTGTGATGAAGAAAAATAATTTTATAGCTATTTGAATATTATATATCTTGAAACTCTTTTTTATTATCATTATATGGCATTGATAAACACTGAAATGACGCTTTTATACAACAGAGAAAAAAATGCAATCTTGATAACCATTAAAATACTTAATAAACGACTGATCTGTTGATGACCGAAAATAGTTGCTAATTGTTTCTTTTATTTAACTTAAATGCATTGTTGCAAATTGGTTGTTGTAGTTTTTACAAAAATAAAAAGCAATCAGAATGTAAATATACATTGACCTAATCACAACGTAGCTCTACACATCTCATTTTCAAATTTATCTCACTTGCAATATTACCACTAAAATTTATCAATATGGAAGAAAAATCTCTAGAAAAGATCCTGCTGCTTTTGTGGGTTTGGTATGCCGTCAGATTTTTTTTCTTCAGCTATTTCGACACAGTATACTTTTTAGTCATCATTATAATTATAGACAGTCAGTTTAAGAACATCAATAGCAGCGAACAGATTGACACAAAAATTGACCAAAACATCAAAGAAAATTCATGCTCAACAAAAAATATTCGAGAAGAAGAGAAAAATTTAAAAGATTACAGATTGATTTCAATAGACTTCTTAATGAACAGAGAACTACAGAGATTTCGAGCATCAGGACATCAATATTGGCAAAATTATAAACCAAATCGTCAGCTATTCAAAGAATTGATATGAAAAAAAAAATTCAGAAGAATTTTTTTTTCAGAATCCTCAAAATCAAAATTTTTATTCATTAATGGAATTTGCAAAATCCCCATCGAAAAATTCAGCAGATCCTAACGAACTCACAGAAGCAGCCCAAAAAAATATTTTAAAAAAATTAAAAATGACAAAAAAAACAGCAGCTACGTTATTCCAAGAAAATTCATTGTAAATAGTGTAAATATCTGTAAATATTTGTAAATATATCTGTACATATGTAAATATCTGTAAATATTTGTAAATATATCTGTACATATGTAAATATCTGTACATATGTAAATATCTGTAAATAATTGTAAATATGTAAATATGAAAATTTCTGTAAATAATTTTAAATTTGTAAATATGTAAATTTATCTGTATATATGTAAATATTTGTAAATAGTCTTTTATGCATGTAAATATTTGTAAATAAAAATGTATATATGTACATATTTGTAAATAAACTTTTATATATGTAAATATTTGTTAATAAAAATGTATATATGTATAATAATTGTAAATATATCGGTATATATGTAAATACTTGTAAATAGATTTGTATAAATGTGAATATTTGAATATATGTTTGTTTATATGTATATATTTGTAAATATGTTTGTATACTTGTGTGTATGTAAATAACTGTAAATAGGCTTGTGCATTGTTTATATGTTTGTGTCTATGCAAATATTTGTAAATAAGTGTTTATATATGTATTTTTTTTGTTTGTTAGTTTATAGAATATATTTATAAAATGAAATAAAACGCATAAAAATTAAAATTTAACATAAAATAAAATAAATAATAAATAAAATTTGACAAATAGCAAAATTTAAAAAAAATAAAGTATTTGAAATCTAAGTTTAAATGTCGAAAAAAATCTTAAAATATAAAACTGTAAAAAAAATGTTAAAAAAATTGTAAAAATGTCGTATGTATGTATTTACGTTTTGTAACGTTTATTTTTGTAATGTTGGTGCATAATAAATATACACGAAAAAACCTGAGTCTGTCATTTATTTTTGCAAATACATAATAATTCAAAAGATATACATCAAATACACAGCGTTTACAATTTTTTCGAATACATACAATTCAATCACCATTTCGTCGAAACTAACTATTTAAAGAATTTTTTTTTTGCAAAATACTTGGGTAGGAACTGAATTTTTTTCTTTACCATACTATTAATGAATTTTAGACTGAACGACAGATTTTATGCTCTCGTATTCCCTAAATTTTCATGACTGGTTGGTTTTTTATTGATTTTTCCATGATATGGTGTTAGTATGATATTAATCGAAGGTGAGGGTACAGTAGACTTGTTTTTTCTTATGTAGCCCAAGGTATTTCTATAAAAAAAAGTTAGAGGCGTTACATTTAAATTCATATTATATGAATTTTTTTCTAATTATATGAAATTTATTATATGAATTTAACTTCTTATTATAGAAATTTAATTAAAAATCTTATAAATTTAAACATATATACTTTATGGAAATATACTCACATTGTAATGGGGATTTTTCAGCTCATTTATAGAATGAGTTCTAAATGCAAATGGTGTTGACATACAGGATGATCAAGAAATAACAGGAAGTGTCCAGAGTCTTGTTTCGTGTTATGCACTAGAGGAAATATAACAAATTTTGAACATCATAAACACTAAACTATGTGGTTTCTAATTATTAAGGAAAAAAATTGTACCAAAAGCACTGAAAGGTAAATCCTTGTGGTGCACGCGCATAATGCGAGAAAAAAGAATACATAGCTGCCAATGGAAACAGTAAATAACAACAAATCCAATAGCAATGAAAAACGTTTATTATAGTATCTTACAAATTTCCTTCACTTGACTCCAGCCTGATTCTCGAGTAATTAATTACACTCGGTTCCTGTAATTAATTGCGAGCAAAGTCATCAACAGTGGCTTGCACCATAGCGACATTTATTCGTCTGACATGCAATGTTATTGGTTACTTTAAAGTAAGAATGTCAGAAACATGTCATTGTAGCATAGTGCCTTTCAAGCTCTCTATTAGCCTCACAACCAGAAATCGTCCTAAGCCTGGTTTCACACCAAGTATTTCTGTTGTTTGAAATCTATCAACCATTCATTGTAAAGGCCGTTGGTCCCTTATGAAATTGCTTAATTTCCGGTATTCACAAAGAGCAGCTTCTGCGTTTTTATCTATTTGATGAAATAAATTAACTAATAAAGCACGTTCAAGTAGTGACAACGTCATATACGACCAAATTCTTGCACAATAATTTAAATTATAGAAAAAGTTCATTTTATCTTCGTTATCGTGTCATAAAGTAGCCATACATTCAAATTACATAAGGAAGATTTCGAAGGATGAGCCAACATGTTCTCTATCACCGTTTTAATATACTATTTTTTTCTTGATAAATCGAAACCGCATATCTTAATGAGGATGGTGGCTAAATTTCCTACATTTCGTCCAGTGCATAACACGCTGCAGGTCTCAGATCACCTCCTGCTATTTCTTGATCACATTGTATAGTCAACTTAACCTCGAAATTTTGTATTTTGATTAAATTACTCAGGTGGTACTTATAAACAAATATTACGAATATTTAAAATATTTAAGTATAAAAATCTATTACAAGAAGTATTATTAAATTTAATAAAGTAATTATTATAGCAGAATCAGCAGAGCCATGGATGAAATCCAAACATTTTGTGTGTGTATTATTTTATTATGAAAATTTAAATAACGTCGTGTGGATATAAATAACTTTTTTTATTATCACTGTGCAAAGTTTTGTTAAAAAATTATTTTTCTTATAATTTTTAGAATTCCTCTTCTCGATTCAAAATGTATTCGATCCCGGCATCGATTATTGATATCCGTATGATACAAAACTTCAAAGAAAAAAAAATATTTATTTTGATAAAAATAAAATTAAAACATTGTACTTGCTTCTAAGCACAAATTAAAAGGCTAGATTTGTTTTAAATTTGTTTAATCTTCAAATGTTTTATAACAGATGTAGGTAATAATTATTTTCGATATATATCTCCCTCTGAGTATATGGCTATGTGTTATGAAACGATTCTAAATGTACCATTGAAAGAATTTACTTAGGGGAGTAGAAACTTTAATAGTGGCAAGTATTTATTTAAATGGGATACAAAAGTGATTCATGTCACCATGCTTTACAATCCGTCAATATACTTGCCAACATGGTGTATAATCCGATTCCAAAGATGTAGAAGTTGCAGAACACCTATAGCAGCGCTTGTTCTGTTGTCAGTTCACATAGACCGATCTACTGCCGTGAGAATCTCTGGAACATGTTTGAAAAGAATATCATAAAGTGGTTCCTTCATCACAGAAATTAAGTCACATTCACAAGAGCTTAAGTCAAAATTATATTACTTACTAGCCGCCTTTGGCGACCAGCTGGTTCGCCATGAGTAATGCGTTCTAAAATTTTCAATTAAATCACATATTCATTAGCCTTGAAGTAATTCCGGGCATTGATTGACCTGAAATTAGTATTTTCTTTAAGATGATGGACGGAAAGTTCTAAAAGTACACCTTTTCCTAGTAATATTCTTTAATTTTATAAATCCGTCAGTTTTAACCATCGGTTATGCTTCCAAAATATTAAAAAAAATTTCGATGATGTTGCCAAAATATTAAATATGTTTTTTTAAAGAAAGCGAGAAAGGGAAAAAAAGTATTAAATTAATGATGCAGATATTGCAAACGATAACATAAATATGCCATTAAGTCGGGATTTCAATGCATATCCTGTCAAAATTCAATCAAGTTTACCGTAAATGAAGAAGATTTATTGAGTTAATGGTATACATATTGCAAACTATTGTAGAAACCTTTGCTTTGCATTTATTTTTCAAAGAAAATATCACATTTTATATTTCTTTTATTTTATCCAGTCACGTGCTGAAAGTTGCATTTCTGTAGATTTATTTTGCGATGATATTTTTTTTATTTGAACTTCCGGCATTCTTTTATTTTATCCAGTCACGTGATAAAAACATGGTTAAAATATTTCTTAAAAAATTCATTAAAAATAGAAGTTTACATTATAAATTAAAAAAACTGATACCATTAGAAAGCTAATTTTTTTATCTTTAAATTGATATAAAAATCATATTTGTGCAATAATATTTTCGGAAGTTATGGCGAAAAATCGTCGAAATTTCGCTTAAATTTTAATTAATTCAAATTCTAATTAAAAATTCGAAAAAAGGGCTCCGAGGTGCACATTCCGGACCTCCAAGGTATACATGTACCAAATTTGGTAGCTGTAGGTCCAACGGTCTGGCCTGTAGAGCGCCAACACACACACACACACACACGCACACACACACACACATTGAGCTTTATTATAAGTATAGATGGTAGATGGTAAAGAGGTTTCCAACCCTATCTATGGAACAAATCAGCACGATGAAAAAACCGCCCTCGAAAAAAATTAAAAGTCAATAATTCCTAGTCTTCAAATGTTGAACTCGGAACTAATGTTTCTTCGAAAGCAAAGAAATTTTTGCCTGGATTGTTAATTGGTTAACCATATACGATTGCACCTACATTTTTTTTTAATTTAGCAGTTTTAGATTTTACTCTTCGTGCTTTTCTCCATACTTGTGAATTTTTACTACTGCATTGGGGATATTTCTCGTTCCAAATTCGGTTTTAAATAATTTTATGTCTCACTTTCAACATGTATTTATACATTCAACATATGTTTGGCACATTACAGCCAAATTTGTCTCTTGCGCCAAAAAAACCCAACTATCCAACTCAGTCTAATACGAAGAAATCAATGTATAAGGAAACTTAAATTTTCAACTTTTCAGGACTTTAGGTCTCAATACTAGAAGCACGCATGGGACGGAGCCAACTGAACAGGGATCATCCCAACGAACGGGGATTTGGCGTCGCTAAGCCTCTTTGAAAAAAAAATCACAAAAAATTAAAATTATGATCTGACGTTATCATTTTTTTCTACCTTTTTAGATAATTAGTTCATTCATAATGCAAGCACGTTCTTTCTCTGACTTTTTTTGCCATAATAAGCCGAAATCAAGGCT
>JAPMOQ010029364.1:2929298-2944390 GCA_026543055.1 Argiope trifasciata | reverse complement strand
GTAAAAGTTACGCAAGTCAGTTCCGTTAGTTTATACTGCTCTTACCGCAACAGCTGATGTGTAAAATAGCAAAATAAGGTTGAAAATGAGAAACTGAAGGTCAAGATACTAAAACTAGATTTATTTCAAAAGTAATGAACATAGGGAGCCATCTTGAGATGATTTAAAATCATTCTAGGTTTCAAATGCAAGCTAAAAGTTGCCAATAATGATGCAACCAACGCCAAACGTAATATCACCGCTGGTAACCAACTCCGCCAAATTTTTAAAGAAATTTGCGGCCATTTTGGCCAATGATGACTGTGTACTGTTCAACAAAAAAATCTGTTTGGCGGCATTTGCATTCGGATAACGGAAAGGTACCGAATTTAAATAAGAAATTCAAATCTTAATTCAAAGAGATAAAACAGATATTTAACCATTTTAAATCCATCCATGTTGTTTTTTCATATGCCATTTGTATAGACAAACCTGCTGAATAAGTCAGAGGTTTTAAGCCGGAAAAGCGACTATTATCTTTCAGTAGCACCATCTAGGCCCAAGAGTTCGCCTTATCACTGCATGAAATTCCCTTGCATATGCAACGGTGGTACATTCACACACCTCACAGATAGAACACATACAAAGAACAACCATGCCCGATTTGGGGCATCCAGATCACGGGGAAAAAACACTACCTCTGAGGCCGGACGCTGGCTCGATATATATCTAAAACACATAGATATTAAAAAAAAAGTAAAATGTATTAACAATTAATATAGTCAGCTGTTTTATATGTATTCTGGTTTTCATAATTATATTTATCTTTATCTTTTATTTATAATATTTTTACATTTATTTAAATACTTTTAGAGATATGTCATATATGTACATCAGAGCTATGAAACTAATCACCCCTGTTTGTTATTTTTTAGAGCCAACATTTTTGTTAAAGATCACTAATTAGGTTTTATTTCTTCATATATAAAATCAGGAACCATATATCTGTAACATTTCATCTACAACTTCACCTTATCGTGTTTATGCATGTGAGGGATAACATGAGCTGAATAATCCTCCTTTCATTCGAAATGTCCAATTATCGTCTCAGATTAGTTTTATTTAATAAGCTTGGTATTTACTTAGAAATGGAGTAAATAATTGCTGCTCTAAATCTACATTCGATAACATACCATATTATGAATTCTAAATTTTAATTTCTAAAGATATAAAGTGAAGAGAAGATAAGCTAATACATACTATTTGAAAGGGAGTTAGCGATAATTTATCATTTGTTATAAAATCTAAGTGGAGCAATTTTAATATTAAAATAATAATTAATAATATGAACGCAACAGTCAACTTAAAATTAAAATGTCTAATAATCATTCCATTAAGTAATTAAGAATATTTATGTACATTGGTTTTGGAAAAATTATTTGGTAGTTTTCCTATATACGGGCATAAAATGTCGCCAATGTAAGCCAAACGCAAGTCGCCAAGAGAAGCGAATGGCTAAACATTGTGAACAAAACTCAAACAAAGTTACCAAGTATATAATGGGAATTTGACGAATTTGAAAGTTAAATTTGAGGTGATTTTGTATTTTTTGAGAATTTTCCACTTTTCCCGGCTAACGATTATTTGGCAATTTTTTCGTTGCTTCTGTATAAAGATAAAATACCGAATAATTTTATATCAGCTTTTATACGTGCTATATTTTGTATGAAGAAATGAGCAAAGAAAATAAAGATTATTATTAAAGATACAGATTATTAAGAACAGCTAAGGAAAGTAGTAACACTTACAGTATAGAACTGTTAAAAACATATGATAATTCTGCTTGCTTTACTTTCAGAAAATAAATATAAATTTTTAATCTTTGTTTCAACCAAATATTTCATCTGAATCATCATTTGGATTTCAACTGTTTGTGAAAGAGCAAATCTGCATACCGGTCACTAAACTTGATGTTATCTCAATATTATTTAATTTGTAAACATAATTTTAATACAAAGTCAGTTCACATAATGAATGGATGATAGTTCATTTGGATTTTATATATTTGAATTATGTTATTTTGTAATGGTAACTAATAAAAATAAATTAAAGCAGAATTTTTTCAAACAACCATTTTTAATAAATTAATATAATATTCCTTTTTTATGCAGGTATCTAACGCCTGAAGCTAAAATAATGCCTTTGTATAATGAACTCGTTTTAATTTCCTTAAAAAAAGCTAGTCTGGATAAAAGTGAAGTTTCTGGAGTCTTACAGTTTTCTGGAAAAATATGAAAATTAATGTTGTTTTAGATTTATCAAAGAAGTTTAGTATAAATTACGCAGGATGATTAATTATGAAGAGTATAATCCTATTGTTTCAAAAAATGTAAAAACAAATTCCACTTAATTTAATTTAATTTTTTCTTTATGATGTATTGAACTGATCAAATTTTTTAATATAAAATGTATATAGTTATTTGAATTATATTTTTACATGTAATAATTATGTGTAATGAACCCCAATATTAAAAAAAAACAAAGTGGATTACAAAAAAGTGGCGAGGAGGATCCAAGATAAGAAAAACTTTGATGTATAAAATCTTTTTAAAGCAAACATTTATCATACGGCATAAATATATTCACGTTATAAATTTTGTTGAGCATAGCTGAAAAATCTGTAAAATCCTTTTTATCTCTCGAATTGAATTATGAAAAAGATAAATTGCGTAATAATTCTAAATATATATTTATGTCCCATCATAGAAAATGGCGACTACGTGCTTGTGTATGTGCGTGTGTGTGTACATACTTGCAGGTTCTTTGCAGGAAAAACCAATTTTCTATAGGTGTTAATTTACCTTCAAAGATGGTAATGCTCACCTTTGAGCATTTTTTTAAATTCTAACTAATTAACACGTTTTTAGGTGTTTTTTGCAATAACATTCGAAATTTTTTTTTCAATAATATACATTTAAATAATAAAATCCTTTATACAATGAATGGAATAATAAAGTACGAAAAAGGTGTCACGACCTGGCCTTGCTGAATTAGGAATTACTTACAGTTTTTTGCTAGGTGAAAATTCCTTTAAAATAAAAGTATGTGAAATCATTTCAGAACATTTCTTGCTGATTATATAATCATTTTACTGCGCGAATTTATTTTTGTGATATTTCAATATGTATTACTTGAAAAATAATTTTTTAAAAAAAGCAACGTAATTGTTATTAGATTCTACAGATCGACTTAAAGTAGCACAAATATTACATACATTATTTGAAATACTATTAGCAGTATTAAAGATGAGTTTATTTTGCAATATAACAAAATTTCAAACAATATTTTTATCATGAGCAGAGCTTTCATTCTTAATTTCTGAACTTCACTTAACTTTTTTTTATTCAAATTCGAAATTCTACTTTCTTTTAGTTAACATGACTATTTTCTTTTATTAACTTAAATCTTCTTTACTATCAGATTATTCTTTGAAATTTTAGAATTAAAAGGAATGTAATAGATGAATAATTTCCATATATTTGATTAAAACTGCCAAAATATTATTATTCAACAAAGATTTGCAATTAAAAAAAAACTCTCTTTATTTACATCTTAAAATGTTCTATTGACAAATAAGGAACAAATAATTTTGACGAATGCATTAAAAAGTCTGAAGGAAAACTAACCCCTTCAGCAATAGGAGTGCAATTGCAAATTCCACTTAAAAAGAAAGTATTGCAATAAAAATTCTAACAAGTTTCAAATTATTTAAGAAAAAAAATCACTTCCTGAGATTACCATTTACCTTAAAGAAACTTCAATCAATATTCAACAAACAATACATTCTTTAACTGCATTATTAAAGATCTAATTATATTAATTTGATGATAAAGTTAATTACGTTCCATTCTGTAAAAAAGTAACGTAAATGAATTCGAATCTTCGGTATTGAAGTCAGTATTCTATTCTACACGGTGAGAGAGCAGTGTTCAACTAGAATGCGAAAAGCTCTTCTTTAGCATTATAATATTATCTAATAACTAGGCAGATCCAAGATGTTTGGAATTTGATATAGAATAGCGTAACATGCAAACTAAGCATCAGTTGTGAACTCTTATTCTAATTAACTATGAAGTTATTAAATAAGACATCATTCAGCAGCTTATGGTAATCTTTGAAGATTTAATTCACTTTGTGCGAATTAAGATTAAAACTAAGCCCGAGAAATTTAATTTCCAAAATTGAGCGTAATGGATTATTAGAAAATTGCAATTTACGATACACAAACTACTGATTGAATAAAGTGTACGCCATTAAATTATTTTGTTGAACTTTGCATTTATGTTCGTTAGTTACACATGATGCTTAACATAGAGCAATTCAATTGAATATTTGTTTGAAATATAAATTTTAATAATACCTAGTCTATGTATTCCACATTTATGAAAATGCAACAAAACTTTAATTATAGATAATGAAAAAATTCCCATACTTTTGAAAACTCAGTGTTTTTGAAAATTTCTCGCCAATTTTGGGAAGACTTGATAAACATCATCCTTTAAAATATTGGTACTTTTCCTTTATATGAGAGCAAGAGGCTGCCAATGTGAGCCAAAAAGGAATCAAGTCGCCAAGCAAGGCAAATGAGTAAACAAATGTAACATATGTGAACAAAACGCGAACAAAGTTGAAAAGTGAAACGAAATACCACGTAGAATTTCACGTAATTTTGCGTTTTTGGCTATTTTTCAATTTTCCCGACTATCGATTGCTTGGAGACCTTTTGGCGATTTTTTTCGTTGCACCCATTTAACAAACAGAAAAGTACCAAAAAATAAATTTCTAAGATATTTATTTCACTGAAAAGCAATATGGATTCACAATGATATTATTACTGAAGAAAAATGAAATAAATCCTATAACCAAGATATCTTTAAGAATGTAGCGTTACAAAAACAGATTTCTCAAATTCAGATATAACCAAATTATTGCTTTAAAGATATATCTTCAAATAAAAAATACATCTAGCATATGTTTTTCAAATTATCAAATTATGCATTAAAGTAGTTTCCATGTTTCAAAATTTAGTGAGGAGACTCTTATTAGTCTTTTTTCTTTGTATTTTTAATAGAAATGAAAATCGGAATCTCAATCCCTTTACAAAATACACTATGAATAATAAGTTCTTTTTTTTTCTCTGAGATGAATTTTAAAAATTATGATTTTATTACAAAGATTCATCATTTATCTGAATTATGTATGAATATTGCTTAGTAACAGTCAAATTGTATTCTTCCGAATTAGAGACATAATATTGCTCCTAAATAGAGATGACAATTATCCATCTGTTAACAGTAGCTAATGGCTAAAACTAGTTTCTAATTTTTTCAATCTTTTAAACTAAATGCACTGTTGAAGATCGGTGGTAATGTAAGAATAAAAAAAGAATTAAAGTATCAAAATACATTAACGTGATCACAACGTAGTTTTTATGAAAATTTAAGAAAAAATCCTCGATAAGATCCTTCTGCTTCTGTGTATCTGTTATATAATCATTTTTTCCCTTCAGCTATTTCGGCACAATATACTTCGCGGCCATCATTATAATTAAAGACAGGAAGTTTTAGAAAATCAATAGCAGCGAACAGATTAAAACAAAGATTGACCAGAGCATTAAAGAAAATTCCTCAAAATCTAAAACGATCCAAGAAGAAGAACCAGATTTAATAGATTACTGATAAATTTCAATAGATCTTTTAATAGACAGAGAATTACAGCGATTTCAAACATCCGAGCATTAACATTAGCAAAATTATAAAACAAACCATCAGCTATTCAGAGAAATGATAAGAAGAAAAAAGAAGACAGAGAAATAGAGCGTACATCAAAACTTGTTTTTGTACAGAAGAGGCAAAATCAGTTTTTTTTATTCATATTCAAAATCCGAAAAAAAATTATCCAAAATTAGGCAGTTCCTACCAGAGTCATAAAAGCAGCCTACAAAAAAATCAGCAGCTACGTTATGCTAAGAGAGTTCATTGCATATAGTGAACATAATGTAAATTTTGTAGATATGTTTGTATCTAGATATTTGTAATATATATATATATATATAGAGAGAGAGAGAGAGAGAGATACATTTATATATATATTACAATACAAATTGAAATGTCAATTTTTTTAAATATTAAAATATAATTTAAAAAAATGTTTAAAAAATGAAAAAAATATTGTATGCATGTACTGTCGTTTTATAACGTATATTTATATACTGTTGGTGTATAATAAATATGCACGAAAGTACTCGAGTCTGTCATTTGTTTTAGTAAGGACATATTAACTTGTAAGATATGCATACAAAATATACATTTATTTTTTTAATGAGCATACTACTAAATAGATAAAATTCTGTAGCGTTAGATACGAATCTGTAGCATTTGATTGAACTTAAAAGCTCACATATTGAACAAACATTGTAATAATTCTTTTCAAAACTTTTAAAAAAGAAAAAATATGTAATACTTTCAAAGTATAAAAAAAGCATTCAATATTGCGACGTTGGATACAGGAGATCGTAAAGCTAAAAGGCGTTTTACTTTTGGCGTCGACAACAGTGGCTCAATTATTGTTATTTTAGAATTACTGGCTAAAGGAACTTTGTAAATGTTATAATTTTCTATTCAATTTTGCTGAAGTTGAAATTTGAATTTATTAGATCATTAGTGTATATCGCATATTATTTCATCAAGTGCTTAAAGTGCTTGAACAATTATTAGTTAAATTTATATTTTTTATTGGATGAAGTTGTGCGTTATGTTATTTTCCATTGGTTAACATACATACAATAAAAAGAGCCTTATATCAAAAAAATATTGAATTCATTTTTAGAGGGTAATTTATTTTCAAACTTATAAATATAACAAATACTATGTTGATTCAATGTATTCGAAATCGTTTTACTTCAACAGTATTTTAAACATTTGCACTTGAGTTATAACTATCATTCATATTATTTAAACTCATATTTTGTCATCTTCATTTCTAAAATATGACTAATTTCTCAAATTAATCGCAACTCTTTAGTTACTTCTTTCATTAAAATGATAAGAAGCGCACATTGCTCATTCTCATTATAATGTGTTATGAATAATTCACAGCTATTAGATAAACACTCGCATCATTATCTAATCTCAAAAACTGACCATAAACACTTGCTCTAACTTAACTGATCATCTTTCGAACTCTATAATATAAAGATCAAACTTGGGAATCTCGAAATTTGGTGTTATCCATTTTCATCTGATTTGACAATAATATTTCAAGGAGATAGTAATTCATACTCATTGTTATGGAATACAGCAATGCATTGAATGTCTAAGTTGTAGAATATTAATGTTTATAATTAATATTACTTTTTACTCATGTTGAAGATTATACTGAAAAAGCAGAATTATTAACAAGATAAATGCCAACGGGCTTGTAATTATCAATGAGGAAAGGTGCACTGTTATTTAGAAGAATAAAAAACGATTAATAAAAAAACAAATTAAATCCATTTGACTTTACTCAGGTAATGAATTTTTACAAAATTAGAAGAAAGCAGAAACAGGCAAAATATTATTACACACAGTAATTTTTTATAATGGAAATAGCAGATTAACTTAGACTGATTGACAAAGATGGCACTTATAGAATAAGTTTATAAACATATCAGCTTTCTGCATTTTAGCTATCTGTCCAATGAGCTTTCTGACACGGATTAAAAACCCTTCCACAAAATTTAACGTAGAATGATCAGTATACTTAAAAATAATTTTCCAAATAACATTCTGAAATCCGTTTCCGCCATATTAAGTTTTAATACGAGGTGTTTTCACAATATTGAATAGAAACAGTGGATAAAATATGATATGAATAATATACATCTAACTACAATATCAAACAGCATGCTGTTTATTTTAATAAATGATTAAAATTACAGAACGAAATTTAAAAAAAGAGAATATTTATCTTTAAATATCTGAATAGGAATTTTAAAGAACTAAAATTCTCTGATAGTTCACTACTTGCAGTTGAAAGGATGCTTATTTATTCCATATAATTGTCTGCTGATTCCTTACAAGAATAGATTCTTAACTTCAATTAAATACCAACGTGTAATATTAATCGATCCAAATGAAAAATAAAGGTACTAATAACAAATTAGAATTGTAAATTTCCTGACGAATAATGTCTCAACTTATAATAACGATGGAAATTAAGGTATTTGTGTATAATTAAATACTCTTCAGGTGGGACTTAATTAACCAACTTTAATCTTATATCATTTGGGGGGAAGGGGGCGAAACGAGTAGAAGGACTATAATTGCATCTTGGTACGACTCTTTTTTAAAAATTTGATTAGAATTTTATTTAATTAAAAATTCAAGAGCTACTGTAGGGTTCTTTCTAAACAGCTTCCGAAAATGTCATAACACAAATAGAAATTTTGCATTATTTTAATTAAAAAAATATTTTTAATAATATACTTGTAAGATTAGAGCAGTTTTTTTTTTTCATTTTCAAAAAATAAATCATCTTTCTGTCCTCAAAATCAAATGAATTTTAATTTTTCAATCAACTATTTAATATATTGAATTTCTACCATTGTCCAATGATAAAAAATAATTATTTTGTTTAATACATTTGTAATTAATAAATGAAAAAAAGAGGGCAGTTATGATGTTTCAAAAGTTTTATGAAAATACAAAGTGCTAAAACAGTGCTATAATTCCCTAGTATACTCCTTAAATATGCTATTATGGTACAACACTGTTTTCATTAGAAAGGTTCATGTAAATAAATAATATTTGAAAATAAAACTTCAATAAGAAAAATTTCCTACTTTTAAATGTATCAAATAAATATAAGTTCAAAAAGAAATATTATCAATTATGGCATGATGCATGTTATATTTTCTTTCTACTCTTATGCTAATCATGCGACATATTATTATTCTTTAAAATAAAGCATCTTTCCAGATAAAAAGATTAACATGAAAAAAAAGAAAATCACATACGAATTTAACATTACTAAAAAAAAAAGAAAATATGTCTTTTATTTTTCACGCTATTACATTTTTCAAAACATTATTAACATACTGCTAATAATTATAGAGAAATAATAACAAAGGTTATTTTAATTATGTGGTTGTCTCAATGATATATTGAATATACCAGCTCGTTTAATGAACTGTTAATAAATTTGGCATATAGAAAATTTTGACCATTTAATTATACATCTCAGATTATTATATTTTTCGTTTTAATTACTTTATTCTAAAATTATAATTTAATTCTGATTTCGATTTTTTATCCTGATAGCTTCAAAAAATATTATGGCAACGCGTTTTTCACATCATTTCAAAATGTAAACAATTGTTCGTTTGGTTATACATAATCAACATCAAAAAATGTTCAGTAACATTGCCAGTTTCTTAAATTATATTTGTTTGCCTAATTTTCAAAAATGAATTAGGTGTGTTATTCTAATTTTCACACCGCTTTCCTTCCCTGATGAAGTTTTCTAAACATTGTTTTATCAAATACTTTCTATTAATATTTAATTCTAAAATATAGGAATGGTTGAATGCTAAGGTATTTCTTGGTACTCTCAACAACAATTAGGAAGGTAAAAGCAATCAAGCAGAATTTTGATCCTTTTAACAAAGAAAAGGAAAAAAAAGCAGATTCATAAGAATAACAATATGAGGATTTCCCAAATTCGAGGTCTCAGTAGACGTGACATATTCCTGGTGATAGCACATCTTTAAATACTAGGATTAACTTTAACTATAGAAATATTCCTCGAAGAACACCAAAAAATCATACATTTTCCCATAATAGGTCGAAATATATGACATTATGAATAACCTTGTAACTAACTACATTAAGTCCAATACACTGATCACTTACCGTGTTCCAGAGTGTTTACTTGTGTAATTCGTAATCAAAGCTTTTTTGTTATTTTCAAAATATATAAATGACCAAATTTGCACATTCCGAAAAATTCTCTTTCCAAATAATAAATGATATTCAGTTTATATGTCGATTAGTCAAAGTAGAATGGATAGTTTTTGCCAATGCCAAGCAAATAAACGTAATTTCTTAGGAAACAATGCAAAGAAATTATTTCTGCTGACTACAGACTTAAATATTAAAAACGTTGTTAAATTTTTTTCCTTCACTTCACTGAAATATTTTAATACGTTCAGAAAATAACATACATTGCATAATACAAATAACATATATTGCATAATTGTCTGAAGTAGGTGGCTGATTTTTATTAAGATCTTGAAAAAAATTGAGCTATTTATATATTTTTTGATTGATTAATTTTTGCTTTAATGAGTTGATCTTTTTTTTATTCATGTATAAATTATTAAAATTTCGAACAGTATTTAAATTTTTGCTTCAGGAACTTTTCTAAGAAATTAAAAAGCAAATTTTAGAGTATAAAATTCTGTTTTCTTCTTTTTAATCTTTCAATAAATTATTTGTATACCCCCGGCAATAAAATAAACTTAAAATTTAAGACGCATTATTTTATGTCACAAATAACGCCTACAATACCTTTTATGATCAAAATAACGAGCAGTATAAAGGATACAGATATGCCCCATAGGGTAGTCGTTAATTTTCACTATTTCAATCTCTTTGTATGAATGCAATTCGTAATATTTTTCTTTAAAATTTCTATATTAATGTTTGCCGCCATGTTATATATTTACATTTTTTAAATTCAGGTTTTTAAGATATTTTTGAATTTTTTTTTTATTTGCATTACTAAAACATTCGCCTCATTTTCCTCACAGCAGATCCTCTTTAAAATTTCATCAAAATAATATTAGTCAAATATCTAAGGAATTGCCTTCTTTATTTATATGCAAATTCGAGAACTATAATCTGCATAAAAAATTTTAAAAAAACTTTTAGTATAATGAAACTAAGAGAAATAATTATATTATACAATCTGTTGAAATTTCTAAGCAGCAAAACCAATAATGTCTTTAATTCAAAAAATTACAGACAATTTAATTCAAGGAAAAAACTATGATTTCTTTAATATATTCATGGTCTTCAAAATGTAAGATTAAATTACCTTTTATTGATGTCTTTTAATTTTTAAGCCAAACTATAATTATATATGAAGTTAGTTATAAAAGACGAATTTTCTATAAAGCCTAAATTTTTTTGAGAGATGACATTTCATTTTTAAATATGAAAACCTTTTTATATTTTTGTCTTAAATTTTGCTTAAAAGGAAAATTCGTAAACCAACCAATTGAAGTATTGCAGAATAGATAGCAAATTTTGAGATACTTTGGATTCTTTCTAGATAAAGGTTTTTATTAATTTCAAGTTAAATATTCTGCAATACCTTATAAAAAACATGTAAAAGATACCTTTCATTTGATATATAAAGAAATTCTCTCAGTTATGCTGCCAAATAAAATTCATTCAATGTACTAAAAGGAATTTTTTCATCGTTATTTCAATTTAATTCGGAATAAGAATAATATTTGCAAGATTTTGAAAGGTGCCATTCACCCCTCTTAGATTTATTTTTCTGCAAATTGGATGAATTGACTTAATTATTAAATTGAAACATAAAATATCTATGTAACAAAGTACTGTCTAAGCATTCCTTCGCACACAGTAACAGGAAAAAATTGTATTATTATTGCCTTACAGAAATTTGTGGCGAATTATTTTCATTAACTTTAATACTTGAAAACTGCTATTAAGTTTTCTACAATATTTAAAATTCGAAATTTTTTGCAACTTAAAATGTGCCAATTTTTATCAAAAATCATGGTTAAGTACTTCACCAAGGATTAATTAAGTATTTTTGAAAGGTGCTATGGAAATTGTTTCTCTCTAAAAATTCAATAGAATTATACTTTTGGGAAATTTTAATGATAAATAGCTGATTCTTCTGAAACTAAATGTTTTGCGCATGATTCAATGAGGATGTCATATAAAAACCATTAATAAGCTCTATTTTTTGTTAATTAATTAGCTAAAAAAACTGGATGTGATTCATAAAAGAGCACTTCTGATAATTGTAGAAGCATCCACAATATTTTTCATCAATTAATTAATAATTAATCCTTCATATTGCCAAATAATTATTTTGCAGAAAAAGAGTAAATACTGTAATTATCCCTGCTTCTAAAAGCTTTGAACTTTGCTTGCTTTCAATGAGATCATTTAATCTCTCCGGAGCACTCGTCATTTTTTTTAAAGAATAGCATTCACAACATCATTCTCACCTTATTTCAGACAAATTGTCTTTAAATGTCCCATTTACTTTTTTTTAGAATAGCTTTTAGGAGGAATTGGAATTTATTGTAATTAAAAATAATGATCAAATAGATGAAATGTTAATTTAACTTTTTGTATATGATATATTTGAAATTTTTAACGTTTTACTAAATTAAATCTGAAATGATTTCCGCTCAGGTTAACATAAGTATGTTTATGATTTTGATCCCTTACTAAAATGAAATAGCATAATGTTGTGAAAGTAATTTGATGTATCGATGTTTAATTTTAATATGAGATTCAATTTGAAGAAAATAAATCAGAACTTCACTTTGAAAAATTGTTATATCTAATTAAAAATTTGTTACATTTATAATGGTACAGTTAGGATTTTACAGATTCCCACAGGCGCCAAGAATAAAGGTTGACAAATTCTAAAAATTCACCCAAGCGCATTATTATTAATTATGAAAGGTTTTGATCGTGAGAATCACATGCTATTTAATTTCACTTTTGAAATCGCCAAAGTGGCGAACTTTCTTTGTAGTAGGAGATTTTTTTGGTCCCCGAAATATCCGATAAATGCGTAAAAGTTGTTAATAATTGCAGAATTATATTTACAAGTGCTGAATTCTATTTAATATATATTACAGAAATCTGATACGATTAAATATGTCAGATTATTTGATAATAATTTAGTCTTTAAGAAAATAAACGCATTTTCATAAATCCAATTTCATGATTTATCAGAAGGCATAAAGCTCAAAATCATGCACTTGAAAGAAATTGTCACTTTGTTCTTTCTGTTATGTAATATGTATTAGGTTTCAATGCATCGGTTAACCTTATTTCCGATATTTAATGTAGCTGGTTTTGATACAATTGTTCCTGCACGTTTATGAATTGTGTTAAGAAATATGCTTAAAGTTTAAATATCTTTGACAAAAGAAATATGATCCCAAATATTTCGAAGATTTCTCTTTTCAACGATAAATTATATGGAAAAGGATTCATTCAATTACAGTTTACGAGATACAATAATTTCCATCGCAACAATCCATGTTTATGGTAATATCGATGCATCTTGAAGGAAACAAATCTGCAGGAAAATTTTGTAGAGTTATGGTTTAAATTTAATATGAAATCTCATAAGGAGCAGGATACTTTGGAGGATGTTCATCTGAAGTTACAAAAGTAAGCAATATTATCCGTGTATGTTTTAATGTCACATGCTATTTAAAGTTTTAATATATGAAATTTTGCAGTGATATTTGGACAAAAACCAGTATTTAAATGAAAAAAAATAATTAAAATTAATCAATGACCTAATTAATTTCCCCAATAAGAGAAAAGTAAGAGCATTTTCCATAATTAAAAAAAAATTTAAAAACTGAAACAGAAAAAAATTATTTTACCATTTGTATTTCTAATTACTTAAAATCAAATCTCACAAATGCTTTGAAAATAATACTGTAGATATTCCATAAATACGATGCTCTAGATAAAGGCCAGATAATAATTTTATTAATGAAGAATGTGGTTTTGAGATGAAATATATGAAAAAATAATAGTTTCAAGTACTAAATTTCAATGCAAAAGAAATAAAGGACAAATGTGGGAATCGATTCCCACTGTTCAAAGGAAATAAGTAATAAAATTGTTAAGATTTAAGAAAATGGCATTTTCATGTAAGATATATTTTATTAAAAATAAAATAATTTCATTATATTTTGAATGGGGTCTAATATTTGACAATTTCCACTTATCAATACAGTCTTTGTTAAACTTGATACTATCTATTATGCATAACAGAGAAAAGAACAATCAATTAAGTCCTTTAACAGAAACTGACCTGTTAACTACTAAAAATGGTTTAATTGTTTCAATTATTTAACTTGAATGCACTGTTGCAGCTTCACTTTTGTTGGTTTTACAAAAATGTAAAAAAATCAGAATGTAAATATACATTGACGTTATCAAACGTAGTTTTTATCATCGTGTTTTTAAATTTATCTCGCCTGTATTATTATCTCCAAAATTTATGAAAATGAAAGAAAAAGCTCTCGATATGATTCTGCTGCTTCTGTGGGTCTGGTACGCTATCAGATTTTTTTTCTTCAGTTATTTCGACACCATATACTTCGTGGCCATTTTAATAGCAATAGACAGACTATATGAGAACAGCAACAAAAAGGAGCAGATTGAACAGCAAATTCCAGCAAATTCATCATCAGGAGAAAAGATTCAAGAAAAAGAAGAACATTCAGATTTACCAGATTACAGATCAGTTTCAATAGATTGTTTAATGAATAGAGAACTAAATAGATTTCGGACATCAAGGCATCAAATTTGGAAAAATTATAAAATAAATTATCAGCTATTCAGAGAAATAAAATGAATATAAAATAACAACAGCAAAAAAATTCAGCAGAATTCATTTTATTACAGAAGCCGAAAACATATTTTTTTATTTATTTATTCAGCATTGGAATCTCCAAAAATTACCATCAAAATATTCAGCAGCTCCTACCAGAGTCACAAAAGCAGCCAAAAAAAAAAAAAAAAAAAAAAAAAAAAACCACCTGAAAGGGACAAAAAAAAAAAATTCAGCAGCTACGTTATGCTAAGAAGATGCATTGTAAATAGTGTATATAGTGTACATAGCTGTAAATATTTGTATATATGTAAATATGCCTTTATGTTTGTAAATATTTTGTATATATGTAAATATTTGTAAATATGTAAATATGCTTTGTATATGTATAAATGTCTGTGTATATGTAAATATGTTTGTCTATTTGTATATAT
>JAPMOQ010029364.1:2885679-2910561 GCA_026543055.1 Argiope trifasciata | reverse complement strand
AGACAGCATGGCTCAATATTCCTGCAGAGGACTTCCAACGACTTGTGGACTCCATGACACGTCGAGCTGTTGCACTTCGCCGGGCAAAAGGAGGACCGACACGATATTAACAGTCATCCCATGACTTTTGTCACTTCGGTGTATAATAATAAATTGTACCAATAAGAAGAAAAAAGATTAATTTAATAAAGCGTGTTCTTATGTTTCCCGAATAATATTTATCCAGGCGTCCTGGCCCAAATGTATTGCTGTTTCCCCTTGACCTGGGTGACCTAGATTGGAGTCCTGGTTCGGGTATAAATACTCTTTAAAATTATGTTCTATGAGTGAGGTGTGTGAAAGAATTCCTTGTCAAAAGAAGGGCTGGGCAAGCGAGTGTGTGAGTGTCATCTTCATGCAAAATAAAGTCAGACTTCTGACCTCAGGTAATCGGGGTATTTAAACTCAGAAGTTACCGCAACTCCTTTTCCCCGCTCTCTTGAACTTGGTTTGAACTGGTTCATTTAAAGAGAGATAAACAGCATTATATTTAACCAAACAGAATTTCGAAAAGAAATTTATTTTTCTCAAAGTGTATTTATTCACAAAAGTTACGCTATAATTTCAAAACCGAAAGAAAAACTCATTTTTTATACTGAGAGAAATTGTCTTTCCAAATCTTTTTTGCTTACTCCCTTAAGAATTTGTCATGCCAGAGAATTCCATTCATGATATTGGCATATAACAGCTATAAATATCAATTTGTGCTTGAATTTATGATTTTTTACTTAATTTATCATGTGATCCTTGCTGAGTTCAAGATATATTCACTAAACAGATGTCATATTGGGCAGTGGGAAGTAAATTTGCTAGATAAAACTGACTGGTAAGGTCTTCTCAACACTTTATCGCATTCATATAAATTTGTCATGCCCGAGAAAGGCTTACATGAAATTGATGTACATCAATTACGAAATGTCAATTTTAGGTGTAAATTCGGCATTTTATTGAATCTATCGTACAATCTTTGTCGAGGGACATGATGATTAATCTCTTGCATGCGGTTAATAGTAACCTAAAACCAATTTGGAGTTTTAATGTGTGTAGTTAGCAGATTCTAACAAACATTTGTCACCAAACTATATTTGAATTCACACAATGCCATATTTGCTTTATCATTACCATTTACCTATTTACCATGTTAATATATCAAAATTGATGTATTTAAGTCACTGCATTTTTGTATCATCGTGTTTACATGCCTCTGAATATATAGATTGTTAGATGGCCTATCCCTCATTGTATTTGGCTCAAAATTTATATATGTCTTTACTAAAGGCTTTAGATCTATCTATTGAATTTTATATATAATAGTTCTTTTTGTTTTCAGTATGCAGTGCCAATTTATATTCGACAGGTGGGTTGACATATTAAATACGGATAAAGATGCATCTGACTTATCAATAGCATTTGCTTGAATTGGCAAGAGCTATTATATGCCTATTTCTCAGTTCAAAAAATTTGTCAAAAGATAATTAATCACTAAATAATATTTGGTTTCTAATTTAAATAAGAATATTCCATTACATTAACCTCGTAAACTATCCTCACCATTTTTTTCAAAATAAAATTTATATGTAATTCTCATTACATATAAAATGTGATTAATGTTTTGTGCATATTAAGTTAAACCAATTCAGATATTTTTCTTCTAGAAAATAAAAATAGTATACCAAAATTTAAATCAGTAGATTGAAAGAAAAACATGGTAATCATATCACAGTTTAGCACAAATAACCAAATGTTTATCGAGAAGCAGACTTTTAAAAAATGTGTATCATAATTTATCAAAAGTTATTTTTTAAATGCAATATTTTATCTAATAAAGCAATCAACTAGAAAAAACGTTATTAATAATGGATTTAATAAAAATGCAAATAAAGTTTTGTTTTAAAAATTCAGTTTTTTAATTTTTGCATAATTAGTTTAAGGAAATATGTCTTAGTAATTTTGCAAGTTTAGACTATTTAAGATTTTAAAAACTGTAATGAGATTATTTTTTTAATTAAATTCAATGAAACATAAAAAAAATCAAATTAAACTTTTCTACAGCAAACTCAAATTATAATTTTTATCAAACCTTCCATTTTTTTCACTTACTTAAAGTGATAGTTATTTAAGAACGTTTTTTTTTCACATACAAACATAATATCGTTTCCCCGAACTTTGGATGTTGTTAAAATATTTAGCATTTAAGGAATGCCATGACACTCGATCTATGTAACAGAAACTGCTCTTCCAAATTCAGAACATATTTGTTTCCAAAAAAATAAAAGAAAGTTCACTTTGACCCTCGAGGTGGGAGGTATGTTTAAGCGTTCAATGCTGTTCTCTTTTTGATTGGATTCAAATTGAAAACTTTTTTTTCTTCAAAATACATTTGGTAGATTCAATGCAACACAAAAATTCTCCCAATAGTTTTAATTTTTACTTATTTTAGACTATACTTTTATACCAAAATAAGTATAAAATAAACTACCTTTTTTTACAAATAAAAAAAATATCATTAAAGACATAAATTCTTGTAGGATCTAGTATGATGAGGAAAGTAATACTTTTGTTCACTACAAATTTCATAAATTTCTGCCCTAAAATTTATAAAAGTTGACCAATCAGTATCCATTTAACCCACACCAAACAAAATGTTTTGACGAATTCGTAACTAAATTGAATTTTAATTCAATAATCCTATTTTCACCAACCTATTTCGATGTTGATGCGTTGTTTCTTATAAACTTATATTAAAAGTTTCACCAATAATAAATATAGCTTTAAGTTTAGAGAAGTAATAAAATTCTTTGTTTGATAAATGCACGAATCTAATAACTAATTTCGAATTAAATTTGGGCAATTTGTTGACAGCAGTCAAATATTTGCCTTTTCATTATCTATAAATTAATCATCAAACATAGAATTGGAAATGAAAGAAAATTTAATTACAAATATTTGATTTCGAAATTTAGATTTCCGTAATTTGTTCAGAATAATCATATTGATCATCCTTAACTCAATTATCTACAAATCACTCATCAAACAAAGAATTACAAAAGAATTTAAAGCCTCGGAAATCTAACGAAATCGATTTTTAGATTTATGTAATTTGTTGAGAGCAGACATATGTTTCACCCCTTAAACCAATACCAAAGCTGTCAAACTTCGAAGTATTGAAATAACTCTGAAGAGTTAAAGAGGAAATTGACACCTGTTAACTTGTATTTTTCGACTTAAGCCGGATAGCTGTCAGTCTGACAGGAAAAGTGAAAGTAGTTTTGAAACGAGTTCGTTTTATCAGAGTAAAATTTCATGTTATAACTCATTGAAAAGAATTGCTTCGATTTTGTAAAGCAATGTTTTCATTAATCGTAGCTAATGATAATAGACACAGTTCAGTTCAGCTTATACAATGAACTTGAAATTTGATTACAGTTTTAAGACATTTGATTTGCTCAGAATTGTATTTTCGTGGCAGAAGCAAGTTTGCTGAGTTTTATAGTTTGGTACCACACCGATATTGATCAACCAAAAATTATGATTTGAAGTGACATTTTAAGCTTACTATTTGTCATACAAAGACATTTCATTTGGATTTTAATTTTAATTTAAGAAATTTCTAGTTGTGTCATGAATCTTATAATAGTTGTTTCATTGGTAATGAAAGAAAAAATTAATAGCATTATTATTATTAAAGTCGCTTTGATTTACTCCCTAAAATTTTTCATTGAATCTTTTTTCTTTCCCCTTAAAAACTCCTTTCGTCTTTACCACGATAACAATAGTTACCAGTATTTTGAATACTTTGACAAATTTTTGAATATCCAGGACGGCAATTATCATTGCAGTTGTCCAGTTATTACTTTTATTTTATGCAAATAAAAAAAATAGGAAAATATGTTAAATGCTCTTGACATTATTATGATTTAGGGATAATACCTTTTTAAATAGAATTAATAGGTATTTATTCAGTAATTCAATTTGATCTTCAAATTCATGAATTATGGACTTCAGAGTTAATAAATATATAACATCAGCGTAACAATAAATAATCTTCGTTCAATACAAATTAGGAAATTAAATTTACATGTAATTGCACATAAAGCAGTTTAGATACCAATATTTAATATTAATGTTAGAATATTAAATATTAGCATTACGAATATTTAATATTGTCACATTTATAATCAAAAGAAAGAAATAGTCTATAGGAATTCTCTAAATTAGTCTGTTATTTTGTCATTTTTAAAATTTTTTTTACGTGATGGAGATTTATATTGTATTTCAATTACAGTCTTAAGATTTCAATTTTATATTAATGTAATTCCAATAGTATAAATTATATTACTTTAAAAAAGTCTTAAGTGGAAGCGATATAATAAGATAGATAACATCGGTTAATTTAGAGAGAATATGTCAATTTCAGACAACATTGCCACAGTCAAAGATGAATCGGAAGTAAAATAGATATATAAAACAAGATTCAAGCTCATAAAACTTGAAATTTCACAGTAAAATATAACGATTGAACTTTCATGAACTTTAGATTAAAACACGTAATTGTCAATTAAAACTGAACTATGTGTTCAGAAATCTTTTGTAATAAAAATTAACTGCTTTCATCCAGCTGTTATTATTAACCCATCAAATGCAGGACTTTACCATTCCTAACAAAGACATCCGATATTTGTTACGTATAATAACATTACTTTGGATATAATAAGCAAACTCACTTTATTTTTTTTTAAAAATTGCATTATCTTGATATGCAAATGTTTATTCTGGCAACACTCGAAACCTTTTTGGATTGTTTTTCATTAAAAATATTTTTAAGCCGAATATTATTGAAAAATCCATCTCCTGTTAGTGGCAAATTATGTATTTCCATTTGTTTTTTATGAAATAGTTTATCGTAGTAATTTGGTTTTTAAATTAAAAAGTTCCAATTATAATTATAAATTTACTAACATTAGTTTCCATTAGTTGTATTATCATAATAAGCAATAATCTCAATTTTTTACCACAAACATTTTCCACAAAATAAAAATTTTCTCATGGTATAGCAGAAAATAACATTATTCGCATGAAGAAATTCAATTCAATCTTAAAAAGAAATGTCTTTCCCTATTCTTATATGTATCTTAGAAAGCCACGGGGACTTTTTTCTCCACTTCCCATTTTTCGTATGTAATATGTTGGGCGTTTTATCCCCTTTTTCCCGATATAAAATGCACTTATGCAGATGTTCCAGGCTTATCGTTTTCAAAACTGTTGCGCTCAGAGGATGAAAGCATGATTTACGGTAACACTTACACAGAGGATACTCTTAGACATGTAAAACGAGTTAGACAGGGTATAAGGATATGTTCTATTTTTTAGGCATGTATCAAGAGGTGCATCTTAAAAATGGGGTATTTTTATTCTATCGCTTGGAAATGCTTCTGTGTTGGAATCCAAGTCACGAATAAAGCTTTATGTATTTCCTGATAATAGGAAAACTTGACAGGTGTCAGTTAAATAAGGTATGTCAGTCATGCCGATATGGTATAATCTGAATGATAGACGTAAGGTTATTAGTACATAACTGAACAGGAGACTTTAGAGACATTTTTAACAACTACAATCGAAATCTAGATAACTGAACTTCAAAAGGTTAATAAACGAAGCGATAATCTGCTTTTTCCCTCCAATCTATTAATCTTATATTCACGAAACGGTTAAACCTTCTTATATTTTAATTATATTATATCCCCGAAATAATAACTTCACTGATCAGGAAGGGCTCAAAGAGGTTAATATACATAAGTGAGAAGCGAATTTATGTATATAAAAAAACATATTATATGTACTATATGTAAACATATACTATGTACTATACGTACTAAACATATATTAATGTATCAATTCCAAGATACAATTATACAAACTAAAGTACGTTGGGTAAGAAAAATTAATTCTAGGTATTTAATGCGAAATTTACTATAGCTAATAAAAATTAAATTAAACTGAGGGTCAGTTCATGTATTTAAACTCATATCAAAATGTGTATCAGCAGAATACAGGTATTTGTTTGAGAATGATACTAACAAATGCATGCCAAGGCAGGCATGAGAATCTGAACGTTTTAAAGAATAAAAGGGAAAAGAGTAAATAGGAATTTTTTATGATTAACCTCCATTTTCCCGCTATTTATTAGTACTATTACGATATCAAGCCATGAACTGATATGGGACCTAAGAATTACAAGGAAATATACCGAAATTTTAGCACTGTCATCAAAATTGAGGTAACTTGACCCCAAACCATTATTATGATATTAAGAGAAGACATAACTTTCTTGTTTTTTCAGGACTTGTTCCCCTGACGATATCATTGTATCATCAAGGAAAGGTCCATAAATATTCAATTTTTAATTCTAAATTCATAAAACAAATTTGGAAAAACGTTAGAAATAATGTCAAGACTAGATATTGTTTCTTCTGAAAAATGTGTTAGATTGCGTTCAAAGTTAATAATAATGATTCTCAATAATATATTTTTACAAGAAACTATCTTCTAAAAAATAAGGTATCGATCTTGAACACATATACCTTTATGAAACACAAATATGCATTTTAATAAATAATTATTTGCTCCATTTTCATAAACAATTATCGAATATATTAGAGTTTTTAGTTATTTTACAAAAATACTGGTATTAGTTCATTAATTAATAAATGGAAAAACAATCCTCTTTTCCTTTTGAAAATCATGAGTTTTTGAATTTGACTTTATCTAAATGAGATTATTTTGGTTCCTGATAGATCTAAGTCCGTGTATTAAATTCAGTTTAAATTATAATATTATTAAAGAAATAAATTTTAGATATGCATTACAACTTTCCTCCCTCTTGACGGCAAAACCTGTTTTTGTATAAACCCATGATTATTTTTTTAATATATTTAAAAATATGTCTCTAGTTATACAAATTTCTCCTTTCTTTTTAATTAATTTTCACCCTGTTTAAATTATCATTTCCTTATTTCTAATCAGGTTTATCTATACTTATAATAAAGCTCAATGTGTGTGTGTGTGTGCGCGTGTGCGTGTGTGTGTGTGTGTGTGTTGGCGCTCTACAGGCCAGACCGTTGGACCTACAGCTACCAAATTTGGTACATGTATACCTTGGAGGTCCGGAATGTGCACCTCGGAGCCCTTTTTTCAAATTTTTAATTATAATTTGAATTAATTAAAATTCAAGCAAAATTTCGATGTTTTTCCGTTATAACTTACGGAAATATTATTGTACAAACATGATTTTTACATCAATTTAAAGATTAAAAAATTAGCCTTCTAATGGTATCAGATTTTTTAATTTATAACGTAAGCTTCTATTTTTAACGAATTTTAAAAAAATATTTTAACCGTTTTTTTAGCACGTGACTAGATAAAATAAAAGAATGCCGGAAGTTCAAATAAAAAAATTATCATCGCAAAATAAATCTAAAGAAATGCAACTTTCAGCACGTGACTGGATAAAATAAAATAAATATAAAATGTGATATTTTCTTTAAAAAATAAATGCAAAGCAAAGGTTTCTACAATCATTTGCAATATCTATATCATTAACTCAATAAATCTTCTTTATTTACAGTAAACCTGATTGAATTTAGACAGGATATGCATTGAATTCCCAACTTAATGGCATATTTATGTAATCGTTTGCAATATCTGTATGATTAATTAAATACTTTTTTTTCCCTTTCTCGCTTTCTTTAAAAAAACATATTTAATATTTTGGCAACATCATCGAATTTTTTTTTAGTATTTAGGAAGCATAACCGATGGTTAAAACTGACTGATTTATAAAAGTAAAGAATATTATTAGGAAAAGATGTACTTTTAGAACTTTCCGTTCATCATCTTAAAGAAAATATTAATTTCAGGTCAATCAATGCCCGGAATTACTTCAAGGCTAATGAATATGTGATTTAATTGAAAATTTTAGAACGCTTTACTCATGGCGAACCAGCTGGTCGCCAAAGGCGGCTAGTATAATATATGACAAAATTTCATTTGAAACCACAAGGAATAATTAAATATTTTAAATATTCAAATTTAAATTTCCTTTATTTATTAAAAAAATAAACCTATTTTTACTGCAGCTGTTTCATATTGCTTATCCTAAAATTATTTTAAAAATAATGAATGCAACAAGAACCTTTTTAACATTATATATCCTAACAAAAAATTTATAAAATATAGAGATCATTACAATTAAAATACACTGCCATTACAATTAATATACATTCTAAAAATATAATGTCAATAATTACAAATTATTCATAATTAATTTAATATCAAAAAATTAAAAGAGTTTTCACAAATGTAATCACACAAATTTAAAATGGCATCTTCAATCAAAAAAACTTATGAAATAAACTTCATTTTAAGTGACAATATACTAGAAAGCAGACAGTTTTTATTTTAACTGTCTTTTTCTTTATTTAATTAAAAAAAATTCACCAAAACTTTAATAAATTTTCACCAAACTATTAGTTGATGTCAATAATAAGAAGTCAAAATATCATTCAAAACTAACTGCTTATCAAGTTCTGAAAGTAATAAAAAAAAGATTTTTATCAATAAAACACAAATGTACAAAATCTTACAATTCGTACATTTCTGCAAGTGAATCAATAACAATAATCAATCTTCGTTAATATGAAATAAATAAATTTATTAGAAAAACACATTTTTAAAAAGTTTTTTACACTGGATTTAAAAACTCCCCTTTATTAATGTGTTTAGAACTGAAACTTCTTAAATTTCAATTGTTAACTACATATTAGTCTTTAATTAATTAAAAATTTATCATTATAAATATTTTTATATTTTATTAATTCAATATTCAATTAAATTAATCAATGAAATGCTGTTTAATCTCCTTAAATAATAAAATGATTTTTGATTAGCTACAATACAAAAGCTTAGAAATTTCAGAACCTTTCGCTACAAAAATACGATTCACAAATTGAAAATTTAGAACATAAAGCAGAAACAATAAAATGAGATTATTATTTTGATAAAAGTAAAATATTCAGTTTTACTTTAAGCCATTAAACTCCATTCTGATAACTCCATAATTTATTAACGATTCTTTGACGATTTTGATTAGGTATTCCTTAGTTACTAAATAACCGGCAAGCTAATCATCTAATAGTTTTCAACAGCGCATTAAACAAATTATCCAACTGTCTTATTAGAGAAAGATTGAAGACCACTATATTTTCTTTTATTATGAATAATATTTTGCTTTGTGTGCGCAATAAATTTTTCTCAACTTCCATTATTAGTTAAATATACGATCAGCGCATACACACGAAACAATGTTCAGAATTATTAAGCAAAAGTTGGAAATTAGAACGTTAATATATGTCTTTAAAACACGAAAACTGGGAGATTCATGGCTAGGTCAGATATTTAGTTCTCCTAACTGCATAATGTTCATTTTCTTAAAAGCATGTAAAGGGAATAAAAGCACGCCTCAGATGCACGAGAAAGAAGTGATAGGCTCGCTGAGGAAAACATCTTTCATGCTGATAATAATCTTGGGGCTGTCAAAGTAGAAGATTGCTTTTAAAACCACGGAAAGTTTCCGTTCCTGTTCCGGAAGTTGTGATAGATAAATTTTCTAAAACCTGCCCAACTTTCAACGTATCATTTTAAATGTATTAAACCATGTTCGGATTTCGAAATGTGTTTTCTCATTGCATACCAAAGATATACATGGTTCTTTTTTCCATCTTGCAAATTTAAAAGTGTTAAAAAATATATAGGTCGTGAGGCTTTCTCTCTCTCTCTCTCTCTTTATATATATATATATATATATATATATATATATATGAAGAAGTTTTCAAGGGGTCATCCTCAGGCAGAGATTCAAAAAATAAGTTTTTTTTTTCTGTGAGAAATCAGACATTGTCCAACAGTTGGAAAATATATTAGGCTAGCAATATTAAGCAATAAATAGAGGTCATGAAATAAAAAGGAAGAAAAATTTGTTTCATTCCAATAATTAAAGAAACAATAATGAATTATTCCTCTATTATTATTTTGACGTTAAGTAGTTACTTTTGAACAGTCATATATTTTTAAGACTATGTATAGAGTCTTCTCTGTTCATAGATGAATAACTGATTCCCTTGCCATTAAACAAAAGATTTATTATTTAATTAAGTTTTTATATGTTTAAATTACTTTTTATATTGTTTGAATCAAAAATATGTTCTTGAAAAATTTAACAACAATAAATATATTATTGAAAAAATAACTACATTGTTGAAACACTATAACAACAATAATTATATAGTTGGAAAATTATAACAACAGTTTGTCAATTCGATATTGTTGAATCGGTATCGTATTGCTGATAAACTATTACAAAAATGCAATTATAGTTGAATAAATTATAACAACAATAATTTGCATAGTTGTATTAATGCTCAGTTGCAAAGAAACACTAGGGCTATTTTGGGATGGACCATGAAATTTTAAACCGCGGTCAGATGACGATAATGACATCTGAGCTGACATCATCTTTGCACACCACACCACACCAGCGAAGGACATTTGTCTTATCGGATTTACCGTGCAACAGACCTTCTTACACGACGGCTCTTCGGTGGGATCTTTTCTCTAACCAGAAACTTTTCGGTTTCAGAGAGTACTTGAACAGACAGCACTGAATTGATAGTCGTTTCTAGAGTCGTCGAGAGAATATCGAAGCAGCGACTGAGAGCTGAACTTAGATGTATGCCTTATTCTGGCTTCTTCGGGTCTTGTGTCGTAGCCCGTTGTCTGAAGTAGTGAGTTGGCAACTAAAGAAAAAAGAGACACAGCAGTAGTTCAGCCGTTTGGAGACACCTACGTGAGCGTAGACAGAATCTACAAATATTCCCTCTCCTGCTGAATCCTGTCTGGCCGCTTTGTTTACTGTGGACGTTGTCAGTATGGAATTTCTGCGTGTGAACTAGTGTTATGGTTTGCTACTATCTGCTGTAGAATACTGGTGTGTTCTGTCCTGTGTCGTCTTTGTTCTGTCCTGTCAATAAACGTCTTTGCTGTGTCTTATAATTAAGGATTGCTCATTGTTGGTCATCAGCAGCAGCATATACACCCACTACAAATAAACAAACCTAATGGATAAGAAGGGGAAATACGTAACAATATAATTATTGAAACAATTTATGTGTTTGACGAATGCGGTAAGAATGGCAATTATTAAATTGAAATTATTAAATTTTCCACATCACTGTTTTTGGAACGTTCAGCTCTGAATTGGCTATTCAAACCTGATGTCAACTAGAAAAGTAAACCAAAATATGAATTTCAGCTTTTGTACAACATCATATACCTATGGGAAAGCATATTGTTACTGATTTTCCAATCATTCTTGCTATCCCAATTCGTCAGGCTCGTTTACTTGTACAGTAGGGTGCACAGTGTGAGAAGATGAGCACACAAAATGATCAGTGCTTTAGTAAATGACACACCATATACGACGTTTATTTACAGAATAAATACAGGACAGCACAAAGACGACAAATATTTACAGCACAACTATGTATAGAAAATAATTATATACAATAGAGAAGAACACACAAAACGGCACACAGCTGTACTCTACTGCTGACAGTAGCCCATAATAAAAATAGTAGTCCACACGCAGTAATTTCGGTGACCACGTCTAAAGCTGTCAGACAGAATTCAGCAGGAGAGAGAATCTTTAAGAGATTCTGTCTATGACTTTGTAGGTCTCTGCAAACGGCTGAACTAATTTTATGCTGTCTTTTATCGATTTCACTGCCGACTCACTACTTCACACAGTTCTAGACTGCTGCGTTCCCGACGACGACCCAAAGAGTTCCAACACAATACACAACGACGACAGAATACCGTACGCACAGTCATCCAGTACGGTACACACAATCATCCACCGATACTTCAGTATACTCTCGGTGACTCCTTAGATATATATTCAAGACCACTCAATTTAGGTCTTCTCGATAGGTCACCACACCAGACCTTGACAGAAGACACGACGACGGCACACAGCGACCCAGCATTACGACCCAGGTCGTCTCGATTGAACACACACCACAGCAACTTCCAACCTTATAAAGTAACGGGAGGTGGGGCTAAAATCTTCTGGATGAATCAAGAGTATTCTGGATGCATCTCGGCTCCTAATGGAAAGATAGAGTAAATTCTTGAATTTTCGGATATTATCCATTTTGTCACAAAAGTAGCCAAATTCGTCGCTAGGCCACCAAGTTTTGGAGTCATTGATGCGACACCCGAGCACCGTTCATTACAGATGAATATAAATCAGTGTTCTTTACGATGACATTATTGTTGTGAGAAAAAAAATTACAGGTTCGTAATAATATTCCCATTCCCAACCCAATTTCCTGTAAAAAGGAAAATCAAGCAATATCTTTAGGTCCCCCCCCCCACTCTGTGACGTGAGTGTAACATCATGTTTGTTCTCGTCAGGATTAGGCTTGGATTTGATGCCTCTTATAAATAGATGGCTTAAACTGAAAAAATTCCATTTTATCCTTTACAATAATAATATATTGGGTTGTTCGGAAAGTCATTTCGTTTTTTTTTTTTTGTCAAAATGAAAAGAAATTTTCGTTTAATGAATAAATTATTTATTAAATTATAAAATTGCCATTCTGGTCTAATACATTTTGCCATATTTTTGGTAGTAACATGATTACACGCTCATAAAAGTTTTGGTCTTTGCTGTAAAAAAAACTGATCGAGGGGGTTTTTGGCTTCCTCATTTGAAGGAAAAATTTTGCAAATCAGTTCTGGTACTGATGTACTGTTAACACATCTTCTCCACACATATTGGCTAATTTATTTCTGGCTTGACAGCATTTTTACCTTTTATATAGCAAAAAAGAAAAAAATGACGAAAATGCTGTTTATTGCTCTCCATATTTAAAAGGGCACCATCCAAAAACTACTGCGAAGAATCAGCTGCACTTTTTTACACTCAAGTCTTGCTATATCAGCTCTTAAAACATAAAATGATTTTGCGGTTTAAGTATGAAATTGGGTGCGAAAAATACAATTAAATTCTCTGAAATTAATCTCTTACAATTAAATCTCTCTAAATTACTTTCCGAACAACCTAATATATCTTAGTTACGCATACATTGATAAATTTGTTCAGAAACTACGATATACAATCATTACCATTAATAAGAACCAAAACTCTTTCGAAGTTCGTTTATAATGACGTCATACTTTCGTCACAGAGTGGGCGGTGTTGTTATCAATGATATTGCTCAGTTTTTCTCCATACATGAAACAGGGTAGAGAACGGGAATATGCTATCAAGAAAGCAATATCCTATAGTTTCTTATCGAGAATCCTTTTGGTAATCTGCGCATCTTACAAGAAAGACAGGAATTCAGAAAAAGACGTTTTCTACTATTAGGCCAACATCATGATTGCATAAAACATAAATTATAATTTCCCCCAAAGTTTCCTTCCACTTAAATGTGTCATTCCTTTAGAAAACTCACAGTTTTTAATAAGATTTTGTAATTGTAAGTATATGTCCATGCGCAGTATTTAGGTAAATTAAACATTTTTACACTTTTTTTACCAAACTATGATGCAAAAGGTGTTATAAACCTAAATATAGCGTATTTTCATAATATAGTATAAAAATAAGGAATCAACAAATGTATATATAAGTAAAAGATAAAACGAATTTAATGTGTGTGTGTGTGTGTAGGCGTTCATGCAAAATAACACAAATTCCATGTATGCATGCTAAAGCAAAAGGTACCAGCACTTGGAAAAAAAGTAAGATGTAGTAAAAAAAATTAGCGAAAGAAGAAAATTCAGTGCTACTATGCACTTTAGAAAAAAAAAGAAAACTGTGCATAAAATAAGTGTCTATTTCATTTGAAATTTTTAAAAAAATCAATCTTTAATGACAATTAAGTATAAATAAAATGTATAATATAAATATATTCCATTTATGCTTTATCCTTAATGAGAATTAAGTATAAATGAAATTAAAATGTGGTGAAATGCATTCAATGCTTGCTAGCCTGCTGATAGCATATGTTTACATGAAACTTTGGTAATTCGGTTATTATCAATCACAATTAGACACGGTCCGTTATAATTTTTAAAGAACCGAAAAAATACAGAAATAATCCAGAAAATTTAAACCCTTTTATTATAAATTAAAATGTTTTGCATTGCAAGATTAATATTATATTAATTTGCCACAATCGGTGAATTTCTCAAGTTTGAAATCACCGTAGTGCATTGACATTTTATTATTTCAGTAAAGGTAAACTCTTTTTGGCCATTAGAAGTATAAGACTCTTATTAAGAGATAAAACTATATGAAAGTAGGTGGAAAGTATTAAAACTTAAAATGAAACAATGAAGAAACTGCATATTTCAAAAAATAATATGCAAACATGATTATGAATCTAATAAAACAGTTCATACAAAGAAAAGTTATTTACATAGGAATTAGTAAATAATTTTCGATCATTTTCGAAAGTTCTTAAATAACATAGGTCGAAATAAAAACTTTTAGTCTGTCACCTAATTTAAGATTAATATTTATAAGTTCCTTTTTATCATTGTGGAAAAATGGTATTGATTTTTTTATATATATTTAATTCTTTACTTTCTAGATTCAATTTATAGCAGATGCATAAATTACTTTTCTGATATCGAAAAAAGCATTATTCCGTTTTTGGAAAGTAATTCAAGTGAAAGTTCTGTAAAACTTACTAGAGCGTGGATTAAAAATTTAAAACACGTCTGTAGTTTGATGATAAATGTATTTTTAAACTAAGCTATTTCGAAATACATACCTAAAAACTTCCGACATATGAGATATATGTATGAGATTATATTTATAATTCGGTAGAAATTCTAGATAAATCATTTTATTATTTATATCATAATAAATTATGTGTAATAAATTTATTTTAAGATGTGAAACTTCCTAATAAATGTAGGGTTTTCTTTTTCGTATTTTTTTTTCTTGGAAGACTGAATTATTTCTATTAAAGGCACAATTATTATGAACATTATGTTTATAAATAGAAGATACATTTCTTTCAAAACTCTATCACTAATAAAAATGCATATTTATAATAATATTATAAAGGATAAAAGTTTGGATGTTTAGATGGGTGGATGGATAGAGGGATGGATTGAACGGCTGAATGGAATTGGATGAAATTTAGCACAAAGATAGATTATCGGTAGGAATAGAATATAGGCTACTTTTTATTCCGGTTAATTGAGTGGTTAATTTTTTATTAATTAAAAACTAATTTTTGTGCCAAAAAGTTGAGGCCAAATTCCGCCAACGATGAGTAAGGCATCCAGTTTTTTCCCCCAACAGATATTGAGATTAGGTTTAGTAGAATTTCAACCGATTATTTCAAACGATTCTTTTTCTTAAGTGTTTGATGTATTTAAAATCAAATGTTGTTAAATAATCGATCTTTCGGATTCATTCTGAAGTGTTTTTAAATTAAAATAAAACAGAATAAAGGAAATAAAAAAATTCCAATCTGCATTCCTTTACCCCAACTGGCGTAGGAAAGTCAGGTATTTAAGTAACGCCGACTGGCGTTGAAAGTTCACATGTGATTGTTGATAACTGTTTTCATTTAAATTAAAAGTTTAAAAATTAAGTGTATTATATTGTTGTAGCAATCTGAATCTTGATCAATAAATAAAATGGATTTGATTGTATTTTTTTTTTAAAAATACGGACTTGATATGCAGTTTTGTTTAATTTCTGGGTCATACTGTAAATAAATCATTTTTATCTTAGTTCTGTAATTTAAAATAGGTTAAGTTATACTTTTATGCTATATATTTTTCGTACATTTTTATTTTTTTAAGTATATTATTTTTAGGATTGTTTTAATCTTTTAATTTGTAATTATTTGACAGTTTTTCGAAACGTTGGGAAAATGCAAATATAATCTTTGGAAAAGCAGTAATCATGCTCGGATTATGAGAGTAACTAGAAGTAGAGAATCGAATCCTCAAGCAGAATTTAGAAGAATTAAGGAAGTGGAGTAACAGACTTCATCTAGATCAGCTGAAACGTCATAAACGGTATTAGAATAACGGAATTGATCAAACTGTCTTATACATACACATCAAAATTTCCACGCGTACGAAGTCGCGGGTAAATGCTAGTATTTTATATATTAGGACAGATTTCAGAGTGTACTAGATTTCTTTGAATCATTATAAAGCCAGGATTGTTTAAAATTTCAAAAAAAAAATTATGAATATAGCGAAAAATTACATTTGAAAATATTTTCTCATCATTTTGTTGAATATGTGTTGATGAGTTGAATGAATGTAGATTGTATGTTGGCAAATGAAGGCTCCATTACTTTTATGGAAAACCGTTTTTGGTCATAAATAAAGTTATATACGTTTTTTATTAATTATAAAATATGCAATCCGGAGCAAAATAAAAAACACATCTACTGAAGAATATACAATAGAATGCAGAAGAAAAAATATGCAAGAAAGTTGTCCGAAAAGTAAATATATTAAATTATGGTTTGCAAATATAAAAAAAAAATCAAGAAAAGGAAATTTATTTTAATTTTCCCAGAAGCTTTAATAATATGAATATACATCTATCTTAAAATATAGTACTTTTATAGTAGCTTTTGAATAAAGCTGATTAAATTTATTGGAAAATGTGCGGCAAGTATTACTATTTCTGTTCCAGAACAGAAGCGGATTTTAGTAGAGCTCCAAACATATTGTCCTAAAATCCACTGTATATTTCATTCGATTACAATCCATTGAATTATCATATTATTCCATCTAGAGTTTTAACAATAATTTTAGCAATATTTTTCTATTTCTTGTATGTTGCTCATTTGTGCTTGAGTTGCCATTGGGCATTCTTCGGCTGTGGTTCACTACATGTCTTTTTTGTTTGCAAGTGGAATAAAGCTTCGTTATCTGCTCGATGGGTTTCTTTTACCCTATACAAAAACAAAGATTTCAGTAAAAATATTTTTTTTTATGAAAACGCCGTTTCCTGTTACTCAAATAAGGCATCGAAACTTTTTATAGAAGATGTAAGTGCTTTTCTGACTTGTACCAGCCGATGGATACTTGTTTAAAATATAGTGTTTAAATAATAATAAATTCTAGCTAAAACTCACCTAATCCAAGAAATTCATTACTTTTTAAACGCTCGTAACATGAGAAAAGATCTTTTATTATTAGCAACATATTACAAAGTTGAATGATGCAGAATGAAACTAATTCATTTGTCGAAATTAAATCGAGTTTGGAAATATATTTTTTCTATAGTTCTTTGATCGATCCCAAGATGATTCTATTTTTTATTGTGATGAGTGAAATATGAGTGAAAACATTTAGAAGAAATAATTACGCCTAAAAAATTAAACATATTGAATTCAATAGGGTTATTTCAGTCTACTAGAATGCATTTGTTTTCAGTATAAAACATCTAAAATGAATAGAAACGTCTTTTTCAAAATAAGATATTAAAATACTTTTATGAAATCCGCAGTAAAACGCGGATCGTAAGGACAGATTTCAATGTACTTTCGTCGATAAATTCTTACATTACAATACTCTAAAAAAGAAGTTTGTTCAAAGAATTGATGCGCATTTGTTTCTGTCATTCTTTGGTAACATTTTCTCCTAAAGAATAAAAGATCCGAAAATCTTCTGCATGCATCATTCTTCTGGGAATTCTATTTTGAATTCTAGACAAGGTTCTGTTGAAAAGAATTTTTCAAAAAGCTTTCAATGCTCTTTAGAAAAAAGAAGCTTTCTTTTCTTTCCCGCCCTTTAATTCGAAAGCCTTTCCAAATTTGGTGATATACTTTAAGATAAGATTTGTAAACCATACCAAGTCTTCATAAAGAAAATTATCAAATGTTATAAAATATGATAAGGAAGTTCAGTTACTGCATGTTTTAATTAGAAATAAAAATCCATTTGAAATGTGTTTGTTTACAAAATTGAGTGCTTCTAAAAATATAAATTATTATTTATTTTATTTTGCAGTGGAATGCTAAACTATTATGAAGATTCTTATACTTTTAAATTAAAATAGTTCTAATTGAATGTGTCAGAACCATCACCTTGTTAATAAGCTAACAACTTCAATGTTTTTAATTTCAAGTCAAATGGCATGTTATATGAAAAAAGGAAACATTATTGATGTATGGAGATTGTGAAAAACAAACACGAACGATAGTTTAAATCATGAAATAAATTTTTGTATTATTGCATATTGTACTCTACTTTAAAAATCTGCATAATTAAAATTAATTCAAATTTAAAGTTAATTAAGCATATTAATACTCCCATCTCATTACTTTTGCCGAATCGAGATAGTTAGAAATGTTTGCAAAAGTTTTCCAGTTTTCACTGAAGTGAGTGGCAGTAAAAACTCTTTGCGATTTCAATGTGATTATGTCGTCTGCAATTATAAAGAAACAAGATACACTCAAGATAGATCATCAAGAAAAAATATACATTCAAGATAATTTATAAAGAAGCTATATTCATTCAATATAACCAATAAAGAAGCAAGATACATTCAATATAATTAATAAAGAACCAAGATACATTTTAAGGTAATATACACTGATGGAAAAAAAAATCCCAGCACTAGGAAGAAGATGCGCTAGATAAACGAAATTTGGTAGGCGTGTTTATACATCTGAAAGATGACATTGATTCAAATTTCGAGCTACGCGCGTAAGTGTAGCGCTAGTAGCGACACTATGAACATGCAAATGAGGTGTGCTTTAAATAAGCGCTGTAAGGTTCGTGATCATTATTTACAGTTTAGATTTGACGTAGTGGGTTAATGTTAGTCAAGGATGCCGCTGACAAGACTAAGAAGCCATTATCAACAGCTCACTGAGTTTGAATGAGGCCGTGTTGTAGGACTACGAGAAGGTGGGTCTTCTTTCCGCAATATTGCTGAAAGGCTTGGCAGGAATGTATATACTGTGCATGAGTATTGGCGTCAGTGGTCAAGGGAAGGTACTGCCTCAAGAAGACCAGGTTCCTGGCGGCCACGTGGTACTACTGAGAGGGAAGACCGTCGTATTCGGCGTATGGCTGTGGCTAATCGTACTGCGTCTGCAGCTGAAATTCGAGCTGCAGTTGGCACCCCAGTGGCAAAACGAACTGTTACAAATCGATTACTTCAAGGACAGCTCCGACAGACGCCCTGTACAGTGCATTCCACTAACTCCAAACCACTGCCCTTTTCGACATGAGTGGTGTCAAGCTAGAGCGCATTAGAGGATGGAGTGGAGATCTGTTGTGTTTTCTGATGAAAGCCGGTTCTGCCTTGGTCGCCGTTTGTTGGTTAGAAGGAGACAAGGTGAACGCTTGCTAGTGACCTGTCTGCGGCCTAGACACACAGGGCCTACTCCTGGAGTTATGGTTTGGCGAGCAATTTCGTATGACAGCAGGAGCACTCTTGTGGTTATCCCACGCACCCTGACTGCAAATTTGTACGTCAGTCTAGTGATACAACCTGTTTTGCTGCCATTCATGAAAAGCATTCAAGGGGGTGTTTTCCAACAGTATAATGGTCGCCCTCATACCGCTGTTGTAACCCAACATACTCTATAGAGTGTCGACATGTTGCCTTGGCCTGCTAGATCACCAGATCTTTCTCCAATCGAGCACGTATGGGACATCATTGGACGACAACTCCAGCGTCATCCACAACCTGCATTAACCGTTCCTGCATTGACCGCTCAAGTGCAACAGGTATGGAACTCCATCCCATGAACTGATATCCGACAACTGTACGACACAATGCATGCACGCTTGCATTCAAAATTCTGGCGGTTACACCGGTTACTAATGTACCAACATTTCACATTTGAAATGGCTCTTCTCGTCAAGGGCTGTACCTGTGATCTTGAAACTTTAATCAATTAAATATGTTACCTAGATGAATGTATTCCTAAAATTTCATTACTGTACAATAATTTTTTTGTTGGTGTTGGGATTTTTTTTCCATCAGTGTATAAGAAGTAAGATACTTTCAAGATAATATATAAAGAAGTAAGATACATTCAAGATAATGTATAAAGAAGTAAGATACATTCAAGAAAATATATAAAAAAGTAAGATACATTCAAGATAATGTATAAAAAAGTAAGATACATTCAAGAAAATATATAAAGAAGTAAGATACATTCAAGATAATAATTAATATGGAAGCAAGATATATTCAAGATAATTAAAAAAAAACAAGATGCTGGAAAAGAATTATTATTTCCTATATTTTTTTATAAATCTACTTCATGTTTTTTAGAGCATGAAAAATATAATTTATTACATTTATTCAATTTAATAGGAATTGCTATTTGTTTATTATTAAGAATAATTTAAAAGATTTTAATAATAAGCTTGGGAGAAGGCTAAATTATGGAAGCTATCACTATGATGGTGCATTTAAAAATTACTGCTTTATATAATAGTCTAGTAATATTTATAGAATATTGATGTTAATTTCAAACTTAATTTTAAGTTATACGTTAATGAGAAAAATCTTTCATTCATGAAAAAGCTGTTGCCAAATATTTAACATTTAGAAAGTTAAGTATAATGAGGAATTAACTTAAAAACAGTTAAAACAGATTATTATAGAATGAAATCGCTTCATTTTAGGACAAAAATATAAATGGCAAAACAAAAAATCCTATCAAAATTATTTAATTTTAAGAAATTCCAAATTCTTTGGACAAAAGAACTGCACTTTGGACTTATTTCATTGATTAAGAAAGACACTAAAATGCATGACCAAGATTTTTAATCATAATTGCATACAATCCGATGACCTAATTAAAAGCTATTTGAAGTAAGATTCATTGTGTTGCTAAAGAGAAGAAAAATTGCTTTTTTATGGATTAGGTTTTATCTTTAGTCGTAACAAATGTATATATCCAAAATAACTAAATTTATATATTGGATCAATAATGTATAAGAATTCTAAATAAATGTTATTAAAGCAGTACTTCGGATACCGTAGTTCTATTATTAAATAGATTACCATTATTTATTTTTTATTCTTTCCAAAGCAAAATATTCGAAGAACGTTGTACCATCTTGCAGACTGCCTGGAGATATGTCATCCTTTACATTCGAAATTGAATCCAATTCATGTCTCGAGTGGTAATTGCTCAAGAGACTCCTCATCTTCGTCTCTGCCACTTTCTATTGCCAACAACATAGACCAATAGCTTGATATCCGACAGTTGAAAGAATCTCCAATGCAAAATGTACAGCTACTAAGGCAGACTTCTTGCTTAGGAAAGAAAGCAAAAATCAGCTTTCAACAGTTTTCTGTATATTCAAACTTGTTTTTTTATTGTGTTTGTTTGACCTAACAAATTTGTAATACTTATTAGAAAAAGTGATGCAAAGTTATTTAACTAACAGTTAATGAGTTTTTTTACTGAGAATATTATGATATTCCTGCACAAAATGATTTTCTTTAATTTATAATGTTTCTATATTACTTATTTTTATTTTATTAATGAATAATTCGACTCATGCTGATTGTTTAAGAAGAACTTGAAAACTTACATGGTATATTACTAATTAAATGTGTTTATTCAATTTAATTGAAATTATTATATACTTATTTCTGACTATAATTTAAAAGATTTTAATAATATGGTCGGGAGAATACTGCATTCTGTAAACTAGCATTATGCTAGTTCCTTATTATTGAGAATATTTTGTTGTTTATGTAAACATGAAGTTTTTTTACTTATAATGTTCCTATATTGTTTTTTATTTTATCAATAAATAATTCTGCTCAATATGATCAAATACCGTTTTCTTTTAGATGAGCTTGAAAACTAACCTTGTATGCTTTTAATTCAGTACGTATTCAGTATATATAAAAACATTCTACATTAATAATTTTCACTTTCCATTCTAAATAGGTTTCTTTTCAAAGTTGCTTGTAAGGAATTTTTTTAAACTAACAAATATATTGTGATTTGATAAAACATAATTAGTTAAATTATTTATAAACATCAATCTTTAAAAAAATAGTATAATATTTTATAAAGTATTATAATACAATTTAGTTCTAATAACTTAAAAATTGCTTTATCCATAGTATCTGACTTAGATACAGAATTAGAGGAATTTTCGTTGGATTACCTTATGAAATATGAAGTAAATCATGAAACATATATTTTGTAGTTTGCACAAAACATATTAGTTGTAGTATGCACAAAACATATTAGTTGTAGTATGCACAAAACATATGTTGAAGTATGCACAAAACATATACGTTGTAGTAAGCACAAAATTTCAATATTAGCACGACTATACTGGACTTTGCTTCTATTTTTATTGAATATCTAGATGTTACTAAAGAATCAAATTTTAATCGAGATAGTAAAATTTAGGAATATGCATGAATTTATGAACAGAATTTTGTAATCAAAATTCTTAAAAATTAAGCATATTGAAGAATTGGTTAAGATCAAGTTACATAACATGTTTAATTGAAAATTTTTTAAACCTCTGATCTTGGCAAATGAACTAAGGATCAAATATTGCTAGTATTGAATAAAACTTTGAAAAATGTAGGTTATATAGCACTAAACACACGGAAAAATATAAATTAAATTGCGGTTTATCTGGAATTATTCAGACATGCTGATAAACAAAATTCAAATAAGCTTCATGAAACTTTTTATTAATTAAAAATTTATTTTAAATTAATATCAAATAATTTAAAAAGCGGTAGGAAAATTTAAAAGTACATAAGGCGAAAAAGTACAATTACTTATCAAATTTTATTTTGATGCAGTAAAACGTTCTTGTTACAGAAAGATAAAAAATATGGCTGTTAAAAATATGGGAAAAAAATTCTAACATTGTCAGTTAAAGAATACAGCGATTTAAATTATAATTCCTCACAGTAAATAATAATCAAAATATATACAAAAAGTAATTGCAATAAATAGCAGCAAACAGAGAGCAAATTGTTAAAAAAACGTAAAAACATACAACCCTTGGGGAGAATTAGCAGTAGATAAATTCTCAAAAAAACGTCAGTTCTCTATCGACTCGTCTAACTGACCAATCATGTATCAACCTCTGCTTGTAAAGTTCTCATGATATTGAATTTTCTAGAAGGATATCGTATTTTTGCTATGTGTATAGTTTTCATATTGAATTTGGCATTTGTTAATTTAACTTTCAGTCAAGATTAATTGTATACATGTACTGTATGCAACGTTTTTGTACTTCCAAAAAACATTGCACAGCGGGGCTGTATGTTCAGGCGAATGTAGCTTAACGCCATACTTGGCTTTTTTAAAATTACGGCAACCCCATTTACATCACTTCCGGTCGAGTCTTTTAGGGTTCATTAGAATGTTGATCTGTATTGTCTCCAGTCACAAAAGAAGCTGTAAACAAGTTTCAGTTGTAAAGCTTAACAAAGCCCACCGCAATACCACAATCAGCCATGAATTTTATGAACAACTGCCAGCAAAAAAAGCTGTATATATTTGTAAATAAAGAAGTTAAGCAAAAATAGGACAGTCCACTGTTAACTTCGAATCACCAGATTTATGGTGACTCAAACTTGATAACCTTAATGGACCTTTTTTATTAATTTAAAAGTTATTTTAAATTAATACTAAATAATTTAAAATGCCGACAGGGAAATTTAAAAGCACGTAAGGCGGAAAAACGCAATTACTTATCAAATTGCTAATTGAATATTATTACTGAAGGATAAAAAATATGGCCGTTAAATATATGGTAAAAATTCTAACAGGTTCAGTTAAAGATAACAGCATTTTAAATAATTATTCCTAACAGTAAATCATTATCAAAATATATACAAAAAGCATTTTCAGTAAACAGCTGCAAACTGTTAAAAAAACGCTAAAGCATACAACGCTTGGGGAGAAATCGCACTAGATCAACTCTCTAAGCAAAATCTCATTTGAATTCTACAACTTTCTGTCGTCCAGTCTAACCAACCAATTACGTGTCAACCTCTGCTTTTAGAGCTCTCATGATATTGAATTTTCTAGACGAATATCTTATTTTTGTTACTAATAGATATTTCGTTGAAATTTCAGAATTTTCGTCTTTGTCAATATCATCACCAAATTTCTCACAAATTATCAAATAAATTTGTAAAATGCTCCGTTTTTCCTCTAAGTTGAGAGATACTTGACTGATCAGCATATATTAGAAATACCTGCAACACCTGCCTTAAATTGGAACCTATTGCAAATGCTATATTAAATATTGATATCAAAATTAAGGATATGAAACTCAATCATATTAATTTTATTCGCTGGTAAATTTACAATAGAAAGATTTAAAAAAAATATTATTAACAGCAAAAACTTGAAAAAGATGTTCTAGTCAGGAAATTATTTTTCTAACTTTATTAAATATTTTTGTTAACAATATTAGTGATACGACGGTTTCATTTCTAAGTTTAAAATCAAATTTCATGAGAATAAAAAACAAAATTTATACGCAAAATTAGGAAAAAGTACAATGCAAAAAATATATTGAAAAGTAGCCTTAAAATTCATGAGAGAGCTTTCTTTTAACTAGGAAAATATATAGAATCCCAGCTACACATCAAATATTGATGACTGTAGAGATATTCTTCTGAAATACATAAAGAATAAAAGAAACACAAATAAAAAATATATATATGGTAGGAATTCGGGATGACATATTTTTGAAAACATG
>JAPMOQ010029364.1:2859648-2885279 GCA_026543055.1 Argiope trifasciata | reverse complement strand
TGTATAACAGATAAATTGGTAGGTAAGGGAAGTTTTTAAATCCTGTTTCTTCGATTAGAAAACTAAAATTTCACGAATGAATTCGAAGGGAATTAAACAAAACATGTCTAGGTAAAATTTACATTGATTTTAGTTACATATTTCGAGATTTATTGAGACAATTTTGTGATCATAGTCATAAATATCATATGAATAGAAAAAAGTGCACAGAAAAAAAATTAATTACGCCAGAAAAGGTACGAAAATTAAAGTACTTTAAATGATATAAAGGGCCAATTTGTTTCTAATGCTGATTTCCAACCCCATTTCGTGTAATTTAAACAGGTTAGTTATTTAAATAATTTATTTAATTAACGTTTTAAAATTGTGTGAAATAATTAACTAAGATTTTTTAATTATTAAATTGTATAATATATCTTCTCAATTAAAATAAATTCTAATGTATTTTTTATTAAAGTGAGTTTTTTTTCCCTTTATTAACCATTTATATGAAGCTCTGTTTGGTTCATTTAAACTTTTAAAAATTATATATATGCATTCGTATATAATTACATACATACATTAAAATAAGACCACATACGTTAAAGTACGATCACATACATTTATATAAGATTACGCACATTCAAATGATAACATATATTAAAATAAGATCTCATATATTAAAATAATTCAAAAATAATCTTCTGTTAATTTTAATGATTTTTCAGGAATTGTTTGGATTACTAATTTCAGCGGATTTTTGTTATGTTTTAAGATGACATTGACCATTTTCCGAAATTTGTAGTTATTAACATAGCATTTAATTATGCATACTTCTCTTAAATCGACCTAGATTTTATAAATTTTCTGATGTTGCCCCTAAAGAAAGTAATTTCTAAGTTAACACAAACTTCACCATTACAAACAAAAGAAACATTCGAAGTGACTAAAGTCATGGAATAGCAATATGCAAATAGAGAGATAGCAATAGTATCTCAAACAAAATTCATAAACAAGCAGAATATTCTGTGGTAGAACTCTCGTTTGTATTTAATTGATTCATGTGTATAACCTTCATGTATATTTCTTTGTACATTTTTCTTGCTAATATTCAAAGTCTGAATTTTCTCAAGTCAGCATCATTGATTTTTGGATGAATATTCAAAATATCAATAGTTCAATGACTATTACTTTTTGTTGCCCTTCTTAACCTTATTTCTTATTGAAAATTCATTTTGCTATAAAAATTATCATATCATTTAAAATTCAAATAATAAAAAATATAAATTTAATGGCAAAAAATAACATTTCAAGATTACAAACACTGAATGAATCATATAAAGTTTCTATTTGCGCAATATCATAATATTGTGTATAATTGATTAAAGCTCTATCATTTGAAATTTCATATTTATTTCAAACTTATAGGAAATATTAATGTGAATTTTAGATGAAGCATTCAACAGAAAATAATTTTTTGAAATAAACCAGAAACACTTTGAAAGAAGATTGGATTTTTTTAGTCTCTGAAATATCTCATTCCGATTTCCAATTTGTTAAGAATCCACCTTTTTTTAAGTTCTATTATTTCTGTGTTCACAAATGTATGTACTTGAGATTGACAAACTGTAGAAACAAATAAACATAATTATTTAATAAGAACTCATAATTTCTAAAATGAAAGCCTAAGCCTCAAATCAGGAAAATCCATTTTTGGACAAATTGACTATAAATTCAAATTTTGTTTTTATAATTTCCCTTTGACAAAATCATATCTGTTTCTCAATCGAAACCCAGTTTCTTAAAAATTCTTAAAAACCAGAATATAAAGATTAATTCTAACAAACGTCAAACAATCATCAAAACTTCAGATTCTTCTCTATTTATTGACTCAAACATTTAACATTAAAATGATCATCCAAAGTCAATGGAATATAATAACTCGTAATAGCATATGACGGAATCAGTTAAGCCATCAATGCTGGCCTTACTGCATTAGTTTGCAAAACTGATAATTAACATTGGGCCTTTGTCTAATCACGCGATGATTGTAAATTCGAACTTCCATCAATATAATATTCATATCCTCCTAATGTGGTGTGTGTGTGAGGGTGTTCGATTTCATTGGGGAGCGAAAAATACTCATTTGATCTTCCGATATTAGACGGATCATCGATAAATTAAAATGGATCCGCGATTGCCTTCTATAAGCGACAAAAGGACGAAGATCTTAGAATTGATGTTATTATTGAGATAAAATAAACATTCGCAAATAATCCTTATCAATGACGATGTCAAAGAAAATGGTATATTTATCTTGGGGTTATCATATTTTAAAATGACATTTGTCTATTGAATATGACTTTATAAATATTAGATAATTAATAAATTTAAATTTTTATAGTCCTTAAAACAATGATTAAAGGTAGGGGAGGAGAAAGAAAAATAAACATCATAAATCACATACTGGATTCCTGCTGTATTTAAAAAATGTCCGTTTCTTCATTTGAGCATGCAAATTCAAGTATAATTGTTTTAAAGACTGGATACATTTGGTAATCATCTTATTTGTCGAGATTGCTAATAAATATTCGTATATAAAATTAAACATCCTTAACGATTCTTATCAAAAGTCAACTTAATGAAAATGATATTCAAATATCATTTAATTACTATTACAATTATATTTTGAAATGAAATTGGTTTATAAAACACTAGCCGCCTTTGGCGACCAGCTGGTTCGCCATGAGTAATGCGTTCTAAAATTTTCAATTAAATCACATATTCATTAGCCAAAATTTACGAAATAGTTAATGTTAAAAGATTCAATTATTAGTAGTTAAAGAGTCAGTAACTTTATTCGAAAAAACTTTTTGAGTTTAATGCTCTAACAATTTACCGATTATGCTTCCAAAATATTAAAAATGTTTTTTTCGATGATGTTGCCAAAATGTTAAATATGTTTTTTAAAAAAGCGGAAAAGGGGAAAAATTATTGAATTAATGATACAGATATTACAAACGATTATAGAAATATACCATTAAGTCGGGATTTCAATGCATATCCTGTCTAAATTCAACCAGGTTTACTGTAAATAAAGATGGAATTAAAAATTTATGGAATTAATGATATAGATATTGCAAACGATCATAGAATCCATTGCCTTGCATTTATTTTTTTAGAAGATATCTCATTTTATATTTATGTTATTTTATCCAGTCACATGCTGAAAGTTGAATTTCTTTAGATTTGATTTGCGATGAAAGTTTTTTTTTATTTGAACTTCCGGCATTGTTTTATTTTATATTATCCAGTCACGTGCTCAAAATAACATAGTTAAAATATTTCTTTAAAAATTCGTTAAAAATAGAAGTTTGAGTTATACATTAAAACACTGATGTCACAAGTTCATCTCTTTTTAATTAAAAGCTAAATATTCTTCATTTTTTAAAGCATTTATAGACTCGTGCTACATACTATGCAGCTATTTACTTCATTTAGACTTTTTTATATATGTATTTCTATTATTAAACAAAGCTGATATATTTAATTAATAATATTGTAAAAGTCACAAAAAATTCTTTGCATTTTCTTTTTTTTTAAAAGAAAAAATATATTTCATATTTATTTCATTTCAGCAGACACGTGCTGAAAATTGCATTTTTAAATGTTTAATATGCAATAATTATTTATTTTTTTAATTTGAGTTTTTATTTATCTGATGGCATCCTATTGATGAAAGATAATTTTTCCCCTTCCACTCGTAACGTGCTCCTGCAGATTAAATTTTATTGTTTTGTCCGAAATATATTGTTGAAAAATATAGTTGAAATGCTTCTTTAAAAATTCATTACAAATAGAAGCTTAAGTTAAATGTTAAAATACTGATACTATTAGAAAGCTAATTTTTTTATCTTTAAATTGATGTTAAAATCATGTTTATCCGATAATATTTTCGGAAGTTATAGCGGAAAAACGTCGAAATTTCGCTTAAATTTTAATTAATTCATATTCTAATTAAAAATTCGAAAAAATGGCTCCGAGGTGCACATTCCCGACCTCCAAGGTATACATGTACCAAATTTGGTAGCTGTGGTCCAACGGTCTGGCCTGTAGAGCGCCAACACACACACACACGCACACACGTTGAGCTTTATTATAAATATAGATATAGATGACTTTATATATACTCGCTAACTGATAAACTAAATTGAGGATATTCCTAAGACCTAGGATTAAAGGGTGGAAAAGAGATAAAAAATGAATATCGCAAATCATATACTGGACAGCCGCAACATTAGAAAAAAATGTTCGATTTTGTTTTCAATGAATGAAATACAGATTTTTTAAAGCATTTCGACATTTGCTGATCTTCTTTTCGTCGAGATTGTTGTTGGCGTTTATTTTTAATAATATTTTTGATGTATAGCCTGATGTCTAGAATAACATTAGGGAAAGTATTTCTTTAAAACGAATTCCCTTTGAAATGTAAGGTATTTTCATAATTGCTTGAATTATTGTTATTGTAAGTAGAAAAGTAAGTAAAACGAAATATCATCATTTTTCTTAAAAGCAATCTTTATATTAAAACCGATTAAGTATTAGTGCAATATAGCATCAAAATACTAAAAACTGAGCAATATTCTTTAGAATACTTAGTCACGGAGAACAATAATGTTCAGATTATTCAGAAAAATCATAAATAAATGGGGACTGTATAATAACCATATAAAGCTATTGTTTTAAAAAATTTACCTTATAGATTAACCAAATAGAACAATCCAAAGTATAATAATAAAATATAAGATAGTACTTTAGTTCATGAAATTAATTTATGTATTAAATGTAGAAAATTTGAGTTCAACTTGCACAGGAAACTTAGAAAAACTAAATCACTCGAGATTTATAATACATTTTGAAAAATAAAAACCTCAAGAAATTTGATTAATAGTTTAGTACGATATTTTACGTCATGTTGATAAGTGAAAAATACTTACAGAATATTTATAATTATAATAATTTTATTTAAAATTGTAGATGAATGAAAATTTTAGTGTTTTATCTTATAATTATACAAATTATGCTTGATTAAAATTCTGCATTTAAATGTAGACATTTTACGTAATAAAATGTTTTTTCGGTACAAACATATCAATAATTCAAGATTAAAAAACAATAATTCCAGATTAAAACAACCTAGTGCTATAATTTAAATAACACATTTTTCATTCCCAATTAAAATAGGCCAAAAAGTAACAATATCAGTGTTATTGAAGCACAATGAAGAGACGGTTTTTTACTTTAATAATGTTAGTTTAATAGTTCTAACATAAAATTTTAAACAATTAATCTTTACCTATATTAATTAAAAAATGAGTGTGTATGTTGCTCTTAACAGGGAAGATTATTTGATTTAGAGCTTTACTTATTTTGAAGGGTAAACCGATAATTTGGGAATATCATCTGGAATATGGAAATCAAACGTAATTTTGGCATTTTTGCGAGATAGTATTAGGAAATATTACAATGCAAATTTATGTCCATTTCCACTTAAATTCTAAAACGAAACATAATATGCCCAATATTTTTAATTTTTTTTTCGTATGATATTTTTTTTTGTTTTTATCTGACATTCCACTGGTGTCTTGGCATAAGGGTATAGCTTCTACCTAGAGATCTGAGCGCCCCCTGCTCGAGTCGTGGTTCGGATGTGATTGCCCTTCATATGTGTTCTATCTGTGAAGCGTGTGAATGTGCAACCCCGTAAAAAGGGGCTGTGCCAGCGAGTGTGTGTATCTTCATATGAGCTAGAAGTCAGACTTCTTCCCTCTGACAGCTCACGGCTCTGTACTCTCAGAAGATACTACCCCTCTTCATCGTCGAAGCACGGACACTATATCATTATCAACAACTGATATTCACGAGCCATCAGTTGGTTCATAGGAACTATTCGTTATATTTGATTTCAGACAAAACCTTTTATAGTTTGAAATTTATGATCCTGTCACATTTTCTGACATTAAATACGAGTTATTTCCATTGTCTTTGTAATAATGTATATAAACAAGTTGTGTTAATTATGTATATAAACATTGCTAATGGAAACAGATCAATAACGTAATACCTCGATTAAGAATAACCTTTTAGATTTAACTAACATTTAAAAAATTAAACAGAAAGAAAAATATTGATTACTACCTGTGTAGTTTAGAAGGCAAATAAAAAAAGTATTTACAATATTTAGAAATTTAAAAGATAGTTGAACGGATATTTAGTTTTAAAGAAAACACAAATAACCACTTATTAAGATATTCATGCTTTATGAAAAAAATAAATATCCGGTTCTCAATACTGAATAAGTAAAATAAAAATATAATTGCGTAATACAGCTAGTCTCATTTATTGTTTCTTACAAATTCTTGTAATTAAAAAATAAGTAAATATTATAACATTCTTAAGTTTGTATGCTCTCATTATATGTTCTCCAAAAAACTTTATTTGTACATAAAATTTTTACACAAATATTTTGAAATTTTTTATAAATTATTCTTTAAGTTTTTCAATTATTTATAAAACATTTATGTGGATGAAAATCAGGTTGAATTTGTTAATCGTTAATTTGGTAACTTCTCACACGTTTGGATTTTTTACACGTTTAATTTGCCATAAAATCTGAAAAAATATTCCTCTTTTTCATTTGAATTATATGAAAAAATTATTTTAAATCTACGGATTACGATAATAATCGATTTCTTATCTCATTCTTTCCTTCACAAGTATCGATTAAGATGGGCAAAAACAGAGCCACTTTTCATCGATAATTAATTTCAACAACTTTTGGTACACCTATTAATTCAGAATTCTTTATCCTTACTGCAAAATGTAATTTCAAATTAAATGGCTAAATTATTTTTATTGCTATCCGCAAATCATGCAAATATTTCAATAATATATACTTAATATCGACTAATTTTGAAGAAATATATCTTATGAAACAAAAGAAAACGAAGTAAATTCAATTTTAAATTTTAAACAATTAAATATTTTTATTGTTTAAAACTGAAAATTGAAAGGAATTAAATGTTTTATATTATATATTTTATTATATATTATTTCATACTATATATTTAATTATATGTTATTTAATATTATATGTAAAATTATTTATTTTTGCTTTCTAATACATATATGTATCTCTCTCCTATCAAGAAATATTAATTTTAGAAACTGATTATTTAATTTTTCATAAATGTTGACAAATTAATATTAACAGTATATTCAATTTGAAATAATTTAAATTTAATTTTAGTTAAGGAATGAATTTATAATTCATTAGTACCTGCAAACATGATTATATATATTGTTACCAAGAGAGGAGAACAAGGGATACAAGCTCCTAATTTCAATTAAAATTCACAATGTTTCAATCAACATTATCCAATTTTTCGCATTACTCTATATGTCAGATGCAGTAACAATATAAAAATTGCAAGAAAAACACATACATCAGTTTGATGTAAACCCTTCTAACACATTATCGGTACATTAAAGTTACTTTTTATGCTGTAACCGAACATAAATATATCTTCCAAATAATTTATCAATGGAAAACATAAAGTAAATAACACACACCTAAAAAAGGCGTGTCGAAAAAATACGTGTCAGAATCATGCACGCATGTCATCAAAAAAGCAGCATCAAAAATTAAATGTTAAGATGCGGTTTTATGCACCCTAATGTGTCATTCTTTGGGGCGAAAGTGCTAAATTTAGCTCATTTCTAGATATATAAACACGATAACAAACCTTAATGGCGATTCAGTTAAAACACTCGGGCAAGACTGAAATAATAAGATGCGTGACTTCCATTTCTTTCTCGCATTAGCATGCAGACTAGTGAGTTACGCATATTGCTTACGTGCACTGCGGACAAGTTTTAAAATGGTTACTACGTGCAAAATGCTGCTTCAAGTAAATAAATGGCGTTGTTTTAACTTTGACTTTTTGGGAAAGGAATTCCCAATGAGAGAAATAGAATATTGGTTACATTTATTTTGCAAAGAAGCAATTTTGACACTTTAAGTAATAATGTCATTGGCTAAGGGTATAAATTCCTGGTGTAGCTAAGAATGATGATGAAGTAAAAATATTTTAATAAATTGCGCTCTAATACTTTATTAAAGATTAATGAATAATTCTATAATTGAATTAACCAATTTTAACGTGGTTGACAAAATGTTTAAGGATACACCATGTTACTGACTCTCCCATCCCACCCGAAGGCACTTGGGGAAAAAAATGCTAAATGCCCATACCACCATTATAGCAACACTGGCGGGAATTGTGCTTGAGTCCTAAGGGTCAGCACTGTACATGGTACAACCCTCCCTGTAGGAAGTACATCTCGTCATAGATGGAAGGAGTCAGATACTCCACCTTTATTGTACCCACCGGATTGTCGAGATCCAAACACCATGCCAGAAGCATTGCATCCCAGTTACAAGGTCCATCACCTGGGGTCAATGTTTAAGGATAAATTGTTAAGGAATGAATTTGGCAAAAAGGATTGACAGAGGAACTCTTTCATTGATGCTTAGACACACATTTCTAAAATTAAAGTACAATTCTAAAATAAAATAATAATCGAAATAAAAAAAACAATATTTTTATATTTATTTTATTTGTATGAAGATATTCTCTCAGAATGCTATCCATATGATTCCCACCTATTTCTTTTCCTAAAGATGTGATTCCTCACTCTAGCAAAAGAGGATTTAAAGGTAAAATTCAAGACTTTTTAGAGAATTATTAAAATGACTCAACTTTCAGGATCGTAGGCATTAATATAATATTTAGTGTTTTAAGGAATTTAATTTTCTCATCTTCTTTTGAAGTCTTGAAGTATGTTTTCAGCAATGGAGAAACAACAACTAGGTTCGAGTAAATCGGATTTTATTGCATTCATCAATCTCGTTACAGATATGTTTTTCGATAAACCTTCATTGAACTCGATTCCAAGGCTAGATGGTTTTTTATATTTAAGGATTCATTTTTTCTGTATAAGAAGTAAGTTGACAGTGTTTAAATTCCAGCGTACAGAGCAAAGGTAATTTTTTTATAACTTGACTAAGAAGAAGAAATCTCATGGGTTAGAAATTTAATTATTATCATACATTAAAACACAAATATAAATGGCAAATATTAATTCACAGCAATGCATTAAATTAAGAAACCATTAATTGATGTACACATATTTCCTACATTTTATTTTATGTGAAAATTTTGGGATTGGAATTATGTTTAACCGATTGGGAATCATATCTCATCCTTTATTTAAACCAATTGTGACATTTGCACATTTCTTAAATTTTCAAATTGTCTGCATACTGATTCTAAATAATTAAATTAATCATTAGTCTCTAATGAACTAAATTTGGATCCTTTGACAGAAATAACTGAATTACAAAGAGAATAAACATAAATAAAATAAATAACTTCCTTTGATAAATTTACTTATTCAATATTCGTGTTTTCTTATGATACTAGATCTAGACATTTCCTACATGATATTTTTTAGATAATATTAACTTGATAAGATGGAATTTTTAGAAATTTTATTTAACTAATACCGAAATTTTAATGAAACATTGGCTTTAAAGTACAGAAACCTTACAGAAATCAACGTTTATCCTTGTAATTGATCAGTTTATCCATGTAATTAATAAATATGTTTTGAAATTATTTCTATATGTCAATTAATTGATAACCGAAAAATAGATTTTAAGGTAAAATATTGCGGTGACTGTGTTGAAATTCTGTCAGAATTTACAGAAAATATCCAAAACATATATAATAATAATAAATTTATAACTAATAATGAGAACAACTGTTTTCAGCAATAACTAGAAATATATCTTATAGTGATATAGCAATGCGTCAATAGCGCTTAATCCAAAATGAGCTTAAGTTTTCTTCTTTCCTTTTGCTTCGTAACTTAGATACCATATCAATCCCATTTTTTTCACCTCATTCAATAGATTATAGATACAAATTTCTTCAATGTTGGATAATTCAAACTTTAATGCATATTTGCAACAAAAAAAAATTGAAATTAAACTTCAGATTGAAAATTTTGAATTTATTCTTAAATAGCAATTTTGAAAGTGCTATTAAAATATCCATACCAAAATAAAATTTAGACGAAAAAGAATTCTTCCACTTTTTTTCTTGCTCTACTACTACGGCTCTTCTAGAAAGAATTCTATGTACATGTTTCTAGAAACCATTCTTTCACTGCATGCTATAAATATGAAGCTTGTTGAAAGAATTGATGCGTATTTGTTTCTGTCAGTCATCGATACATTTTCTCCGACAGTGGATAAGACCTCAACATTTTCTACATGCTGTATTCTTTTTCGAATTCTATTTTAAATTCCGGATAAAGTCTTACTGAAAGATATTTTCGAAAAAGCTTTCAATGTTCTTATGGACAATACACTATGTGCTCCTTTCTAATTCAAAAACATTTGAAAGCTTTGTATGAAATATTTCTTTTTCTTTCAGATACAAATGTATTCTCGAATGAAGAGAAATTCATTTGTATTTTCGTCTAGATAAATATATTCGGTTTTGAAATTCTAGAAAGCCTTTAAAATTATTTGAGTTGTTTTATTAAATGCTGTTTTCTTGGCTTGTATTATTTTCACTTTTTATTTACCATTTGTATCAATTCATGTGTAAATAAAATCTTTAGATTACTATCTCTGAATTTAATTTTGAAATTGAATGCATAGCTTACAAAAAGGGAAACAGAATCGCTTAATTTACGTTAATCAATCTTCAATAGTATAAAACAGTTAACTATTAGCTTGTTAAATAATTTTTTTTACCATTATGATAATGCTCATTTGACTTTATTGTATTCACTTTAGATTATTATTTATAAAAAATGCATCAAAAATTAATTAAAATATTACTTTTGATTTTGTATAATGTATTCAAATAAGACTTTTAGTTTTAGTTATATTTTTAAATTGAAATATCATGCTGTTTGAATTTGCTGCAGACATTTGCTGTATTGCAGAATGTCAATTTTGAGGGAAGGTAATAGTAGAAATGGGTTCACTAAGCACTATTATTTTTTGTTTATTAACTGTGCACTGATAAAAAAATACAAAAACCTGATTAAAAAGCAAAAGTAAATTATCTAGAAAACCAAATTAGAAATTATTAGAAAAACTAATTATTAGAAAAAAGTAGGACAATTAAAATCTATTATGCTAAGGAAAGAAATCATTATTTTTAAAAATATTTTCTTTTGCAAAATAAATCTATCAATTAAGATTAAACCAGAACATTTAAAGACGCGTTGAAGTTTTGTCTTGCAGTCACTATCAATTGATATTTTCTTGTTTCTTCTATCATTAATTGAAGCATAAACAAAATCCAGATATAACTTTTTTATAACTGAATAACAGTCAGCTTCCTGGCATACAGGTAACTTGTCCTTTTCGTGACGTGGGTGTCCCGGTTAGGGCATGGTTGTTCTTCCTCTGTTCTATCTGTGAGACTTTTTAATGTGCCCCTCCCCCTGTAAAAAGGGGGTTGTGCTAGCCAATTTGTGATGTCATTTTCATTTGCGCTAGAAGTCAGACTTCTGACTTCGAGTGTCCAGGGATCTTTACCCTCAGAAGCTACTGCACCCCTTTTAGTGGTAATAAAGACACAACATCGATATCATCAACATCTAAATAACAAACATAACTTTCAATACGCATTTAGAATCAATCGTCTGTTTAATATAAACTTGTTATTCTAGAAGGAGAAAAATTGGTCTGATTCTAAAGCAAAATTAGCTGAAATTATATAAATCTTATAGAAATAGAAAAAAAAAATGCAATGGTCGGTCAAATTTAAAAAAAAGTCACTGAAACGAGGAGAGTTCAATACTTTTTTTTACCCTATTTCTCTTAATTTAAACCAATGGAAGGAACATTTCACCACAATATAATTAAGGCTGAAAACTTAAAAAGAAAAAAAAGTGTAATGTGTAAGAATTTAATATTGTTTTATTTACTGTTTTTTCATCGCCTATAAGTAGCACTTTTTGTTGGCAAAAAAAAGAGGCTCATTGAAAAACTTTTATTTCACTAGAAACCTCAAAGACCTACCTCTCTTCACCCTAAATTCTACTCTAGTGGTCTGTAGATATAGCATCCGGGGTAAATTAGATGATCTGAATAATCGCGCTAGCATTTTGGCGGGAATAATGTTTGTTTCCTAATGGCCAACACAAACATTGTTTAACTCCCCCCTTTGGCTACATCCATATCAGATTTGATATGGATGCAGCGAACTTTGCATAATATCTTTACTCAACAGTGAACTTTGAAGCAATCGCCATATTAGAAGCTCTTCATCCTCATTATCGGGGTGCGTGCTATATATTTTAATGCTTGTTTTATTTATTGTATAATTTTCATTGGTATGGATATTGATATGGTTAATAAAATTAGTTACTTCAAAAAGTTTATTTCTATTGTTTAAAGGTGAATAATAGTGGTCTAGAATGTTATAGAAGAAAAAAAAGGTCTTTTTGTGGGCTTTATTATAAAGGTTTTAGCATTGAAACTCTTGTTTCTGTTATTGCACGTTCAACAATTTCAAAGATAGGATTATTTCAGAACGAAAAAGTAATAAACATAGCTTTCCCTCTGCAGATATAAATGACAATTTTATTTGTTTGTTTCGATTTTCAATGGATAATTTTTGAATGGAAAATGAGATTATTTCTCATTCTAAAAAATAAACATGATATATAATTTATTATAAAAAGTAATCGTATTAATTTAATTTTGTCATTTTCATTCCCAATATATGTCGATAATAGATAAAATAAACTGGGGTGTAATCTCACGCATCATCAACGTCATCTGACAGCGGTTCAAATTTAAGAGCCCTAATCACCTTTTGGGTTATTTTGAAACAGGAAATGAAAGAAGAATAATTTTTTAAATTTATTTTAATTAAATTTATTTATTTATTAAAATTTTTTTCTGAAATCATCTCAAATTATTTTGGACATGAACTTTCATTATATCTACATTATATCTTATATCTGAATGGAAGCAAAAAATTATATATATATATATATATATATATATTCCTGAGAATGCTTAAGGGCGACATCTTGCTGAATCTTTACGCTTTTAGAGCAAATTATGAAATATGAGAATTACCCGAATAAGATCTTAATCCAGAAACAAAGTAAAGTAAAAAAAAGGATTTTATATTCTTGTGATTATCAGGTTTACTGTGATTTTTATTGGATTTCAGTTTGACCTTTTTTATAAAGTCTATTTTACAATATATGTAATGTAAGATTTTAATTTAGTTAGTAGTCTCTATACATTCTTATTTGACGAATTTGATTTATTGATTTCATGTTTTTTCTGGTTTGCTGTGATTTTGACTTACCATTGTTCAAAATTTGATGTCTTTTCTTTTGTGATACTAATTTATCTCCAAAACCTCAATAGTCTGGGATTTTCGGGTCAAGAAGTGTCAATTGCTTGACGAAAGTCAGACCCTTCATAGAAAAAATCCCTGGTTTGAATCCCTGTCTGAGGGTGACACTTGAGAAAGTCCTCAAACCAGATTCTTTTTTTTAATTTTGATTCCTAGCCAATAATTGTTTCAATCGTACTAACATTTATTCTGAAGTTATTCTGAATAAGATATCACACTCTCGAGAACTTATTTATAATTCTTAAATATTCAATTGACTGGAAAGTCCTATTTATCTGTAATTTGAAAGCTATGATAAGCTTTTAATCAAAAGACACGCATTCTATAGGAATGTAAATATTATTTTATAAATTAATAAAGTCTAAGCTTGAAGCCAGCTTTTAAAGTCCAAGCTTTCTGTATATTATTTCGAAATTTATCGAAATAAGGCATTATTCTGCATCGGATTATTATTTGAGTATTAACGGATTGTCAAAAATAGGAATAAAAATATTAATTGTATCATACTTTGCCTGTAAATTATTAGGAAATCTACGGAAAGCAATACTTAAAAATTTATTATAATGTATACACATTTTTCCCCTGCCTATTCTCTTACAAGTTTCTAATATACAAAATTAGTTTCTGTTCAAATATAAAGAAAACATACCCAATGTAAATAAATTTCATTTATAAGATATTTCAGCATTAAAGTGTAAATATATATATATACTGAAGTGACAAAAGTCATGGGATGACTGTTAATATCGTGTCGGTCCTCCTTTTGCCCGTCGAAGTGCAACAGCTCGACGTGTCATGGAGTCCACAAGTCGTTGGAATTCCTCTGCAGGAATATTGAGCCATGCTGTCTGTATAGACGTCCATAATTGCGAAAGTGTGGATGGTGCAGGAGTTTGGGCACGAACTGACCTTTCGATGATGTCCCATAAATGCTCAATGGAATTCATATCGGGCGACCTAGGTGGCCAGATCATGCGCTGGAATTGTCCGGAATATTCTTCAAACCAATGGCGAACAGTTCTGACCCGGTGACAAGGCGCATTGTCATCCATAAAAATCCCATCGTTGTGTGGATAGGTGAAGCCATGAATGGCTGCAAGTTATCTGCAAGCAGCTGAACATAACCATTTCCAGTCAATGATCGGTTCAGTTGCACCAGAGGACCGAGTCCATGCCGTGTAAAAACAGCCCACACCATTATGCAGCCACCACCAGCTTGAACAGTGCCTTGCTGACAGTTTGGGTCCATGGCTTCATGGGGTCTGCGCCACACTCGAACTCTACCATCAGCTCGTAACAACTGAAATCGTGACTCATCTGCCTACGCTACGGTTTTCCACTGGTCTAGGGACCAGTCGATATGCTCACGAGCCCAGGAGAGTCGCTGCAGGCGATGTCGTGCTGTCAGTAAAGGCACTCGAGTCGGTCTTCTGCTGTCATAGCCCAAGGAAGACAAATTTCACCGCACAGTCCTATCGGACACGTCCCTCGTAGGTCCCTCATTGATTCCTGCAGTTATTTGACGAAGTGTTGCGTGTCTATTAACATTGAACATTCTACACAGACGTCTGCGGTCTCGGTCGTTAAGTGCAGGTGGTCGCCCACTGCGCTGTCCATGATGGGATGTGATGCCTGAAATTTCATACTCTCGGCACACTCTTGACACTGTGGATCTCGGAATGTTGAATTCACTAACGATATCCGCAATGGAATGACCCATGCGTCTAGCTCCAACTAACAATCCACTTTCAAAGACTGTTAATTCTCGTCGTGCCGCCATAAATCACGAAAAACCTAACATGAATAACTTGAACGCAAATGAAAGCTCTGGAAAACGAACTGCGCATTTATACTTTTTCGCTGCGATACTACTGCCATCTGTATATTTGCATATTGCTATTCCATGACTTTTGTCACTTCAGTGTATATATATATATATATATATATATATATATCCCATTTAAAATGAAAATTGTCTCTAAAATCACCAAATGAGAAAAATATTATCTAATTTATCAGAAAAAATCTTGAAACTATTCACAAAATTCCTTTTAAGTTAGTTTAATTTAGTTGAAATTTGAAAAAAAGCCATGGTAAGCTTTTAATAAAAATACACGCATTCTACATAAGTGTAAATATCATTTAAAAAGTAATGAATTAAATAGATTCTCAGCTTAAGGCGAGGTTTGAAAATCACAAGCATTCTAAGTATCATTTCGAAATTAATCAAAGATATATTCAATCATTTTTCACCATTTGGAATATCTAGAGTACATATCTATACAGATAATCAAGAATATGCATAAAACATTTATTGTCTCAAACTTTTCAAAAAAATTCCTATGTATTTTGCTGAATGTAGTATTCAAAATTTGCCCGTGACGTATGTACAATTGTTTATTCTCAAACAAGTTTCCAACAGAAAAGTGATTTTTTTGTTCAAATATGTATAAAAAGCATATTAATTCCTTAATTAATTTTATTTATAAGATAATTCAGCATTAAAATGTATTATAAAAAGTGTATCTAATACTCAACAATTGAGAAAAAAATAGTCTTATTTGCCAAGGAAATTCATGAAACTATTCACAATATTCCGTTTAAGATCATGAAAATCGGTGCAAGCTAACAGCAGATAACGGTATATATTTTTCTTCTCCAAAATAAATAAGCCTCCAGTATTATTATTCCTATCCGAAACTAAATTCCGCCGAGTTTATTACTGGTATATCTAGATATTCCTATTCTCCCAATGATTAATTGACGCTTAAACAAATATAATGAAAGACTTTCGTAGCCAAAGCACCGAATAATAAAGCTAACAACTCTTAATTGGTTTCATGGATCAACTGTTTGTTTGATATAACCTTTTATTCCAGATGTCGAATAATTGGTGTGTTTAGCTAGCAAGAGGTTTGTAATTTGTTGAATAGATAGTCAAAAACTTTTGTTTCTGGTCCATTAGAAAATTAAAGTTGTCGGATTGAATTTGAAGCAAATATAACAAAATCTGGCTATTGTAGATTTATTTGAGTTTGAATGAATTTTATTGGTACATAGCAAAATAAATTTTATTAGACAGATTTCGATTTCGAATGCTCCTGTTTCGATCAAATATGCTGCTATGAACTGGCATTTGACATTTTAATAATATCGATAAATTCTTTGTAAATTAAAATATCTTTGCTATTTGAACAATTTTGCCATCATATTAGAGAATGGTATTTTCATTTTTAAAACTTTCTTGGGCTAAGTATTAAAAATTCCAATGTCTTCCTGTTTAAAATAAAGCATTTAAAAAAAACTACTTAGCACATTTTAATTTTAATGAGTTGTTTATAAATCCTAATTAGAACTTTTGTTTTTAACAAGTATTTTTTTATAATTACTTTGTTTCGAAAATTACATTCATTCAAACGAATGCAAAAGACGAAGGGAAAAAAACCGTTTTCCTTAAAACAGTATATAGCTCCATTTTATGAACAATTTTGGATTTTAAATGAACTTTTCATATCAATAGTATATTTTGACGAGGTTGCGACAGAAATTTGGATACAATTAATGCAATTTCGCAAATCTTGAAATTTGTCCTTTCGTAAATTCTTGAAGATGTATTTAAAGAAAATAAAATTTTGTATTTTCCTTTAAGTATCTCAGTTACCTACACATATTGGGATCGAATATGAAAGCCACAGAGTTATTTTGGAATTATATTAATTTTTTAAAAAACTGTGATTAATAATGAAATGAGAAAAAGTAAACATCAAAAGACTGTAATATCGATGAAGAATCATAGATAATGTCACGGAGGTAAGTACCCAAGTTCGAAAAACCCAAGAACGTCCGATTCCATCGAACAGCAATTAGGGAAATAATATCACACTAATAAGTAATTCCATGCAAACAAGGGAGTTAAGATTCTTTGGGGAGGGGGAGGGTAGATTCTATAATTTTACTTTTGAAGAAAAAGGATCAAACCTTTTCATGTACCTAAACAGCAAAAAAAATCGGAGAAGAGGTGTTTGAAATACCATTAATATAAATGATCATAACAGCAGAGGTGAATCTGTTTTTGAAACCTTATGATCATGATATAAATCTTAAAGTCTGACCAGGAATATCAATATTATAGTAGTTCAAAACTAATGCTACGAATATTTGTTGCGGTTAATTTCTTTGAAAAACGATTTGTCATAAATTTTCTTGATAAAATTACTCTAATGTTTGGAGACGAGAAGCTTGATTTATCATATCTTAATATAGAAATGGGACATTTTTATTTCTTACACGTACTTGGCAAAATTTTTGAGAACATTTGATTTTTTGTTTCATGCACATAATTAACCCTCCAACGGGTATGTGAGATTTTAGAACTTAATTGGGATATGCAATCTACGAGATCGCATTTTCTTTACACTCAAATTAAAATTTTTAAATGATATATCAGTATGGAAATCGGTAAATATATTCTTCATATATTTTTCTTGATATATAAATAGGTTTTAGAAACTTTTCAAAATATATTATCAATAAAAAAGGTAATTGCGTTGGAACATACATTCTCTACTCAAATTACATGTTACAGCAAACAGTACTCTTGAAAAAACATATTACTTTTAAATCATGTTTATTTTTCCAGTGTATTCCAAAGGTATATAGAAAAAAAATATAATGGAAAATTTAACAATTATATAAAAAACGACAATGGGTAAAATTGGTCTTTTTTTATCGGCTTGTGTGACTTTCATATCGATTTCCTATATACATTTCTCTTGGTATTTTAATAGAATTTATGCATTTTTAAAATTAACTATCATAAGTGTTAGAAAAATTAATAATGTTTGAACATCATAATCAGTTGAATGCGAACTTTCATCGAAAAACTCTCCCATATAATTATCCCTATCACTAAAATCACTTTTTGCTACATTTAAGAGTCAGGAATACTGCTTCATAATATGACCAATAAATAGGTGATATTTTGAGGCCCAAGTTTTAGCGCTATCTATCAAGCCATTTTTCACTAAGACGATCATAGAGACCTAGTGAGGTGCGATCATAGAGAAGGCGTTTAAAGAAATAGCTGAATTATTTTAAAAAGCAATTGCTGAAACTGTTTGAAAAAGTGCAAGTGTATTGAAGGTCACTAAACATGAAGCAACAAGGTTTATGTATTCAATTGATCTGAAAATAGGTTAGGGATGACCAAAAGTCCATTGCTAGTGGTCTCACAGACCGCACATTACCAGTTAAGGGTTACTTGACTCTACTTAAAACGAATGGGAATAATTTACTTTTTCAGAATATATATTTTTAGTTATTGATATTGGATGATTTGAATTTGAAGCATATTATTTTTGAGGTTCGATTTTTTTACCTGTTTTTCTTTAATTGAAGAGTTATTAACACGAGTAAGTAGCAAATATTTTGAATATTATTGGTAAGCATTGTTTGCGTGTGTGGTGATAGGAAAATCTATTTAGGAAAAATTAATATGATTTTTTTTTTGTTTAAAATGGAAAATGTTTAAGGTTTTATTGAGATTGAATAACATTCAAAAAAAATCTTCATCGATCTAATTAATTTCTTCTTTAAAATACCAAATGCGAATTTGAATCAATTTTTAAAACAATAATTTAAAAATTATGTTTCACGAAAACTATTATGATTATCCTGCTCTAACACTCTGGTTCAAACAAAAAAGTATGATGAGTGAAGTTATGGAAAAAAATATATTTTAATTTATGACTATAAAACAAGACTTTTTTGAATTCCACTTCTTCCATCGAAATATATAATTAATAACATTCAACTATGTCAACTCAGGATAAATTATAGGTGCACAAAAAATTTTAATTATGAAAGATATGACACATTCACTTTTGAATAAATTTCTTCATAAAAAATTTGAATTGCAAGTTTAAATCAATTCTCATTCAATCATTTTGAAACTTTTTTTACAAAAACTGATCTTGTCATGTAAATATAAAACCCTTTCTACAAAATATAATAATTTCTTTACCTGAGTTAATGTAAATTTGGCCCGAGTTAATGATTTTCTAGTAGGAATAATAAAGATTATTAGAAAATAATGGAAAATAAAAGATGTCTTTCAACATTACTTCAGATTAGGATTTTTTTAAATGAATGCTAGAATGAATTGAAAACAATAACACATACAAAAGATTCTATGCAGATTGTAAATGAAGTTAAGTTTAATTTTAGATCAAATGGGAAATGATTACGGTTAAAGAAGTGATTTTTGGGATCTTTAGTTATTAAGTAAAACATAAAAGCAGAAATCGATATCAAATGCATCATGTAGGAAAATGAAAAATATGAACAAAAGAAATATCAAAGTGATAATACAAAAACATTTTTTGCATGTTAGGAATGCAATGTCATTAGATTTCCAAAAAATATTTTTAAAAACGCAACAAAGGACATATGTTTTGATAATTATTTCCTAATAAAATTAAATGATAATTATTTCTTAATAAAATTAAGTAATATTTATTTCCTAAATTAAATAATATTTATTTCCTAAATTAAATAATATTTATTTCCTAAATTAAATAATAATTATTTCCTAAAAAAAATTAAGATAAGCATTAAAAAATCTTCAAAGTTATTTAAAGCATTATTTGGTGCAAATTTCAACATACAGATAAACAACATATTTTTTTGTGAGTGCGCGTTCTATTATAAAGAAAGGCTTCAAAATAAAAAGCATTTAACTGCCAATTTTCAGTTGCTCCCAAAACTTTTCATTTTCAAAATTAATTTCAAATATTGTTTATAATTATTATTCATTCCTAAATCCACAATTTTTTATAGTTTAAATTTTATAAAACAACAGCCCTGTTTAGTTGTTATTTAAGTGTACAAATAAAGGCATTAATATCTAATATTTGTTTTGTAATGTTCCGTTGTTGATAACATTATATAAAATGTCATAGATTTTTTAAGACCAAAGGTACTATAGTAATGATAAAACGGAAAATTTGAACTAAGGCACACATTAATAGATTGAATTTTTTATTGAATTTGTTTGTGTTGGAACAGCCTTTTAATCATTTTACTCTCTTATACTTCCTATTATTTTAGCTGATTTGTCTAAGAATTTGTGTCAGAAGATATGGAAATTTTTCATTATGCAGAATCAGTTAAAATGCAAGAAAAATTTAAATTCTAACTGGGAAATTTAAAAATTATGCAGTAATTAATTTGTAAGCAATCATTTATGGGAATGCAATTTACATATTTAAAAAAACATTATTTCAAATAGAATGGCATTCGTACCTTAAAATTTACTTTCATTAACTAAGAGAAATAACAATATACAATTTGTCAGTGATTGCAATTGGAAAATTTAAAAATTATGTGAAAATTACTGTATGGGTATTCCCAATGCGAATGCAATTTGCATAATATTTTTTTAAAATTATTCTTCTAAATAGAACATTTTTTTTTCTCAAAATTAACTTTGCTAAATTAGGAGCAATAATTTTATCTGTATTATTAATAATAAGCATAACGGATGAATTTTTATCAATATGTATATATCTATGGAAAAACATTCAGAAAATAGGAAAAAGAAAATCATTTTATCTGATATAATACCGGGTTTACATTCTGCCAGTCATACATTGGCAAGAAGGGAGCGCATGTGCATAAAGGCTGAAAAAATCTATTCGATCGATGGCAAGTATTTGTCCCGATGGGACAACTACAATCCGCTCAATTGTATATTTTTCTTTACTGCGCATGCGTTCATAGAACTTGGAGGTGGGGAGAAGAAATGGATTAAGTATCATAAATTAATTCCGACATTTTTTGTTCTTTCTCATTCTGATGCGAGGTTACGGTCTTTTTTCATTTTATTTGCCATTTCCTTTCTATGGTTTTCCAAATTTAGGAGAATTTACCTTTTTACTTTATGTTACAATGTTTCTTTCTGTAAACATCCTCCATTTTTATATGATACACAGTAAAAATAAAAAAATCCAGGGACTTCCAAGCGTTAATTTTATAACCAAACATGGAATCCTGAATTGATCTTATGAAATCGTGGAAAACGTAAATCAGTCTCTTTCTACGCATGCATCGTTTACTTGTCGTCTTATAACTGACCGAGTGTTAACCCGCCATAATAATCAACGACTGAGGAAAATGGTATGTTAATGAATGATCAGACAAAATGATAATACAAAATAAATATATTTCATTAATTTCTTGAATAATTAGTTTGATTTAAAACTGGCTTGAATCAGCTTTATTAATTAATTGAAATTTTATATCAGTTCCATTAAAATGTTTTCACGAAGTGCAATGAAATAGGGAAGGTATTTCATGAAGACTAAGTCAGTTATTTCACACTACACTTCTTTAATTTAAAAAAATTTATTCTTTAATTTTTTCGTATAAAACATCTAAATCGGGATGTGTATCATTAAAGAATATTTTCAATTAAGCAAAGCATAATATAAAAGTTTCGAAATATTTTTTCAGTAGATTTCAAAACACGCTATATATTAACAGAGTGGTTATAATTAAACTTCCACTATAAACAGCATCATGCAACATAAACGGGTGAACAGATTACAACAAAATTTGGTACATAGACTATGCAGGAGGTGCTCTCACGGAATTAAAAATAATAAAAGTAATTACTTAACTAATGGTCATCAGAGGGCACCTTTTAAGGGAAAGCATTAAATGTAAACCAATAAGCGACCAAACGGGAATACAAAAACAATATTAACAACAAAACAAGAATAAGGAGTAATAAAATGTAAAACCGGAAAAAGTTATCAGTTCTAGAAAGAAAAGGGTTTAGATTGCAATACTTGAGTGTAAGTAGAGGAAGCTTTATGCAAAACAGGTTAGGGTATGAAATAATTTCAGGCGTTGTCATGATTTATGCCCGAGATATTTCTGGTTATGGGGCCACTTAAAATATCTAGTGTATCGTGCAGGTGTTGAATGTCTTAAAGAACTCCGTAACATTTCTCGTGCGAAGTACCACAGTTGATCAGTTATGATCTGCTATTGAACAAGCTGTTCCCCAACTTGAAATTTTGCAGATGAATGATATTGGTCACATGGAGCATCTTTCGCTACATCGTCCTAAACAATATTAAGAACTTATCCTGTTGTGCAATTTCGTTCTAATCTGCTCTTGTTTCTACAAATTGGACTATTTTCCCTCCCTCTGGAATAGCGTACTGCTGTTTTTTCCTTACATTTACTTAATGTGGTTTGATGAAAAAATGACCATAAACTAGTCAATAAATGTTAAAAAGTTTATGTATTCTGTTTTGCTCTTTTATTGTGTTAATTTAATGCTTTTCCAGAAAAGACGTTCTCTGGCTGACATTCGGGAACTTATATATATATATATATATATATATATATATATATAAAATTCGGTGAGCTCATATCGTGTATAGTCTTTTCAAACATATCGTTAATCCGTTTGCGTTGTGGGATGCTATTTATTAGGGAAACTTAATTACAAAACATCCTGTACTTCTTAGATACAGTATTCGAATTTCGTGGAAAGAAAACAGACTTGAAATGGCAAAATATAATGCAAAGAGAACGAATGGATTTTTTTTCATAATTTTTTCTCAAAAGAATTTAAATATTTTGCAAAACATTAATTACATCTATATCATCTACCATTGAAAGAAATATATCAAACTGTGATACGTTTATAAGCCAATAATTTTATTATTTAATATCCTATTATACTTTAATATTTATGCGTTTATAGGACATAAATTTTGTTGTTTAATGCCTTATTATATGTTAATATTTTAAAAGTTCACAAAATATGAATTCTATTATTTAATGTCCCATTATACGTTAATATTTTATATGCTTACAAAATATGAATTATATTATTTAATGTCTCCTTATACGTTAATATTTTATTTATTATAAGAATAATCTTATACTTTTTCTTTTCATTATTATTTTTTAATCAAATTTTTTTATAATTGAATTACCGGTTTAGGAAAACAAGATTAAGAAAACTTAAGATATAAGATCATTCGTTGTATGAAAAGGGGCAGTTTTGTTTATCCATTTTATCTATTAAAGAAATTAATTTGATAGAAATATTTCATAGACTATTATATGTTTGGAAAATATTAAATTTCTTATTCAATATAAAATTATATGTTAATATTTTCGCGTTATAAGAATATATTCATACGGTTTCATTTCATTTTATTTTTTTAATTTGCTTCCCTTTTAATCAAATTATCAATTTTGAAATATAAGATTAAGAAAATTCTCGAGATGAACCTATCATTATAAGTACAAGGTATGTTTTATTTTTCCTTTTAATCTATTAATAAAAAATAATTTATTGAAATACTCGAATTAAAAATAATAAAATTGACGACAATGTTTTTACTTCCATTCCTAATACTGCTTTTTAGACAAAAATTTAAATCATTATTAATACTAATATCATACAAAATATTCAGTTAAAATGGCTGAAATAATTTAATTCTGAATTTACACCATCATTACTTATTGATGTGGCATTTATTTGTCAGAATTTGACTTTAATCACATTTCAGAATATTCATGACTAAGCCAGGATCAATACCATCACTCCAATATCTCGCCACGAAATCACACGCTAACAGTATTTGAATGCACTCCATCGCCAAGCTTGGCTGCTATGACAGGAAGCGAATAATTTATATCTCTATATATACGTATTTCCTAGTCCAGTTTATATTTTAAATAACAATTCTTCTCTATTAAATGCAGAAATGAGTTCAAAATTCATGACACAATTTCATAATCTGAAGCATTGAAATGCAAATATATCTTTAAATATGCGAAGGTTTACAGGAGGCTTTACACTAAAGCTCTTATTCAGTGTAGGATGTCTATCGAAGTAACAGTGACCGTCGCAATACAGACGCATTCGACTGCCGGTATCAAGCTTTTAGACAATGGTGTTGACAACAGGAAGTGACAGAGACGAAGATGTGTAGTCTCTGGAGCAATTACCAGTCGAGCCATGAACTGGATTCAATTTCGAATGTAAAGGGATGACATCCCCTTTGGCCACCCAAAAGTTTATCCTAGTCGTCTGCATATTTTGTTTGAATAAGAATGAAATATATATATGTGGTTGGGACAACGTATATGATATTAGATTTGGTCTACCAGGAGAACAAATGCGATGATATAAATATAATTTTTCTTATAAGGTAAATATAACTACATTCTACTAAAAATATTTCGTAAGATTTCTGATCTAAAATGATTTTATTACATTTAATCTCTTACACTAAAACATTTTTCAGAATAACAAAAATTTATTATTTCTTTTTAAAAAAATCTACAAAAAGTTTTGTAACGTCAATTTTTTTAAAAGTAATATAGATACTTCTAATAAATTCTATTCATTCTGCGTCAATAAATAAAATAATTTTTATAGTTATATATGTTGAATTTAAAATAATATGATTTCTGAAAACTCAAATAATATAATATTTATATCACACTGTCATTTCAATAACCTACAACAATACTTTTTTAAATATATAAAATATTGTCAAATTCAATTTTAAATTCTAAATATATTTCACCTTGGCTAAATTTAGTTAATGAATTTTACCGTGGGATTTTTTTTTATTATAAAATATTTGCAACTCATTTTTCAACTATAATATACGTTGCACACTTTCAGGGTTACTAAAATATTATATAGACATTTTTTCCATTTATTTAATGCTATCTATTGTTGAGAAATAGGCAAAAAAAAGAATTTCTTTTAAATACAGCCAAATTTTAAGGAAAATTTCTACTGAATGTATATTTTGTGTATTGAAAATAATTATTTCAATACATAAATTTTGAAGGAGCGTAAAAATAATTTTCTTTATTAATATTTTTGGAAGGCATTATGGCAATCACAATATTTGGTAAACGCGTGCAATAAGATATGTTTTACTTGATTTGTTTAAAATTAATATATAATTATTTGTTTTAATCAATGAATAATAATTCGTTTAAATCAATGTATAATAATTCGTTTAAATCAATGTATAATAATTCGTTTAAATCAATGTATAATAATTCGTTTAAATCAAT
>JAPMOQ010029364.1:2685227-2852548 GCA_026543055.1 Argiope trifasciata | reverse complement strand
TTAAGAAGCCTATTCAATTCACGAACCCACAGAGAAGTTTGTAACAATATACTTTGGTAATGAAACAATAAAAATAAAATTCTACTTTTTCGTCCGTTTTTATTTATTTCAATGATTATTGTTCCCGTTAAGTGAAATCTGCAATAAACATATTTTAGTTTAAATAATTAAGATTAATTTCAATCTAAAAACAACGTGTTTACAACCTTAAAATAAATTATCCATGGTTTACAAAATTCAAACATTTTACTTCGCTATAATTACAGTTTATTATTATTTTTTATTTCAATGCATGCAAAGAAAAACAATTACATGAAGCTAACATTCATGAGGTAAATTAATTATTGTTTACTGTTAAAATACAAGCCATGAAAGACATTTTATTTAATATGAGCTTGTCGATATTATTGGAAAAGTTTACCCTACTAAATGGAAAAATAAGTTATAATAATATTTATAGAAAATTCCAAATTATTTTTATTCATCGTTAATTACTTTTGAGTATAAAATTAATATCAACAATCAATGTTTGTTTTTCTTGATAAATAAAATGGATACATGCATTATTTAATGAATTCTCGATGAAAAAACTGTTTGCAGTTTTTTCATACCGGAATTAATTAATAATAAATTCTAACATTTATAACTTTGATTCTCTATTTAAAATGCTCAGTAAGGCAAAAGTTGATTGTTTGTTAATTGTTTTTGATCAAAAATTATCTCTTCATTAATTTTTGATGAAAAAACTTTTTGCAGTTATCAGGTATTAATTAAAAAAATTCCGAGATTAAAAATGAGATTTTCTTTTTAAAATACACGGCATTGCAAAATATTGATTCTCTCTTAATTGATTTTACGGATAGACATTCCGACTGACGCAACCGTTTATTTGAAACAACGCTTAACTGGTTTGTTTAGCAGGTAATTGGCCGATAATCGGCTTAATGGATGCTTTCAAATTTTCACGTGTCAGCCATTAGAAAATTAAGCCTGTCTGAATGAGTTTTCGGACAAACAGAGGAAACTTTGCTTGCGCGTTATTTAAGTTAATTTGAATGTAACGCAGTCAGACAGGCTGAAGTTCGAACAGGCAGCTATAGATTTTCTAATAAAGGAAAATATTCAGCGAATGGAAAAGAGCTAGATTTTTAAAGTGTGTTTTTCTTTATCAAAAAATATATCAGTTCTGATTTTAATTCATGCAATCTGGAATTAAAATTTATTATTACAGCTTTATTTTAAATTCGCAGTTTAAAGATAAATATTACTATATCATATTAAATATTTAAAACGATGAATGAGATATTGTTTATTTTAATACTAATTCCTTCAATGAATTTTTATTCGCATTGTATATAAAAATTATTATGCTGAATAATTATAGATTTTCTTTCCCTTACTCTGCCCGTTTTGCAAATATTAGTAAGTTTTGAAAAGTAAATAGTTTGATGGAAGCATTGTAATTTATTAAAAGAATTGTTGAATTTTGTATCATTCATATATTTTTTTTAAAATCTTTTTTCCCTAAATAAAATAATATTTGAAACCGCACACTAAAATAATCTTTCCTTATAAATTGGAGGGAAATGAAGGAAAACATTTATTGATGAACTATATTGTATAAACATATTTTTAGCAGAGAATTTCTCATCAAATTAATTTACTTTATTTCTACCAATAACATAATAGAATGTGTGTGTGTGATAAAGAAGCATTTTTTAAACATTTTACTAAATCTATACATTTTAGACGTTCTATTAAAAGATCATTGTATAGAGAGAAAGAGTCCTATGTTTAAACTCATTTAAAGTAATATATTTTACCAGCTATATAACAAAAATATCAGAGATTATAATTTAGTAATATGGACAAAGTAATTCATATGCAACTATTATATTAGTGTTGTTTGTATTTCACAAACTTAGGTATTCACATTTTCTTTTTTAAATTTTCTTATTTATTTTTTATTCCCTTTTTCCTTATCCCAATGCCTGCCAATAATCACTTAAAAAAAGGCAATTATCCAATTGATGGCCGGCGTCCTGGCATAGGGGTAGAGGATCTTCTTCGTGACCTGGTCGTCCCAGTTCGGGCATGGTTGCTCTGTGTTCTGTCTGTGAGATGCATGAATGAGCCTCCTGTAAAAAGGGGTTGTGAAAACGAATGTGTGTGTCACCTTCGTTTGAGCTAGAAGTCAGACTTCTGCCCTCTGGATGCTCAGGGGTTTTTATCCCCAGAAGCTACTGCACCCCTTTTCCATCATCATCATCCAATTGATGTCTAAAATGCCTCTACTTATGCCGATTATAATGCATTAGTTTAGGGAAGTAAATATGGGTTATTTTAACTTTGTTTAGGTTGAAGGACAAAATGTGTGTGTTGGATCTTTACAAAAAAAGCCCTTTGACCTAATTACCAAATTTCATACAAATATATTTTACGCGATAGAATTATGTACCTTGAAGAATTTCTTAAATAAAAATTAGGGAGATTTCGGCCTTATCCACTATAACTCATGAATATATTGCGTCAACAAAATTTTGCAACATGTTAAAAATGTTATAAATTTAATAATGTCATCTTGATTGGTATGCTATTTTCACTCTCAATTCTTACATTTTTAAAAAACTATTTTTATGCACAATTTTATAAATATATTTGATTGGGAAATCAAATATATTTTTTTATTATTTCATCACATATTTAATTACTTTAATTTCTCTTATTATTGAAAATTAAGGAAAAAAATATAATTATTCCATACTTTACCAACTGACATGAGAAACAAAAAAATTGTAAAAAAAACATTTGTTCCCCAGTGTGCATGAATACGAACATACGATTTTTTGTATAAAATGGATTAAAAAACCAAAGGAGAAAAAAGACAATTTTTCAAAGCTAAAAGAGTTTTTCGAAAATCATTAATAATAAAAATACGAAAAAATACACTTTATGACATTAGGCTGTCATGGGAATTGACACCATTACGGAAGTTACATATCAAACACATCAGGCTATCAAAATAACATGGCTTTAAATTCTATGGCACTTTGAAACAAAATATCTTTGATAAAAGAATTACGAACGTCAATATCAGTTTCTCTTATTGATTTTAAATCCAACCGGTATTCCAGTCTACCTAACTGGTCTCCAGAGATAGCAAGTATAAAGATTAAAATAATTCTACGTTTCACTAAATTCTAAGTAGCATGCAATTTTAAATTATTTTCATTAAATTATCATTTCCTCCCCTAAAGGAAGGTAGTGGTGGCTTGTTGGTTATTTTTTGACTTTAGGAGAGGAAGGCTGTGTGTTCGAGATACGATAATACGGAAGACCCATCAAGTAAGTATGCCTATTTTACATTAAATCCGTGAGGGACAAAAAATGTCCACCCTCTTGTGTGGTGTGGTAGCTTGGAAAGGGATATCCTCAAGCGTCTTCTTTGCCATCTGACTGACGTTCAAAGTTATAAAGTCGTTCCAATAATAGCCCCAATTCAGCTTTAAAGCAGGTCGTTAATATAACTAGTGATTATTAGTTTTGGCGTCGCCCTCGTCATTTTACCGAGGTTCAAATGTACGAGATGCATCCAAAAACAGCTCCAGAGTTGATTTAAAACAATACGTCAATATAACAAAAGTTCCGTTCGGTATCTTACTCGCTATGGTTTGGCTATAATTAAATCGCAGATTTTTTTATATGTCCTGCATTATTAGAAGCATAAGAAAATATAGCAGAGTAATGCTTATATTTAAAATACTATGCTCAGGTCTGATACTATGCGCATGTATAAATGAAATGAAAGAAACACATTACATATTACGCAACTGCAGTGAAAATAAAGCGATTAGGATTTTCAGGTAATTGAATGAATAACTTTCTGTTTGATAATTTTCAACACTTTCCACGCAATTTAGAAAAATAAATTAGTGAAATCTTATTTATTTTAGCTTTCTAATCAAATATCCAATTCAAAAGTATTGAAAATAACTCTATAGAAAAACTTTCATCTCAAATTCGAAAAAGCAATTGATGTAGAAATTCAATAGAATTGCAACGAATTCAATGCCACGAGTTAAAAACTCTTCCACTACTCGTACTGAAATGCAGATTTCTTTAGAATTTTCTCTGAAAAGTAGAGTGCTTTGAAACATAAAGGGGAAGAACTTTTGGTTCTCTATAAAACCATATACATATATGTCTATTTAATGCTACTTTTGGGATCGTTTCTACGGCGTTTTAGAATATCTATGTTCCATTTTGGAAGCTAATGAATTCCTGGGGATCATAAAGCCTTCCTTTGTTTGCACAAGTTTTTTATTGAAAAAGCAACAATTTATAATATATTTAAAAAAGAATATTTGTCTAAGGAAAACTTTGTTTTAAAATTGTTTTAGCAATTTAAAATTTTATTTGTGCAGATAAAAAAACATTTGTTTTTAAAGCTTTCGATTTTTTAATAAAGAATAAAATAATCATTAATTATGTGCTATAATTTTATTGTTCCTTATTTTAATTTCTTAATTACTAATTTGCATCTATGTAAAATGAAATATATATTCAAAGGAAAAAAAATACTTAAAAATATGTCATTATTAATTAAAAAAGAAATGATGGTAAAAAATTTAATTTCTAGTTAGCCTCTTCGTTTGCTTTCTAACAAAAGTTTTTTTCCAAGCAACAATGTAATCATGTAAATCATTATATTATTACATAATTTCAATAATATAATAATTTAATGACTATTTATAGAAAAACTTTGCAAGATTTTTATGAAGGATTTAGATTTACAATTTCATACTTTATTTCGATGATTTTTATTGTTTGATGGACATGTATTAGCTTCTTCATCGTTCATAACCCATATAGAGAGTTCGAGTGCAATTTAAGCGGGCGGCCGTAACTCACTTCAAACATACTTTTACATTTTTAAAACTTTTAAACGCTTTATAAATGTTTGCTTGTTTGAGTTTTTATTTTTTTGTCCTAATCTATACAGAGAAAGCTAATATACATATAGAAGGCTGTGCATATAAATTATAGTATACATAATATGTATACCATATAATTATTATACAGAAATATTAATAATCTGTACATGAAAAACAGAAATCGGCAAGCTACATAGAAAAACATAGGACATCTGGGGTTTGTTTAATTTAATTTAGTTGCATTAATTTCCTGTTTTAAAGCAGCACTATGGATATTTTACTTCTCCTCTTTGAATTGCTGTCAGATGACGAGAATGACACCTGAGATGGCACCTACCCTCTCCATATCACACCACTCCACACCAGTGAGAGGGCGTTTCGCTCCGACGGATTTAGCGTGCAGCATACCCCCTTACACAACTGTTCTTCGGTGGAATTGGGTCTCGAATCTGAAACTCTAAGCCCAGAAGCTGAGATCTTACCGCCAGACTATTGCGGACCTTAGGATAGTTGATGAGAAATTTTCACTGTCAAGAAAGGACGGTGAAAGAGTTACAACGATTATGTATCTTCTATGACTATTTTTTTTAAACTTAATTTGACAATATGATAAATAGAATTTTTAGTTATTCATCGGTTATTAATTAATTTTTATACTCACTGAAATTTTTGCAACTCATTTACTGAAAATTATGGATGTTTAAAAACCAAACATTACTGGCTCTTCAGGTTATCAATGTAACTCCAAGCGGTAAATATCAACGCACAAAATTGCTGTTAAATAAAATAATGCAATGAATTGATGTTTATTAAAAATTAACTGTTAGTATGTGAATAATTTTCTAGTTTTACAAGATAATTCGCTCCTTTTATTATTTTTAAAGCACCCGTACTTTGTTCTTTCAATTTAGATTGTTTTTAGCACTTACGTCAGGGAAGAATAGATACAGATTATCAAATGTCATACTAATGGAACCTTCTCAAAACAAATAAGACATAAAATGCTATCCTTCTTTACTTTAACAGTTTGAACAGACAACTTGAAATTTTCTTTGTAGTAAATGTATAAAAATGAGAATTATCATAACCGACAAAAATTCGATTTCATCATTTTAATGAATTCTCATGTTGCATACCTCTTCGAGTTAAAACACACACACACACACATTCACTTGAATTACATATATGTCAACCTTTGTACCATCACTGCAACTGAAATGAAAGTTTTCACATTAAATATGCCTATCTTTGTCACAGGAAGTCAAATAATTATTTAAGAGGAATTCGTCCTTCTGCTTATTAACACTAAAAATAAAAATAATGAAAATGAGAAGATAACATCTTAATATTGGAATTCCATACTATATATCTAATTTGAACAAAATTCTGACTACTTGCACAATCTTGTGTGTTTGAAAATCATAAATTAAAAGTATATCTATTTAGATAAAGAAATTTAGTTACTTTAACTGAAATGACAGTTTAGTATCTCTTTAGTTAGAATTACTTGAAAATAAAGTTTAAAAACAAATGCACATTTGTTTTTCTTCATTATATTATGAAGCTCATAAAATATGAAATATTTCTTTTATGTCAGTGAGAATGGTCTCAAAGGTTTTCACACGCTGTATCTATGAAATTTTATACTGTGTCAACATTAAAATAGGCAACATGTTCCCAAGGTAGAGAAACCCCACCAACCCAAAGCAGATATACTGGTTAGGTAAGCACGTAAAAATTTGCTAAATTTTTCCGAAGTCTGTAATCTGTATAAACTATTTTAAAATGATCATGCCATATCCCGTAAACTGAAAAACCTGTGTTAGTTTCCTTTATATGATAGTTGTTGTTCATCCTAATAATCTTAGGGATCATTTATTATAGCTAAAAAATAGAATAGTCATGTCAACAGCATTTATCCCAATATAAAAAAGAAGAAAAACAATAATACAATTAAGAAAAATTCATTCCAAAATACACAAATATATTCTTCGTGTTAAGAGTTTTCATATTCATTGTGTCAAAACTATGTTATAATGTGAACATTCTAAAACACTCACATTTTAATACTCGTTTTAAAGAAAGAACAGATATTAAGCACTGCCCCATAGGTTTGTATTTTATTGTCTTATTTTCTTAGAATCTGTTATTGAGACAATTTTATTGTGGACGCCATGCATAAATGAGGAACTCTACAAATCAAAAGCGGATATGCAGATGGAATCATGTATGTACAAAAATACTACACATTTTCAAAAATTTTCACGCCAACACTCTATAAACTACTTACAAATCATCGTGACATATTCTATGAATGAAAAAGATTATGTTGTCTGTATTTATATGATACTACCCATAATAACAGGATTTGTGAATTATTTATAAAATTTAGAAAATAGAATACTCATGTCATCAGAATTTATAAAGTGTAAATAAGAAACGAAACGCCAATACAATAACCGAAAATTCATTCCAAATTACACAAATAAATTCTTCGTGTTAAGAATTCTCATATTTATTGTGCCCAAACTGTGTTATAATGTGAGCATTCTGAAACATCTCATTCTATTCAAATACTCGTTTTAAAGAAGGAAGAGCAGAAAGATGTATTTTCCTTTCCTTCGAGCACTGAGTATCGATAAAATGGCAGAAACAGACATAACACTAAAAATAAAATATCCATCCAATAAGTTAACTCCGAGATCGCTATATTTCTGTTGACAAGTCTTAGAAGTTTCTGAAAAATGTCTTTCACTCCCTGTGACAGAGAGGACAGGTTTTAGGTAGGGGAGGGGTTGAGTCCAGGGGGGGTAACGATCTGGGGTGAGATATGTTTCCACTGAATTTTCTGAAGAATGGGAAGAGCGAGACTCCTGGGTTTGAGAGTAAAATAAAAGCAAGAGATGATTGACGGACTTTTTTAATAACATCAAGCTTTTGTGTCGAGGAAAATGGCGTTTTCTGGGAATGGCGAAATTTTTCACTCGTCAATATTTAGCGGAGCGATAAATTCATTGGAGATATTTAGAGGCGTGAAAAAGTGTCTTGGCAATAAAGTGTTTATTCCTCTCTGCTGCTTTGGGAGCAGAGAATATTCATAATGTGTTGTAAAGGAGATGATTGTTTCGTTCACTTTTATTGATATTTTGTCATGCTTTATTTGTTAGTTTCATCGATGCCTTTTGAAGTTTCAATTTGTTGGTTCCTTCCATTTATTTGGTGGAGAAACCAGAAGTGATTATGAAATTTGTTACGATGTTCCGTTTTATTTGAGAAAACTTTTTCTGAAAGAAGAATTGGAAAGAGTATTGGAGTTTTGTAAATTGATCATTTTTAAATATCAGAGCAATTATTAAATGACAGTACAGTGCTTAATTTCATGATATTTCTTTTCGAAAAATGTCATCTAAATTCTTAAATCAAGTAAATAATCTTTGTTGCTAACAAGAATAGAATTTTAATTTTTGTTTCAGACATTAATAAATACTACAACAATTAATGTCTGAAAAAGACAACTCAGGCTAATAGATATTTTATGGCAATGGAAATGTTAAAGCCAATTTTGTAAAATTCGACAAAATTAAATAGTGGCAATTTTCAATTAAAAGCAATTTATTTTACAAATAAGTGTTGGAACGAAAGGTGGAATTTACAATAACTTATCATCAAGTTACTGGTATATAATAATTGAAAAATGTTTATTAAAACGTTAAATGTCCTTACACTTATCGTATACTCTGTGTAAGTAAATGGTACTTAAGAATTATCTTAATTGCTTTGTGATTTAAAGAACTAGGAGAAAATATATAAAAAATTAAATTTATTTTTTTCTTTATTCAATTTTAATAAACTTTATATATTATTAAATTTTAATAGAAATTTTGAGAAGCACATAGACATTGAATTTTTTAATATTATATTTGTTTTTTAATAGAAAAAAAACATGCTATTTGAATAAGTAATTATCCTTTTTTAAGGTTTTACCACTGCTTTTAAAAATATATCTAGCCTAAAATTAATGGTATCTAAAATTATTTTTTCATATATATGAAAATATATTGAGATTATTTTAGATTTCATTTAAAAAAGAAAGGAAATTTTAAATACATACATTTGTGCCAGAAATAATTTCAAAATTAACTCAAGTTGGGGCGTTAATATATTCTTCAGAACTTAATTCTTACAAATGACCTTTACTAAGCCCAATCTTTTTATAAACAATGTACAGTATTTTTTTAGAAGTTAGTTATAATTTACTCAAAACAAGTAAAAACTACATAAAAATGGCAGAACAGCTTTAATTAAAATTCATGGTATGGTAAGTAGGATTAAATTTTTGAGGCTATTCTACACCAATTTTAATTAACAGAGGTTTCGATGAAAGATTATGAAATGCACTAGCCTTGCAATTCTTCTAATAAAATTACGAATATTATGTTTATAAATTTAAATTAACTACTCCTTTCTTGGAAAAGAAAGATTTAATAACTTTCAAATTCATTTAGAATTTTATGGTCTGATGTTATTTTATGGATAGTAATTTTGGGTATTATACCTAAGTAAATAACATGAGAATTATTTTAAGTAATTAAGATTAAAATAATATTGCTATTCTTATTTATTTATTTTACGTTTTTGTTTCTTCTTTGAGTTTGTTAAAAGCAAATCATTGAAATTTTTCCTAGGGCTCCTTAATGAAATCTTATATCTTATTCTGGCACCATGTATAATGATATGAAAGAATATGTTTATAAATTTTCCAAAGAAACACGCTAGATATTAACTTTTCCTTCGCCATCTCTTAACACATTCTTGTCTAAAATTCCATTGCAAATAAACAGATAGAAAAAATAACCAATTTAAAAATCCACCAACCGTTCTATTTAAATATTTCAGTCCTGTTTGCGAAAGCTTCATTCTACCACAACTGTTTATGCTCTAACTTCATAGAGAGAAAAAAAGAAGCATAAACAGGAAAGAAAACACTTTTCCAGGGATAATTCGCGAAACGAACTTAAATTGGTTGCACATTCCAGTAGAAAGATAATAGCTTCAACAATCGGGGAAAAATACAGCAATTTTAGAATTTCACTAAAACTCTGGAAAAGATATTAATGCTGCAGCTGGTAGTGATTAGAAAGAATTCAAGAGATAGCAGATTTAATCCATGTCGTTATCCAAACAAACTTTGAGATACTTTTAAAAGTATTTCGTAAATGCAGACTTGCATTTTTTTCGCGTAAGATTTAATTTAAAATTCGCTTTGCAAACGAGTGTTAGAAGTTTTGTATTTTCATGTGCCATTAAAGTATTTGGACAATTTGAAATATTGGATAGCTTTCGTTTAATCCATTGTAGATTGCTAAGAATTTCTAGGCATTGCGTCTTGACGAATTATTTTAAGCGTAAATAATTTATTTTATTTAATTAATTAGAAACGACAGAAAGTTATGTCTCATTTTTCTTTAATACAAATGGTGATTTGCTTAGAATGTGAGTGTTTTAAAAATTTGCATTAATCTAAACAAAACAGCCAGACTGATATTTATTTAAAAGTTTTCGAAATTTCTAAAGTTCTTCTTGTAATTATATAGAAAATTGTTTGACCACTTATAATCAAATTTAAAATCCAAACTTAATTCACAATCATTATTTTTCAGTTAAATAAACCAAAATCCTTTTATCCATGTATTGGCAATCTAGGTAAAATAAATTCCTGAAGTGTTTTCGAAGCTCACTTAACCTTAAATTTTATTACCTTAATAAAAGTGTATATTATTTGATTAGCAAATACATGGTCTGCATGTGTCCAAATTCGATAATTAAAGAAACTTCATGGTGATATTTTGAAAACTTATATTAATAAAGAATATAATAAAATTAATATTAATCATTTAAAATATGCTCAGTACTTCAAACGAATGTAATAATATAAATTACAGTTTTACAGTCAATTCCGGAAAATTTTAAGTAGATATGCTTTAACTTAAATATTTCTTTAACAATTGTGTATATATTTTGATTAGTCAAAATATGATGAGTATGTGCCTGAATTCGATAATTAGCGAAACTACATGATGATATTTTGAAAATTTGTTTTAATAAAGAATATAATAATTTCAGTTTTAATCCTTCAAAATATGCTCGATATCTCAGGCGAATAAAATAATATAAATTTCTATTTTACAGACAACTCCTGAAGAGTTTTACGAATAACTAATTTCGCTTAAATTGATTTTCTGAATAATTGTGTATATAATTTGATTTATCACAAAGTGATATAAGTGTGCACCAATTTGATAACTAATTTGTTTTAATGAATATAATTAATTCAGTATTAATTATTAAAATATGCTCGATACCACAAATGAATGTAATAATAAACACTACAGTTTTTCTCTGTGTCTTCATAACCCTTATTTATTTTAGGATTTATTTAATTTCATTTCTACAATTCGATATACCATATAATTTTGATATAAAAGAACTAAAATTAATGCTTTTCATCCAAATTTTTATATTACTGACTAATTTCCATCAATTCTTATTTGAAATCTAAAAAACTGTCTGTGAAAAATTATAATGGGTTCATGTAATTCTTTACTAACCAATAATAAAAATATCTGTTTTGTTGTAGATTGCTGGATTTTTAAAAAAACTCGTGCTTGAAAAAAATAGGTTGAAATCTAAAAAAAATCTGATTTCTTAATTAATTGATAAAAAGAGTCTTTAATTATGCAAAAAGCAATATCTATATAATACAGATAGTGATTTAGTTAACACTAAATAGGAATACGATTGTCTTAAAAATCTAGATGGGCACTCAATATTACTTTTGCTTTCAAAACATTCTTGAACCCTAAAAGAATACTTCTTATTTAGGCTGGAATTTTTCTTACCTGTCTATCTCCTCTAATTAGCAATCCTTTGTTTTTCATTCTTTGAAAGTAAATTTATTAAAAATAATAATTTTCTCAGTAAATTATTTATTTACAGCAATTATGAAGAAAATTTTGAAAGTACTTTTTCTTTGGTTTCCATTTAATAGTTTTCGTAAATTGTTGGCATATTTATTGCAATTGAACAAACAACGTGTCGCTATGATATAATACACTTCTATATGTTCTTTTAAATATAACTAAGCATTTTAATTAAAATCATTTCTTCTCTTATACCAAAACCCACATGATTGAAAATACGATATCCCAAATTTTAAATAGAAATTAATCATAGGAATGAAAATGAGATATAAATAAATTTGACAATAATTTAATCCAGAATTACAAAATAAATTTAATCCTTAACTGGGGAGGAGTGATCTGTCAAACCACTAAAGATGGACTTTAGGTCATCCCTATTCTATTTTTAACTCAATCAAATGGATTGGCCTTGTTACATCCTGTTTCATGACCTTCATGACAAACCAAAACATGGTTATGGTTTATGGTTCAGTGGATGCTTTTTAAAAAAAATATTTCAGCTATTCCTTAGCACGTCATCTTCGATATCGTGCTTCTCTTTTAGTATTCCGGTTTTATAGAAGTCTTAGCAGACGGCTCTAGAACTTGGCGCTTGAAATATCCTCCAAGCACCTACCGGCACTCGCTATAAATCAGAGTTCCATAAACTTTTAAATGAAGAAGAAAGCGATTTTATTGATGTGGATAATTATATGGAAAAAAAATTGATGCAAATTCTCAATCGTCTATTTTTTATGTGTATGTTCAAAAATAATCGATTTTTCTAGTGATAATATATTTTGAAAAATCTCTGAAATAAAATAAAGTAGTAAGACAAAGACCTACAAAAATTTAAGCTGATTTTTACACTCGTATTCAAGATGTATATATAAAATGACTTCGAAAATTGATGAAGCCAGTAGAAAAAGGGCCAACTTACCCATTATCATTTTTTTCTTCATATAAATGCTGAATTTGTCCGTATATTGTTTTCTATATATCTTCATATATTGGGAAAATAAATATGATTTGAAAATGATAAGTGATATATTATTTTCAAGAATATTATTTGTTGCAACACTTAAATTGATAATAAAATGTTTGTTACAATGGAATTACTTATAAATGATAATATATTTTTAAAAATTCTTAATACATATTTATATATCAATAAAAATATCTTCAGAATACATTGACAGATTTCCAAACTAATACTTTTATTAGAAAATCTAATGTGAGTATAAAGAAAATGCAGTGTTTTAGACTGCATCTTCCCTATTCAGTCCTCAATTTTCACATCCTCTGTTAATATTTAGAAGCATTCAACTTGAAATCTTAAACATTTACAAAAATAGTATTCCAATTTCGGGCAAGAATTCAAGAATTTTAAAAGCAAGCTTAAAATAACTTCTTTAGAGAAATTTTTAATTCAGCAAAATTTACTCAAAAGCTAGCAGCCGGTGGGATAATTTTTAAAACCATTCCATTGATTATAATATTGAGAATTAAAAGACCAAATGGTTTCCAAAGATAAATTAAAATTAATATCTTCAATATTGCTTTAAAAAAAGTTATTTTAATAAAATGAAAGAGGTAGAATGGAAATTGGTTCCAACTTTCTGAATGGTTCATTTACAATTCCAATGAAAATCTCTTTGAAAATGAAGAACTGCAATAAATGCCTTTCCTTGCTCTTTATGGTAATATTAAAAATAGTTAAATAATAAGAAACTTTGACTCAGCATATTTAAACCTCAATAAAGGGGAAAATGAAAACTTTTCTTCTTTCTAATGTCATTTCTAAAATTGGAGAGTGACCGAATTCGATTGTTCAGGGTTTTTTTGACTAAAGTGAATGAAACCTCTCATAATGCTTTTAAATTAAACGCATTTTGAAAGGATATTTAATCAAGACTTTTAGTTTCATGATAATTTATATAACAATAGCGAGTGTGAATGCAGTTTTTTCACTCTTTGAGAGTACACAAATCTTAAAAACCATCATGGAATTACACTTAAACAAAAGGGACTTTTGGGGTACATTAGTTAAACTACTGTGCATTTTTCTTAGAAATTTAAATAATAAAATTATATTCCTATTTATAATTAAATGCAAACTCTTAACTGCTTGTTTAACTCTTCACTCCTTACTTTCTTTGAAAACTCTTTACTGCATTTTTTAAAAAATGATTTTATTGTTCAAGCTAAAGAAAATTGCATTTGCTTAATTTTTGTGCTGTAGCATAATTGCATTATACAGAAATGCAGTTACCAGCTTTTAATATTCTTTTCTTGAATTTCCAAATAATTTCAAGTAGTCACTTCAAATTCCCACTACACAAAATTAGTACTGAAAATTATCCAAAAAAATTTTCAGCGAAGGTATTTAACAATGGGAGAAATTCAGATAAAAGACCAGAGAAGTGATTTGCTTTTTCATTGCTACGTTTTGAATTATTCGTTTTTAAATTTATTTATTTTAGTATTCTCCAAGCGACTAAAGTATTTTTTGGACTGAAAAATGTAATTCCACTTTGATATATACATATATATATTTGTTTTCATCGAAAACTTTGATGAACATAATAGAATTAAGGAATGAATTAACTGTAGAAATTTTCCTACATATTTAAATCTGTCCACTCATCTGTTTTTAAATGTTCAATAATTTTCTCAAATAGAGAATGTATACTAAAAACACATTATGTATATGATATAAAAATCAATCTCAAGCAAAAAATAATTTATTTAAAAATATCAAATGAAATGCTTAGCAGAAACTACTTACTCCAACCCATTCTATAAGGCATAAGCATAAATCTAGTTGGTTCAGACATCGAAACAGTCTTGGTGAGAATTATGACTGACACATAAGGATCTTCATCTTCCACAGCATAATTATTCCTGAAAGAAGTACGTCTCTGTATGGGCAAGATAAAGTCAAACCCAACAGAATGTTGAAAATCAAATACCATTCCTGAATGGGGTTGATTTCGGTTCTCATCCTAATTTCTCTTACCTGAAAGTGACCTGCCAATTAAAAGGACTAAACGTTGCACTAATAAATCACAGAAGAATGTTGCAATTTTGGCATTCGTCACGTGAGTAAAAATAATCATGTTTTTTTCTGTAACTCTCGCCAATTAATGAAAGAAAAATTCCCCAATAAACTCCCTATTTATTGTGCACTTACATGATATTTGACTGAATTGGTACAAATCATTTCATCGACTAAGATTTTCAATCTTTACTTACAAAGTAAAGTAAGATCTCAGGATTTTTATATAATTCACATGGAAGAAAAAATCTTTATTTTTTCTTATCACCATATTTAAAGTTTAACTTTACCATCAAGAAACTTCATGACTTAAGAGGATTTAAATCTTTCTATATACAGAGTGGTTATAATTAAACTTTCCTTATATACAGCATCCTACAACGCAAACAGGTAAACGGATTGCAGCGAAATTTGGTATATAGACTATGCACGAGATGAACTCACGGAATTTAGAAAAAAATATATTAGCTCCAAAATGTCCTCCAGAGAGCGCCTTTTCTGGAAAAACTTTAATTTCAATACAATAAAATACCAAAATGAAATGTAGAAATAATCGTAAAATGTATTGAGTAGTTAGTGATTGCCTTATTATTAGGACACAATTTCAAAAGAAAGGCAACTGTTAATAGTGTCCAAGACGATGTAGGGAAAGGTGCTCAAGGTGACCGCTCTCATTCATTTGCAAAAGTTTTAATGGATGGACAGTGTTTCCAACAATATATCGTAATTGTTCAGTTGTGATGCTTCGCACATGAAGTGTTATGGACATATTTAACTCCACAATGAGCGTTTCAACTGCACGATACACCAGACATTTTAAATGGCCCCATAACTAAGAGTCGCAAGGACATAAAACATGACAACGACGACAAATGTTTTTTTATCCTAACCTGTTTTACATAATACTTTTCCTAGAACTGATAGCTTTTCTTTCTTTTATATTTTATTAGATGTAATATTTTTTTCTGGATTGTTAATATTGTTTCTGCATTCCATTTTGTTCGTTTATTGTGTTAAATTTAATGATATTTCTAAAAAAGGCACTATCTGGTGGACATTTTGGAACTACTGTTTTTTTAAATTCCGCCAGCGAACTCGTGTATAGTCTAAATACCAAATTTCTCGGCAATCCGCTAATCATTTTGTGTTGTGGAATGCTGTTTATAGAGGAAGTTTAATTATAACCACTCTGCACATGTATTAAATTAATATATTCAGAAAAACTGCAACAAAAGTACTGATTTTGAAATCTTGAAAAAATAAGCATCAGATGACAAGGGACCATTGATCCTGAATTATAGGGTAAAAGAAATTACATTAATTTGTATATTGTTGAATAGTGTTTCGTTTGTGAATGTATAAGAATATTTTTCCTTATTACATATAAATGCTTATATGTCAAATAAACACTGTTTTTTTCTAAAATTATTCTATAAAAAATAACTAATACCAATAATGGAAACTTCCGAGTACTAATGAATAATATTTAATTTTAAAGATGGATTTTTAATATATAAAGAAAAAAATGTTTTATAATCTTGCTTCATAATCCCTTAATCATCAATTATTAAATTTAATTAAAATCAAGGAAATAAATTCTTACTAACAACAGCACAATATCCACGTTCCGAATGAGAATCACCCATAATTTAATAACGATTAAATGAGTTTATTTGCGATGAATTCACTGGCATTCAATTTCCGACTGCCACGAAAGCTTTCAAAGCATTTTGATATCCCATGAAACACTAGTAAAGTTCGTAGGTCACCTTTGCTGATGATAAAATAACAACTTGGTTAAGTGAAATAATATGAATATTAGTGTTTGGAAGGTTATTGAAAGCTTTCAAAGCATTGTCATCTGGATGGCATCATACTTTAATGATAAAATAATTTAAAATCTGGCAGAGTAGTTCTATTCATTTAATAGTAATTAACTTATAATAAGCTTTAATATAAATTAAATTAAGTTACTTCATTTTCGAATCCTGAATAAAGAATAGATAGAAGAATTTTAGAAATGTAAAAATGTATCAGTTTCTGAATAATTTAATTATTACATTATTTAATATTTGTATAAAAGTTTATTTTATGTTAATTTATTATAGCCTTATAAACGATATATTTCATTCTTATTAGCTTTTAGTTTCTAACCTTTTACTTTACATGGTTTAATATTCTTGTATAAAAATCTCTGGAATTCTCTCATTCACCTATAAGCTTTGAAGTAGAAAAATCCAACCAGCCTAATATAAATAACGACGCTTTTTTCTACAAACGCTTGATATAAAAGCAAAAAAAAAAAGGATCTATACAAAAGTAAAGAAAGCCTTCAAAGTAAAGAACTGCACCGAAAAAAAGAACTCTCAAGAGATCAACATTTAAAAAATTAGGCTTGCGCTTTTTCTAGCAATCAAGACTGGACAAACTGTGCTCCAGATGGTTATTGTTCTTCTTCACTAACCCATGTACCAGCAAAATTCCGGAAATTTTTAGAGCGTTCGTTTTTGTGGTAAAGTTCATCAAATAGGTTCCAATTTTTTCACCAAGGCTGGTAGCCATTGACACTAAGTCCGTTGAATATTTGTATGTAAAATTATCTTCTTCGCCATGATATTTATTATTTAGGATGGCGATAACAAAATACTCACAATCTATCTTAGAGACGACGCAAGTAGGATTATTGCATCATTATCAAACATTCTTTATGATCATTCTATTTGATATAACGGAAATCTTATTCTTTCTTTTCTACTGTAAAAATTATGAACATAATCTATTATTCACATTAAACTACATCTAATAAATAAAGTCGAATTTTAAAATAACTGAGTGACCAAAATTATGACAACCTGACAGTTTTATGTAAAATGAGTTACTACATGGCAGTGTTGCCGCAAGATGGAAAGATAGCTACAACAAGGGAACATAAGGCAAGTGACAAATCGATTGCACTGTGTTATGCGAGGACATATGGGCAAAAAACGTGGCTTAACAGTATAAACGCGAGAAGATTGTAGGTACTCAAAGCGTCGAAACCAGTATTAGCAAAAGGGCTGTTGTTGTGAAATGTTCGAGAACAGCAGTTCTTAATGTGTATAGACAGTGGACTACATAGCAGAAAAACGGTTCCAACATCAGGCTTGTGGGCGTCACAAGATACTGAATACTCGAGTTGAAAGGAGAATCGCCAGAATTGTCCCCGACAACAGAAGAGCAACAGTGTATCAAATATCGGGGAATCTTAATGAAGGAGCAACTGTGAATATCTCTGAACGAACTGTGCGCCGAACATTACACCTTGTAGGTTATAGTAGCCAACGATTTCTCCGAAAGCTTATGCTATCAGCTTTAAAGAAGAACAGACGTCTCCAGTTTGCAAAGGTGCCTCAGGATGGGACAGACTATGACTGGAAAAAGGTCATGTTATCTGATGAATCGCGCTTTCATTTACTCCATGCAGATGGTAGGGTTCAGATGTGGCTAAAACAACTCAGTAGCATGGACAACAACTGCATTGCTTTAATACTTCAAGCTGGCGGGGGAAGTATTAGGAGTTGAGGGATGTCATCCATGGACTCTTTGATTACTGAGTAAAAGCATCTGAATGTCCAAAAGTATTTAAGTGTTCTGGCACATCAAGTACATCCTGTTATGTTAATAGGGTACCTTGCCTAGGACGGATTCTCAGCAAGATAATGCTCCTTATCATACAGCTGGTATTGTCGTCGGATGATTCAATGAGCATGAGGCTGACTTTACCTGCCTACGCTGTCCCACACAAGCACCAGATCTCAATCCAATTGAGAATTTGAGCGATGAAATCGAACGGGCTATCAGGCAACTGGACCCCATTCCGTCCAATCTGAAGGACCTGGAAATTGTAGTTCATCGGATATGGGATTAAATTCCTCTTAACACCTCCTCACCGAATCTATGCCAAGAAAAAATCGAGAAGTATTAAGGCTTAATTCGGTATAACACGCCATTGAGGGTGGTTATAATAATTAGGCCACTCAGTGTGTACATTATTATATAATCTAGATTAACATTCTTAAAAATGAAACATCTTTTTTTAAATTTTTCAAAAGCCAAATTCCGATCATCAGAGATTGCAAAAGTAATCTTTATAAGATTAAATTAAACTTTGTTAAAAAATTGATAAAATTCTCCTGGTATCAAATTACAATTTTTGTATGAACATATTTTTGAATAAAAAATGAATCCAGCATTTAAATAAAATCTTACATTATTGATAATATTGTTATTTATATTTTATTAAACTCTAATACTTTTGGAATACAAAATGAAGAAATCAAATAGCTTTGTCACTAATTTGCATTTTATAATAAAATTAATTATATTTTAACCTCAAATAATAATGATAGATTTTACAAGAATTTAAAATTAAAATTTATATGTTTATTTTCTTATATTTCAACTATAAAAGTACACTTAATTCTGTTTAAAATTTTTAACTAAAATATTATGCTTCATGAATTAAGGAATAACAAGCTATACTATCTGTATGGAATTTTTTTTGCATGGAATAACTATTTTATATATAGTTTATAAAACGCGAATAGTTATTTTTCAAAGCAAACATAATTAAATTACTCTTTATTTAGAGATATTTGTAAATGAAGAAAGGTGAATATCGATTTTACTATTCTGAATATTAGCATTAACAAAATAATTGGAAACTGCATTTTGAATGTAATGAATATGTGCAATTTTTAATAATGAATTTCATTTGAAAAGAAAATTTGACACAGAATTGATTGTTTTTATATCAAGTTTATTTAATATATATTTAAAAAAAAACAAATTTAATTATATGCATGCTTTGCTTTATGAAATAATTATGATTCAAAATAGAATCATTACTAATCAATAATACATAGCATGCATTTTTAACAAAGCATTTCTTTAAAAACGAAACAAAACATCATTTTTTTTGTATTCCTAGGTATTTTAAGAAAATGTATTCTTTCAGCATAATAACGAGAGATTCTCTCATTCAATAGTACCTAGTTTCTCCGCATCCATTATACCTTCGTGCTGCAATACGGCATGGAAATTCCACCACATCTGCGTGTGGCATAATTGAGAGGACGAAGAACGAGAAAATGACGAACAGCGTCTATTTTCAGGCATGTGAGCAGATTGAGACAAAGAAAAGATACTACATATGGATCTTGAAAATGTCTCGCTCTTACTGGCTTCAATGCACGACCAAGTAAGGCATTTCATCCTTGGCTGGCAGCTTGCCACACGTTTTTGCCTGGAGATAAGACAGTGTCGAAAAAAGAAAGGAAAGTACCCAGAATTATTGATGTAACCAAATTAGAATATAAATGATGCAAGTCAGAAAATCTTGCATAATTACTTTTATGAAAGCTGGTTAAATATCAAGCTTCAGTAGAATAAATTTTTATGCAATTAATCAGAAAGAAATTCCTTTTTTATATCCGAGATTTTATATTTTTATTGTTCATTATTTCATTTCAATTTTAATCGTGGTTGTTTTTTAATAAGTATTGAAAACTAATTCAGTGAGTTTTTCCAAGCCTTTGCATTCGGATTCAAGACGGTGCATCATTTTGATATTTTAATTATTCATTTATTAAATTTAATTGTTGAAAACACCTACAAAATGATATAAAGATAATTTATCTGCTTATTATTTTTGTTTTATTGGCGAATGATAAATAGATAACTTTATCATTTGTCAATTATAAATTTAGCATTTGTAATTTAAGATATCATATTTTGAATATGGGCTTTCACATAGATGAAGAAATTACTATTTAAAAAAAATTGGACTGTTGTTTAATTTATATTAAAACATAATTACCCATTTGTTTTTTGTTGCATTAAATATGCATTAATTATAATAACCCATTTTATAGGAAAAAATAAAATCAATTTGCAAAATATTCTTGGTTATTATTAAATTATAAATTAAAAGAGGACAATATATAATTTTTATATAACCCTCAAGTAATGATGACTTAAGCCAGATACCGAAATAAGAAAGGAAATTATCAAACAAATAATAACACACTCTAAAATAATTAGGAAAAATTTTTTATGCATAATGTTTCGAAATTAATATTGATTATTCACTTAATATTTTGAAGCATACACATAGTAATAAAGTGGTAATGAAAAAGTTTTTCTTGAATCGAAAGAAAAGAGAGGAACGTTACCTTATGATAATATTATTTTGGAAAATACATTAATTTTTAATTATGCCACTTTATTTCTTCTAATTATAACTGTTTTCATTTGTTTTTAATAACCTTATATTACATTTGTGTGAAATAAGGGTATAACGATGTAATGAATTTAATTGCTCTAAATCTTAAATGTGCTCTACTGATTCGAATATTTTTATTCCTGGAACTGATTAAATAGCTTTTAAATTTATTATCTATACTTATAATAAAGCTCAATGTATGTGTGTGTGTGTGTGTTGGCGCTCTACAGGCCAGACCGTTGGACCTACAGCTACCGAATTTGGTAAATGTATACCTTGGAGGTCGGGAATGTGCACCTCGGAACCCTTTTTTCGAATTTTTAATTAGAATTTGAATTAATTAAAATTTAAGCAAAATTTCGACGTTTTTCCGCTATAACTTCCGAAAATATTATCGGATAAACATGATTTTAACATCAATTTAAAGATAAAAAAATTAGCTTTCTAATAGTATCAGTATTTTAACATTTAACTTAAGCTTCTATTTGTAATGAATTTTTAAAGAAGCATTTCAACTATATTTTTCAACAATATATTTCGGACAAAACAATAAAATTTAATCTGCAGGAGCACGTTACGAGTGGAAGGGGAAAAATTATCTTTTATCAATAGGTTGCCATCAGATAGATAAAAACTCAAATTAAAAAAAATAAATAATTATTGCAAATTAAACATTTAAAAATGCAATTTTCAGCACGTGTCTGCATGAAATGTAATAAATATGAAATATGTTTTTTCTTTTTAAAAAAAGAAAATGCAAAGAATTTTTTGTGACTTTTACAATATTATTAATTAAATAAATCAGCTTTGTTTAATAATAGAAATACATCTATAAAAAAGTCTAAATGAAGTAAATAGCTGCATAGTATGTAACACGAGTCTATAAATGCTTTAAAAAAGGAAGAATATTTAGCTTTTAATTAAAAAGAGATGAACTTGTGATATCAGTGTTTTAATGTATAACTCAAGCTTCTATTTTTAACGAATTTTTAAAGAAATATTTTAACCATGTTTTTTTGTGCACGTGACTGGATAAAATAAAATAAAACAATGCCGTAAGTTCAAATTAAAAAAAACTATCATCACAAATCAAATCTAAAGAAATACAACTTTCAGCATGTGACTGGATAAAATAACATAAATATAAAATGAGATATCTTCTAAAAAAATAAATGCAAGGCAATGGATTCTATGATCGTTTGCAATAGATATATAATTAATTCCATAAATTATCTTTATTTATAGTAAACCTGGTTGAATTTAGACAGGATATGCATTGAAATCCCGACTTAATGGCCTATTTCTATAATCGTTTGTAATATCTGTATCATTAATTCAATAATTTTTCCCCTTTTTCGCTTTCTTTAAAAAACATATTTAACATTTTGGCAGCATCACCGAAAAAAACATTTTTAATGTTTTGGAAGCATAATCGATAAATTGTTAGAGCATTAAACTCAAAAAGTTTTTTCGAATAAAGTTACCGATTCTTTAACTACTAATAACTGAATCTTTTAACTTTAACTATTTCTTAAATTTTGGCTAATGAATATGTGATTTAATTGAAAATTTTAGAACGCATTACTCATGGCGAACCAGCTGGTCGCCAAAGGCGGCTAGTTTATAATAAACTAGGCAATATCATAAAATGTCATATACTAGGCAATATCATAAAATATCATATACTAGACAATGTCATCATATATAATCTAAAAACAATTTTATATAATACATTAAATGATTCACTTGGCCCTATAACGACGGTTACAGGGACTTTCACCTATTAGATATTTAAATGTAACGAAGAAAATAACGGCTTAATATTAGAGGCATCTTTTGCATGCCCAGAGCCTGTATTTTCTTCTCTACTACATCTATGTCCAATAATAAACACTGTAAAGTAATTCAACTTATTTACAAAATAGGTTCTATAAGTTAAATAAAATATTCCAAATCTTTAAGGTATCCGACTGGGTTCGGAGCCTTTTTTTCTAAATATGCTTCAAATGCTTGTTATTATTCTAGATTTAGTTTGAATATGTAACAGAATAATGAAAAATATTCAAATATAAAAAATATTTTCATAACATTTTGAAAAAAAGGGGAAAATGTAGTGAAAAAACAGAAAATTTAACTGTTACGCCAACAGTCATAGAGAAAAAAATTACTACCAGATATTAAAAATATTTTAGGAGTACATTGTGACAACCAATATGCATGCTTTGAACTAAAATCTTTTGAATATACGAATGTGGGCTGAGATATGGCTAAAACAATTATATAAACAAGAATTTTTTGAAAAAAATGTTCTCAATTTGTCTATGAATACCTGTAAAATGCCTAAAACTGCATTTATATTTTAGTTTTTCGTTCAGAGCATTAAAAATATTGTATAAAACAATTCTACAAAATTTCATAAGAATATATCCAGAACATATTGAGATATTGTATTTACGGTAATGCAAAAAGCGCAACAATTTAATTATTCAGAAAATGCTTTTCAAGTTTTTATTTTGAAAAAAAGCAAAATTATTGTCTTTCAATAAATCTAAAACTCTCCTGATTTATAATTTGGACCTTCCTTTATATCATCTATTACAGATTTACTCTTTCTAGCTCCTCTTCTTTTTTTTCTGGACAGTTTTACAGATGCTGAAGAATGTCGTATTGAATCCGCTACTCTGTAATCTTTAATGTTGATGAAGCCTTTCACTTAATTCTGGTTCAATAGGCACTCCTAATTTTTTGAAAACTGTTAATAAACAAGTATATTCAGAATTGTAAGTTAAAACGGCAATATATGTACCTAAATTAAGGGTTTGCAGTTCAACAAATGTTTCTTTGGGCACAACATTTCATAGTACACCGTTAAAACTTTCATTACACTTATGTGTTTTTTCATGCAGGCCTTTCTGCTATAATTTTTGGTCACATAGCTCCTTTTATTTTATTTATAATGGTAGATTATAGGCCTGGTTTATTTTCTTGAAGTTCTATGCCTGAAAATTTGGCTCTCTGAAACTTACACCAGCTATTTGGTCCTTCAGGGCAATAGCAATGCATAGGATTATTGGAAAGTTTTTCTTAGAACGTTTAGATCTCGTTTTCGGCATACTAAAACCAGAAACAGATTTAGAATATAGCAAAAAAGTGAGATGAAGTTCAAAAAATCTCGTAAATAATTCACTTGAGAAATATTCAATAACGTGGAGAAAATAAAGAAACTGAACTTCAGTACATTACATTTGTTGCCAATTTTAGTGGGACAAATTTTAAAATAATCTTACATATTCTTATAATCAGGCATAAAAGCTATAAAATAATTATTTTAGTTATTTTTAACATCGAAATTCCTTGACAGATCGTGATATTTACATCAACTTCCGGTTTCGAAATGAAATTTCCGGTTTGACTTTTGTCACACTATGCTAACTTAAAACGACAGTAACTTTATTTCTAAAGAAGGTAGAGCAAAAAATTAGACAGATTTGGAAAGTTAAAAGAACAGGCTTAAATATTATGCAATAAAAATTTTTTCGTTAGTTTTGTCAAATTTGACGATTTTTACCCAGTCGGATACGTCACATTTAAAGCCTTTTTTTCATTTTTAAACATTGTCAAACATAAATTTCAATAAGACAGTTTTGAAATATTAATGAATCTTTCCTTTAATATTAAAGGATACAAATTCTATTACTTTCCAAGAATCAAAAATTTGATTTTTTTTATAAAATATTTTTGTAAATTTTATTATTAGAGGCAAGCTTCATTCTTTCATTTCAAACAAGAACAGTTTAAAAGAAATTCCAGTCTTAAGTTATATAAATGCAGGAAATAAAAAATGAAAACATAATTTTAAAAATTGCGAAAGATTTGAATTCGTTTAAGATTATAAAATAATTTAATTAAAAAGAATATCTTTATTTGTGGCTATTTATAATTTCTATTATATATAATAATAATAAAAATAATTATATCTAAAATTCCAGTAAATCTATAATTAAAGCTCAATGACAAAATATCTTTAGATAATATCTTTATTTTTTGTACCTCGGATGATTTATATTCTTTTATCGAAAACGGTTCTTAAAAGAGATTAATTTAAGGATCAGAAAATTATTCAAAACTGATAAAAACAAATACTTTTCTTAGAATTTCTGTTATCTATTAATTTTTTCATAAAATTTATTACCTGGACCAAAAAATAAATGCAAATTGTATATTACAATCCAAATTGCTTTTTAATCCTTTTAATTAAAAGTCAATATTTTTTAAATCATCTTAATTAATAATAAAATTTTGAGATTACCATAAGCTTTTTAAAAATGTATTTTATGAATATTTTCCTCTTGATAATAAAATATATAAAATTCTAATTTTCGCAAAAACGGAATTATTCATACCAAACTGATCGCAAAAAATAACAGTAAACAAACTATTGGATTTCTGGGAAAATAAAATGCTTTATCGGTTACTTTCATGCAACGTGCATTTTTCTAAACTGACATCCTTGTACAATTTTTGTTCCGAGAAAACTTTTCTAATACGCCGATTTCTCCATTTACCTTTTTGCCCATAAAGATTGCTTGTTAAATATTTCATAGTCTCCTACGTGTTTTATAAATAGTTGGTGGAACTACGCTGCATCGAAAAATACTTACGGTTCCGAAATATGTTACCAACCAGGGCAAATTGTACCGCATCGGACGTGCTTAACAAGAAGAAATACCTTCCGGAAAAAGGTTAAAAGGACAATTCTGGAACTTACGGTGCTTCTTGTATAACGGATTCTGAAGTATTTGATCAATATTCAAATGGGTGATTTTAAAAACTGCAAGAGGCGTCTTGCACAATGCGGGGCTAAAATTTTTATACTTTTTTTTTCTTATTGAATTTCCAGAATTTTGCATAAAGTAGTTGTTTCTTTTAGAATTTTATATTCGGCGGTTGTACCTCATAAAATATTCGAAGCAGAAACCATTATAGAATAAATATAAATCTGTATTTTATGAAAACGTTTCTGGAAAATTGGAAGATATTCATATCAAGACTGTCGTCTGATATTCGGCATCGAAGAAGATACGAGAGGGTTTTAAAACATACAAAGATTATTTCTTTTTAAGTGAATTTGTGTCTTTGTTGTTGTTGTTGTGTAGAGATAGAATGGTATTATTTGTACGGATATCAATGTCAAGAAAAGACATTTATCGTTACGCCCTTTCAAAATATAACATAAACTGCATCATCAATTTGAATATGATTGCAGACATGGTTATTTCTGTTTGCTTCTTTATTTATTTTTTGACAGAAAATGATGTTTGGAGCGGAATTTTCAAGGATATGCCATTCAAATAGATAGAATTAAAATAATAAGATATTGAATACTGTATTTGCAATTCTATTATTGGGATTCATTCAGGAAAAAATTCAAATTCTCAAAAAATTCAGATAAAAAAAGGATACAATTTGGTTTCATTTCAAGGAAAGAAGAATAAACATTTCAGTTGTGTTTAAATGCTAACAAACTAAAAATTTTAAATAACTATCATTATCAATATTTATTGATGAATAGCTATTTTTTTTCATAATTATTAACCAAGAAACAGGATAGAGATGTTTGTATTACTTTATTTTGTTGCATAATATTGCTATCTTTCATCTTTATATTATTCACCTATGCAAAATATAAAAAATTCAATGCCTTTTATGTAATTTATATGTAAAATCTACTTTCTGGATCAGAAAAATTGAAACAAATTTAATGAAAGAGCATGAAAATATCATTTTTGGCAGATATAGCAAACACAACTCAATCAATGAAATAACATAGAATGGCAAATAAATAAAGATTAGTAGGTTTAATATAAACACGCTTTCATGAGAAACGCTTAGAACGAGGCTTGATACAATTCAAAAAATATAAGCAAATAATATGATTTTTAGATTTGGTTTTTATATGTTAAATTTATATATATTGATTGGTAATATAATATTTCTATAATTGGAATCTATTAGGGTGCTCCATAAATTTGTTTTCTAATATGAAATGAGCATACGATATTTACTGTTTAAGATATTGTTTATTTTATTATATCAGAACAATATTACTCTATTTCCTCTTCCATCTCTGTAGGCTTTATTTTCAAAATTATTGCATTTTGGACAAGAAATAATCCCCGAGGTTCGCTTTTATTTCGCTGATGGATTTAAAGCATTTATCTTGAAGATAATTCTTAAGGACATAAATAGGTAATAATCAGGCACAGCGAGATCTGAGGAGTGTTCAGGATATGGTAAAGCATCCAAATCAAAATGTAAAAACTTCTTACTTACGACTAATGTAATATGTGGTCTAGCGTTGTCATGATAAAAACGATGTCATTTCTTTTCATTAATACTGGTCGTTTTTTCTCTCTTTTTTTCTTCTTCTTTCACTATGGCAGCTTACAATTGATCCAGTTCATGAAAGTATTTCGTAGAATTTATTATTTCACTTTGAGAGGGGAGCTCGAAGAAAATTAAGTCTTTCCAATCCCCAAAAGCTGTGAATGAAAGTCTTGAAAGAGACTCTGTTACAAGCGAAATGTACCGCAAAAGAGCTCTAGTACGAGATAAACCAATGACATAGATGATTAATAAGTAATCCTGCATCTTCACACAAGCAGAGCCATATAAGGTCATTCTTACTGCAATGAAAATGAAACGTTTGGGTCACCATAAAATATATTTATGTATATAGAAACGAATTTAATTATTTTTTACTTTGATATAGACAATTAATTCATAAATTTCAAATAAATATCAGTTACATCACTGATCATTTTATATTACAGCAGAAAGTGCTTACTTAATTATACTAATAATTGCCAGCATCGTCAATTTAGGAATTCAAATATTCCTTTTAAATGCATCGATTTGTCCTTAAGAATAAAATATGAAAGCCTTAAATTTGAAATCAGTTGGATGAACGACGATTTTATTTATTATTTTATTCTTCATGAAATTTGACTTTGCACAAGAAACAGATTTAAATTACTGTTATATTACATTTATTTATTTACTAGATTTTAACGACTTCCTTAACGATCAATGGAAATCGCATGATAAAATCATGCGTGTTAAAATTATTATTTATATATAAATAGTATTTATAAGGATTGGAAATAGCTACATTTATTTTTACTTACAGTTCATCTTGTTTATCTTTGAAGCGAATCTTAAGATAATGAGCTTGTTCTCCTTCGAGGTAATGACTGTTTACGCACCGATGCTAATGATTACTGCAGCTATATTTTATTCAGATGATCATCTACGGATTCGCCAATTATCATATTCGTTTGCCTGAATTGTGGAGGCTTCACTAGTCTTTATAATAGATGTAATCTACAAATTACTAAAGAGTGTTTAATCAAGTACAGCATTGTTCACGCATAAATTTTATATTTTTCATTCATTTTGAAGATTAGGAATTTTAGAGATAATTATATTAAAATGAAAAGGAAAAGGTGTATTTGAAGAAATAATTTTTAAATTTTATTTTTGATTTAAATTGTATAATTATATGTAGATTTTAAAATATTTGCTGTTTGTATTGTTCTTTTCAAAATTATTTTTACTCTTATTCAACATTTTAAAGAATAGGGAATTAATTCAATTTATTCACTATTTATACAAAACGAATGCAGAAATGATATTATTCTAATTAAAAAGCTTTGCAATCGTTCTGAGTTATATCAGAAAAAGAAAACAATGAGATATTTCTTTAAATATCAATAAAAAATTTTAATAATAAGTACTAAGGGGCTATTAAAATATAAATTAATAGAAAATATATTTTTATTAATTAAGTTTAAATATAATTATCAACAACTTTTGAAATTTAAGATTAAAGATAGAGCTATATATGAAAAAAGTTTTATTTAGCTCCCTTTTATCATCATTAAAATTAATATTAACCTTTATGTTAATAATGCTTAAAAGTTTTAAAATAACATTTTAAGTTTTATATCAAATTTAAATTTCATAATACCAAAACGTGAAATATTTACCATCAACCATACTTGTACAATTAGGAATATAGAATATAGAAAATGGACTTGAAAGCAAAACATTGAAGGAAATATATTAAAATCTGTTCAGTTGCATTACCTTTATGATGTAAAATTTATGTTACTTTTAATGTTTTCTATAATATTATGTTATTAGCTATCCTGTTTTTCGTGTGTGTGAGTGTGAATTTTCTACAATCAACTATTTTTTAACCAAAAATTTTATTAATTTAAAAACATTATCTAATCATAGGACTTCATATGAATCTACAATGATCATTTTATCTAAAACAGCATCATCATACCAAATCATAACAACAACAAAAAATTCGAAAATACTTTTTGTTTCGCATGCTTCAGTAAACTGAATAATTAATAAATTTTAAAATTCAAAATAAAATTAAAGACTATAGTTACTATCTGATATATCTGACTATTTGATTAAATTCTGTATTGAAATAAATTACCATAAAAATGAGTAACAAAACTTCTCTTGATTTGTTGTTGCTTTTAATGGCACTTATCATTGACAAGCCCACTGAATAACGAGCCATCGCTATTTATTTCAAATTGTGTGTATCATGTTTTTTTAGTAGTGCCATCTAGGGTCAATAGTACGAGGTAACTACTCAAGATTCGCAATCCGTTTTACGGGCCAGACTTCAATCATAAATTTCATTTACTCATCCAAAGAACGTAATTTAGACCTGGATCAGAGAACGATCACCTCAGAACCAGTACCCACAGTGGTAGTAACTCTCAACATGGAGGATTTAGTGACCACGACAGATTTATACTCGAGCCAGTTATCACATACGCGGATATTCTTCGGCAGGCGGGTTTCAAACTTACAACCTAAGTGATGCAATTCCATTGCCTTACCAACCAGGCTATCTCAGTCCTCACTTGATTTCGTTAAGTAATATTTATACTAAATGAGAATAAGCTGATATAAACATTATTTTTTCAAATTTAAGAATAGATTCATGTAAATATAACTGATTTGACAAAAATTAGGGTGAAGTAATATACAGATATACAAACAAAAATAGTGCAGCATACAAAATGCATAAATGGACTGCGCATTGACAATGCTTTTCCTTTCTATTCAAGAAAAGTAAGTGTTAATGTTTCTAACGTGATTATGGGCCCATGATGGGAATTAACAGAATTTAAAAGTGGAATGGTTATGGGAGGTAGACACTGGGGACATACCATTTCAGAAATCGTTAGATAATTAATTAATCGTTAGATTTCTCAATAACATTTGAAGAACATTTTGGACAGTTCCAACGAATAATCTGGAAAGATGAATTTGTGCACAAATTGCTTACTATTCTTGCAATTAGGGGCAACTGCAATTGTACATATCTCAATATTTCTGTAGGGGAATTTTCGATTATCTTTGTACAGTTGTTGTACTTTGCTAGGAAAAAAAAATCCAACATGTTATTTGGATACATCCCACGATTTTTATCAACTGAGTGTATTGTGCATTCCCGAGGTTCGACCTCAAAACCATTGGGGTCGTAGCTGCATGCATAGCTCCAAAATAAAAGTGTATACTCCTATCCAAAAGTTCTTACGTGGCTTATGAGCTTACCGCCACATTACTCTCCCGCCAGTCAGTCGTATGTGAGAGGAACGATGATACCACGCCAAGTGTTTTTGGCTGGTGACAAATGTTTTAATCTGCCAAGCATATATATGGTGGGTGACGAACGATTTGATCGCACCATTACGTTCAAATCACATCCGGGTCACCAATGGGCATTCCACAGATTTGATCACGGGACCATTGGCTCCGTAGCTGCGTAATATAACACTCCGTCTGGAAGTTCTTATGTGGTTTATGAATTTACCTCCACAATATATTTTTATGAATGTATACATTGCAAGAATTTTAATGAAAATTAAATGTTTTAATACATTATTGTCCAATATTGTGAAATATTGTGCAACAGAATGTATTACCAAGGTATATCAATATGTATATAAAACAAACTGATCGCAATAGTGCATATTTTCTATGCTCTAAACAAATCAAAACTAATCATGGTCACAGCAACTTTAAACATTAAACAATAAAAAGGAAATTAAAAGTTAGCCGAGAAAGCAAATTAAACTCTATAAAAATTACTTAGCGACTTTTATAAACAAATTTAATCCATTATAAGCTATGCTCCAAAATCAAGATAATTATAAATCAATATTAATGAAATTCCAATGAAAGTTTTATTTCATAAAGTCCGTTCTTAAACCAAGTAATGAAATTACCTTTAATGTCACTAGATTATCACTATCTCAATAATTAGATAATGAGATAATTGACTACCTAATTAATTGATTACTCAATCATGTCTGATTAGCAAGATTATTGTGGCTAAAAGTTGTTACACATAAAAACAAGTTTTGTGCTAAAAAATATTTGACGAAATACAAAATCAAAATAAGGAGCATAAGAGAGCTGAGTTACGTAAAAATATTTTCTCGATCAGCTCTAGGAAAGATTTGTTTTTATTAACGTTTACAAAGTAAAAGTTAATTGAAAGTATTTTATTTTATCATCATGAATATTTATAACAAATTAAACTATGACATGATAAACATGGAAGAAGAAAATATGTTAATACATCATAACATTTTTTGTTATTGTATTGTTTGCGATTTAAAAATCTCTTGCAGGTTCTAAAAAATAGCTAATATATTTACGCTTTCAATAGATAAACGATCCACCCTCAAAACTGCAAATTAAAAGTATACATTAGCCATCTATTAATAAGCTGTTTTTTTTCTGACCTTATTTGAGTGCTTATTAAAATTAATCGATTATCATATGTCATTGTTATTACTGATAAAGTAACTTCTATGAGAGCTTATTTTTATTTTACTTTACATTTGACATTTTAGGATAATTATAACCGGATGAAGAGGCTAAATAAAGTTAGTAACAATTTCCGTATTTTGCACTTGGTGAAATTTTGCATGTTTTTGTTGCAATAACTTATTGTATATTGTTATGCTAATTAAAAGAGTGGTTTCTCGAAACTTTCTCTCATCTTCCTGATAAATGTATTATATCCATCTTCAAAATGTGTTATATCCATCCTCAAAATGAGTTATATCATCTATTTAGTGGAGACTGTACATGCATGTATGTTGCAGAGTGTTCATATAATTATTTTTAGTCCCGTACACAAGTGCTTCGTACAATTGTTTTTTAATAAATAAGAGTTTTATGCCTCGTAAGATGGAAGATAAATATGGAATTTAGACTCTTTTTATCCATCATTCGAAGTCACAACTTGACAGAGAACTATAATTCCTGGGACAAATCAAATGCAAAATTTTATTTAGTCGTAGCATTTATGAGTTATTGCGTCTGCATCTATTTAAAATGGCAGACCGTCGGATGATCCATATTTTAATTGAACTTTAATTAAGAAAATAATATTATAAATGCATATCAAATTTCAAGACCTACAACTAAATTTCATGACTCTGTACCAAATTTCAAGACCAATATATTTTAAGACTACGTATTGAATTTCATGACCTACGAAACAAGTTGTTTTTGAGAGATTACGTTTACATCAATCGGAAATTATAGACAGGGAATTTGATTCACGTTTGATACATATTTACATTTTTAAATGTTTAAACTGGATTAGATCAAGAAATTTAATAACGATCTTGACTTATGTACTGAAAATGTCTAATAACTTTTCATCATCTCATATTTTATATTTTGAACTTATCGTGGTTTTATTTTTGTATTTAAAAAGCTAAACTAACTAATTTACATTAAGAAATTTTAAATAGATTTCGTTCACGATTTCATAAAGATGCCACGAATTCGTTGTGAAATCTGTGTAGAAGATATTTTCTGTCTGACGAAGCTAGTTTCAGTTACTATGCTCAAAGGAAAATAAAAGCTCAAAATTATATTTTTCGGGTTCGGGCAGGTCTAATATAGGTAAATTCATCAAAACCTTTATAATTTTTTAAAGAGTTATAATACCTTGTCATCGCATTCTGCATATACGAGAATGTAAAAAAATATTAAAAATAGTAGAATTGAATACATAAAATATTTATCACTGTTTTTGAACGAAACTAAAATCTTTCGAGAATGATAATTGCTAAACCAAAACTCTTTCACTAGAGTCGCTACAGCGAATATTTACTATCGTAAATTCTATATAATGAGTATCATAATCGGAAAAACGAATAACTAACTATATAACGGATTACTAATATTGGAGAAAAAACGAATATTTAAATATATAAAGAATAATCAATATTGGAAAACAACGAATATTTAAATATATAAAAAATAACTAATATTGGGAAAAAGAATATCTAATAAAAAATAGTGTTAAAAATTTCCAGTATTTTTAATGTTTTTATTGGAATGAGTCTGATGGAGAAAAACTTTTTATGAGTTCCAGAAAAAATTCCTCGTGGGTTCTAATGTATCGGTCGACTGTTTTGCTTGAAATGAAATTTGCCATTGCTAATATGGCATTGATAGAAAGATGATTAGTTAAAACAATTTTCAAATAATATTTATGTGAATAAAATACTCTTGGGTCGTATTCAGTAGCTGTATTGTCATTGAACAATATGTCATTATTTATCATTCTACTAATTCAAACGCAAGTAAGCAGCGAAGCGTAATTAAAATATAATCAGCCTATTTAAACTCATTAAATGTTATAAATATTTTATGAAATGAACTACTATTGCAACGATGACTAATAATAATTAATTTATTCCGAATTTCAAACACTTCTTCACAGCTCATTTATATGGTAGTTCAATTCATTCCTGATGTTGGTAATTATGTAATTGCCCTGGGCACCAATGTTTTATTTGGTGCAAATTTTACCACATATGAACGAAGACTGGCATTCTGTAGAGTATCTAGACAGTTTGTGGAATACGGAAAACTATCAGTTGATATATATCAATTGATAAAATAATTCCCACTTTAATAATGCATTCAATAGAATTCCAAGTGTGAAACCGATATATCTTGATGGAAGAAAAATAGCTGAAAAGACGCATGAGATAGCATTCAACCGTGGATTGCACAAATATGATAGTGAAATACCTACAAAAATAATTTCACTTTTGGTAGTTGTAAATGTTAGCAGAAAATCAATGATTCACGTAGTAAAGTAAATGTGTGTATTTTTTTAAAAATCTAACTAACTGTTTATAAAAGAACAGTATCACGACCTTTCAGGAAATGCATTTTCCAAATAGCATTTTATATTCTGTAAACTGCTTAGGTATTTGGTACAATATCTTAGAAAAATTTATGATATTTTTCCTACTTTTTATATTACCTTAAAATTCCCAGTATTCCCTAAAGATTCGAGACAATTTACTGAATGCCGACAGTTTATATATTTCTAGTGACATAGCAACTTTATTTAGGAAGAAAAAAACTTAACATGCGATATAAATATATTGGTTGCAAATCAATAAATTCTCTACTACAGCGAGAACAAATGACGACTGGCAATGTTAAAAAATCTATCTAATTCAATGTATTGCGATTTGACTTCCAGATTTTGATTTTTTTACCCAAATGACCAATAGCATAGACTTATTGAAAATAATACCTTAATAATGTTCTTCAGACAATATAACTTATTTTATCACTATAAATTTGTGAATGCTATATAAAACCAAAAAGGCCTTCGAAATACAAAGATCCATCTGTTTACTAGTTGCCATTTTGAAATAAGAGAAGCAGAAAATTAATCTATCTGTTTAATTCTTATAAATCTTATTTTAACACAAAGTAAATTTATGCAATGTCTGATGGCTGAAGGAGGTAAAAAAATGTCATCTTCTCTCTTTTTTTCTCGATTAGAATTGAAAATTTCAATTTATAGTGTAAGAGTTGCATCATTTCAAATGTTTAGCTGGTAATTGTATAAATATATTGAAACAGTCGTATGCATTGTATTTAAAGCCTGGGATATTGTAGGAATTTTTACTAGAACAAAAGACAGAAAAAGCAGGACTTCCACAACTGATCTGAAAATAAATTACGGGGATTCTTTTTGTCTACCTTAATTCATTTTCTAGAGCATCTTCATCAGAAATCTAGATCCTCTTCATTTACTTCCTATTATTTGAAGTGACTGAAACTGGCCAGAAGATATCAGCTATTTACTAGATGATTAGTTAATTTTTTTTCAATTAATCCTAATTTGCAAATAGAGAAATCAATATGCTTGGAATAACACAATGCGAAAGAGAAAACCTTTTTTCATGTTTATGTTAAAAACACCAAATAATGGATTCGCGACAATAATATCTCGGGTGACTTATTATTCCAACTAATATTCTTCTTGAATAACAACTGCTATCCTTAAATGAGAGATTAAATACCTATTTGTATTAGTGCACAAAATTATAGATGGTGACTTGAATGTTTCTTTATTATTAAAAAAAACATTATTCATTTAACAAGGATCTTATCCTTCAAATTTTAAAATTATAGTGTTACAGACATGTAATACTGCGTCCAGGAATGGTTAGTTTTATTACTGGAAGTACTAATTTATAATCATCTGTATTTGATGCTGCTCGAGTGCCGAGTCAATAATCCCGGAACTTGGCGATGAAATAGATATTACTGTACGTTTTGAGAATTTTAGTCACCCATCCAATAGAAACCAAGATACGTCTTATTGGTCTCGAACCTTCTCGGTCCGCATCCTATTAACGATAAAGGACCTGAAGTCTCAAACTCAAATGAATCGTCGCAGTTGGAGCCGTACAATGAGTCGTTTAGAAGGTGATTAGAGCTTTGTATTCCGTGTTCCCTTTATACTAGTGAGCCACTGTCGGTCGTAGTGAGCTGCTGTGCGTTCGTGTCGGCTATACATGTATGTTGTCTTTGTATGTGCCGAGTCAATAATCCCGGAACTTGGCGACGAAATAGATATTACTGTACGTTTTGAGAATTTTAGTCACCCATCCAATAGAAACCAAGATGAAAATTAAATCGTGTATTAATCATGGCATCGTGTAAATTAGTAAGTGAGTAAGTAAGCATAATTAAATAAACAAGCTTAAGTAAGTTTTCCACTGAAACCTGCTGATTGTTTTCCCACCGTACACCAACTACAAGTGAACCCGGCAACTTTACGGATATAATAGTGAAAGTGAAGTATAACCATAACAATAGTATTTATTTATACCAATAACGGATTTTTGTATTTATATTACTTTTGAAGTTTATCCAAATGTTTTAATTTTTAATATCTCTATGATATGATTCGACAACTTATTTGAATAAGAAATACATTAAGCTACTTTATTAACAAAGGCAGCTTGTCCTTTTGAAATCGATTATCCAGATGCTTAAGCATCTAATGCCACTGTGATATGAATATCATAGAAGAAAAATAGTAAGAAATCTTAAAGTGAATGTATGTTGCTGTCAAATTCAATGTGCAATTTTTAAATCGATTATCCTGATTTTTAAATTTTTAATATAACTATGATACAACTCAACCTATTATCTAACCAGGTTTACATAAGAAATAAGGAAATTAAACTGCATTACTGTCAAAGACAATGGGCCATTTTAAAATAGTCTATCTAGTTGTTTAAATTTTTAATGTCATTATGATATGACTCGAATTCATTAGAAAAACTCCTCATTTGTAGAGATAATCATGACCATCATGTTGTAACAAGATATTTAGATTAAAAAAAGCGATATTTTCGACTAATATGTGACTAAGATTGACTTGTTTCGTTCAAAGCAAGTAAAAAAAAAATATAAAATAGGGAAAACATATCTCAATCAAGAAAATCTCCCAACTTATTCCAATTAAAAGCAGGATATATCTCTACTTCCAACAATAAGTATTATAGAAGATGATGAAAATAACTCAAAAGAAATTGCAAACTTGTTCCTTTCTTTTTCTTTGCAGAAATACCTGCTATGTTCCCTGGAACTTGGACCCTCTCCAAAGAACTGGAAAGCTTTCAATCCTAAAATAAAAAAAGAAACAGAAAAAGAGAAAAAAGATAAACGCGCGTTTCGACATTTTTTCTTCCTCTTTCTGTATCTCATCATTTTATTCTGTAACAAACATATGACCGTATTTGTTGCTTTTCATTTCATAAAAGAAGTTATTTTTCATTATTGATTTTATTCTTGCTTGTGAGACAGGACAAAGGACAAAGAGAGATTTTCGTAACCTTTTGAGATTACTTTTCTGTGAGCTACATCTGCAGTGCTTTTGAATTTATTTGCTAAACTGGGTAGAATATTTAAATAAGTTATATTTTTCAGTTTCATGAATATATATTTGATTAGTTATATTGATTACTTTGCATTATTCGTGCTTATCTTCAAATAGAAATCACTTGGTTCTCCTATTTCATTGAAATATTAAAAAAAATGCCATATCTAATAAAAGTTGTAAATTGAGTATAAATAATTAAAATATACTTTTAACTTTCGTAACTAAATATATGTTTTGCTTATTGGTTTGTAATTTGTTCCGATGAATATATATTGTTGTTTTTATTTTTTCTCGATATTCGATTTTTTTTATTCTTCAAAATGTTTATTATATAATTAATTGAAATAATCCGTTGAGGAAAATAGGAAAATAATAGATTTATTTATATTAGAATCATAGTCTTAGCATTTACTTTAAAATTTGTTTCTACAAACATTCCACATTAGAATAATATTTAGATTTCCAAATATTTTCTGAAAGCATGTTTATAAATAATTAATAAGATCATTATATTGATTTAAATTTTTTTTTCAGCTAACATAATTCTAAATTTTTGTAACCAATCATTCCTCGATTTTTGCATCAACACGACAATCGCAATCCAATTTTTGCTTCAAAATATCTTTTTTAACAATATATTATATTCAATTGAACTAAAACATTTTCAGTTAGTGGATAAAATTGGTGAAATAGTAATAATTAAGTTCACTGAAAATTGATAAAACAAATCTGTCAAAATAAATGATAGATAAGATGGTACATTAATTGTGGCTAAGTTCTTTGCAATTTTGTGCTAAAGATAATTTGTCGCTGCATTTGCCAATAATTCTACATTAAATGCTAACTTTCTACAATTATGTTGAGGCAGAGGGTGTATGAATTAAATTACAATTTATTATTTAACAAATGATGAAATTATGAATTTTCAATGGACTACAGATATGAATTTTCAATGGACTACAGGTATGAATTTTTGGAACGAGGACAGGATATCTTTAAGGAAATATTAATCACAATAAAATATCTCCAAAGACTGTTTTCAAGAAATTAAAGGCTACATGCAAAGCAAAATTAATTATAAATCACTTAGGTAATCAATCAATAAATAAAAATTACTATGTAAATATTAGTTATATGTATACAGACTTCATTTACACTACAAATACTATTTCTGAAAAACAATATATTTCTTTTATCATTATAAATATTGACAGTTCTCGCACTTTTCTTCCCCAAGTTTCATCTGAGGAAGATTGAGACTAATTTAAGAGGCGATTCATTGTAAATCGCTTAGCTCATCTCCAAAAGTTTGACAAAAGTCTCCTCGATACGTTCAGGTTGGCTTTCCACAGGGGTATAAATAATTCATATTCGCTTCAAAAGTCTGCGTGTGTGCCTTAAAGTAAACTAAAAGTGATAGGGCTGGGCGTTAACGATAACAAATGCTTTTCTTTTTATTTTTACTTCGGAGGAGATGGCATCGCGAGTCTTGGTGAAGCATAGCTCCCATGGGTACAACATCCTATCCCAGAAGTGTCAAAATTCTTTTGTCTGCCACTGATGATTTGTGTAACTGATTGCTATCATTTGTTCTCACGCCTTGTTTTCTAATGTTACACCCCAATAAATGTTATGGGGTGGATCTTGGCCTATCTATAAATCTGTCCCAAAGTGTGAGAGAAAAGAGATCAAGGTGACGATTTCCTGGAGAAATTTCAAGAATCACAAATTAAATTTATTTAGTATTTATAAAAGAATTCCTTCACATTTTACATGAATTCTTCATTCTTTCACAGAATTCTCCGAAAGCCTTTAAAATAAATAATGCGAAATAAAGCGCAGGATGTGTAGAGGATCTTTTCAATTCGGAAGAGTCAGATAAAAGAGATTAAGATGATTTCCAGGATAAATTTGAAGAAGCATGGTTTTTGAAAGAATTGCTTTATGTTACACAAGAATTATTCATTTTATCTTTTCAGAATTCACATATATTTATTAAAATAAGAATGAGAAATAAAGTGCAAGATGTATAGTGAATCTATTATAATTCGAAAGAGTGAGAAAAGAGATCAAAGTGACTATTTTCTGGAGAAATTTCAAGAAGTGCAAATTAAATTTATTTAGTTTTGATTTATTTTGGATAGCATTGGATTTGTTCATATTTTTTTTAAAAAATTAATGCTGTGAAATAAAGTAAGAAAGTGTAATGATTAATTTTTAAATCAGGAAATCAATAGTCCAGAAGTTTTGTTTAAAGATATTGCAATTTTAAACTTTAAAGTTCTTCAGAAAAATCAGGATTAGTTTGCCAAAGAAACTTTTAATAGATTATTCTTTGTATTGATGCCACACTGGATTGGAGTAATTTGAGCCAATACAGCTGAATAATTATGAAAGTGTTAAATTTACGGAATCTAGTTCCCATATAATTTTTTTTTATAAAAATCCTTGTATTGATGTCGTACTAAAGTGAAGCAATTTGGGATAGCATAGCCTTTGGGTTACTATAATTGAGCCTACCTTTTTTTTTGTTACAAAGCAGATTTACTGATTTAGCTTTAATGCCAAACATATTTGAAATATCAGCTCTTAAAATTAATTTATATTTTAATTTTGTTCAAACTAATTAATAGAATATAATATTTCTTTTCTTAAGTCAGTCAATTTTGCTGACGAAATAATTTGCCTACAATATTTCTTCCGTTTAATTTAAAGGAAATCTCATATGCATGAATTCATGATTTATCAATGAATTTTTATGATTCAAGATGCGTTAGCTGTATTAATAGATTTAAACTCATGCTGTTTATCGTATACATGACCTTCCGTTATGTAGTCAAATGCCATCTAAATTTCCTTAAAAAATTTTAAGCATCTGCAATGTATTTCAAAAATAGCTCATAGTCTTCTGCGATAATAAAAATTCTTTTTCAGATTACTCAAGGAAACTGGGTAGATAATTAATGGATAATTTCTAATGATTCGGCCAAGAAAGTAAATCTAACTATTCAAAATTTGATGAAGCAAGCGTATTCACTTTCTTTGAAGCATTGAAATTGCTGAAAAACATGGAAAAAAAAGGCATTTTATAAAAATTGTAATAACTCAAGGAGCATTTCTGTGAGAGTAAAAGAACATTTTCAGTTTCAAAATACTGTTAAAAACAGTTCTATTCAATGATATTTTCTATGAATAACATTCGACAATGTTAACGTTGTTCACTTTTAATTAGTTAAAATTCGAGTTATAATTTCAAAAATATTGCTTTGAGGTTGACATTCCAAGCTAAAAACCTTTATGTGTTAAATTAGGTAGCTCTAAATTAAAGGTTGCCTCTTGAAGAACACCATTATCTACACCTTCTCCTTTATTACTTACTAACCGCCTTTGGCAAAAAGCTGGTTCAACCATTTTAATGCTCGTTAAAATTTTAATAATGTAATATTTTATGTCACTCTTTTTTCAATAGCTTTTTTGTCAAAATATTTTAAAACTTCGAATTTTGATCGTCACATAATACACTCATATTATAAAGACCCTCAGTCATAACTTAATATGTATCTCTCTAATTTTCTGTTAGCTCTCGTAAAATTTATTCTTTAAATTAAAGTGAAAATGATTAAACTGCAATTAATATAAGAGCTTAAAATAAACACGAATACTGAAAAAAGAGTCATGGATTTATGATAAACCAACTGTATGGACACTAAAGAGTATCTTTCTTGATTTATGTAATATCTTAAGAATTTTTCAACAAAATTTTCTCAAAAGCATCCTTAAAAGACCCTATTAACTAACAATGTTTAATTTTAAATACATCGAACATGAAGAAAATAAATAAAATCTTTCTAAATAATCTGTCGAAAGCATGTTAAGTTTACGTTCCTTTGCATGAGAAAAAAAAACTACTTTAAAAAAAGATATACTTAAAACTAAAAGCATATACGAAATATATATAACTAACATAAATACAATTTAATTACAAAAACAAATAACTAAAAATAATTTATTTACCGTGTGTGTCTGAAATAAAGCAAAACAGCAAACCAACTAATCAGCTGCCAACAATGCGCATGGGTGAATTTTTAAAGCCAGGTGGAAGCAGATTAGAAAAATTTAATTTCCTTTATTCTCTTTTATTTTAATTCAAAAGTATGTAAGAAAGAATCCGAAGAATTGATTAATTAATAATGTAGACTTTTAAATGCATCCAACACTAAGAAAATAAATAGAATTGTTTGAAATAATCGGTCGAAACCATGCTAGGTCTTACCTCTTTATCTTGGTAATAGAACCGTAGCTTTACTCATTGATCGGTTAGGAAACGAAAATATTTTTTGGCTGGAAATTCTAATTAAATTTGGTGGAAATCTAATTAAAAATTCAGCAAAAGCGACTTCGGGTGCATATTTCCGACCTCCTAGGTGTACACGTAATAAATTTGATAAATGTAAATGAAGTGGTCGGGCCTGTAGTGCGCCAACACAAACACACTTTGAGCTTCATTATAAGTATAGATATAGAGATAAATTATTTGTAAAGAATATGTTTATTACATATAACTTCATAGTAACTTATATAATACATACATGAACTCATCTTATATATTATCCTTATTCTTTCGTATTGGATTTTGGAGAAAATCGCCAATTATTTTTAAGGTCGATGTTCTCTATTTTTGTTTACTGGTGCTGGATTCCCCCAAATTTTATTAATTCTTTAATATCTTCATGCATTTTACAATAAATTTTTATACATTAAAATTGCACGTAAAGGAAGACAGCTGTATTTGGAAAATAATATTTTATCATTGAAAGGCATTTTTATTTGACAGAAAATGCAGGTACATATAATAGTAATTTCGGATTTTTCCGATTGCATTAAGTAAAATTTATTGAATGCTTAGTGTGACCAGTAACCGATAGTATAGAATGGAATAATCAAGCTGTAATCAAATATACATCGATAAACTTATTAGAACTTAGAAAATGTAATTCGTTTGATGTCAGATGATCCCGATGAAATAATTCCTATAAATTCATGGAGTCGGAAAATGATTGCAAATTAATGAATCAAGAATTCGTTCGAATTAAGAATTATGAAAAATAAAATAATATTTTTTTATAAACTGCTTATTTCTGTATTAAATACATGATTTTTAATTTGATAATTTTAATTTTATTATCTTTAATTCATAGGTCCTTGAAATTAGTTTTTTTTTTCCTTCTGCTTACTATCAACACATATTTTCATTTTTTAGAAAAGTACATAATTATCTCATTTATTTATTTTGAATTTAAATTAATTCTGCTGGAAAAGTACTCATTCATGCCACATATTTTTTCTATCAATTCGTTTAATCTCAAAAGATCTTGTTTACATTATTTGTTTATTCAAATTATAAAGTAATTAATTTGAATATAGTATATTTTTAAAGCTTGTGTAGTGGAATTATAAATCAATTTAAATAAAGAATATATTTGAACAAACTTTTTTGCATACATTCTAAATTAATTGAAGAAATTTGATATTTATTTTAGTCACGGATGAAGACGGATAGTTGATTTTTTTAAACATATGGAATATTTATTGAATTTATTATTAAATTGAATTTAAAAGAAGCGAATTTTGATCTTCTAGTAGAATCGCATAATTGCGTCATTTTTTTATTGTTGTAACTGAATCCTTTTCTATTTCAAGATATAAAATGTTGATTCCGAAGCCGTTATTTTCTGCAAACTCACTTACATTGACAGTAATTAATTTCAGTTACTTAAAATGTTTTCTTCAATTATTCGCATTGCGAAAAGAATTCCAAAGAATACACCCTAAATATTTTTTAAATGTAATATATGTTTAAAGATAATAATTGATTTAATTAATAGAACATTTAATTGATGGATATTATAATTCATTGAACCATTGATTATCCAGTTTAATAAAATGTTCACACTAGTTCTTTAAAAAAAATCTTTCCAGAAACTGGTACATCCAAGAGATTTAGTAGATTTAATATCTACTTACTAATAATAATTGATTGAACTAGTAGAAATTTTATTGATGAATATTATAATTCAACCAAATCATGGACTTTCCAATTTAGTAAAATGCTCTTCACTAGTTCTTGCAAAACAATTAGTTCCAGAAACTAATATATTCAAGAAATTTATTAGATTTAATATCTGCTTGGTAATAATAATTAATTGAATTACTAGCACTTTTAATTGACTGATGTTATAATTCAGCCAAATAATGGACCATCCAATTTAGTAAAATTCTCTCAGTATTTCTTCCTTAATATATATTTTGTCATAATAATTGGCTTAACTATTAGAAATATTTATTGATGGTTATAATAATTCAACTAAACCGTTAATTGCAGTTTGGTAAAATTTTCTCACTAGTTCTTCTAAAACTATTCATTCCAAAAATTAATACATAAAAAGAAATATTAAATTAATTTTCTATTTAGTAATAATAATTAACTGAACTTCTGGGAGTTTTCATTAATGGATATTATGATTCAACCAAATCATGGACTGTACAGTTTAGGTAAAATATTCTTCATTAGTTCTTACAAAAAATCATTCCAGATGATAATACATCAAATAAATTTATTAAACTTAATAAATATTTTGTAATAACAATTGACTGAACTACTACTAATTTTTATTAATGCATAGTATAATTCAACCTAACAATGGACTGAATAATATAGCAAATTTTTCTCAGTTATTCTTCCAAAATGATTCATTACAGAAACCATTGCACCTAAGAGATTCATTAGATGTAAAATCTATTTAGTAATAATAATTGATTGAATTGCAAGCAGTTTTATTGACAGTTATTATAATAACAAAATCATTGACTACCCAATTTAGTCAATTTTCCTCACTAGTTTTTCCAAAACAATTCATTCTAGAAACTAATACATCCAAGAGATTTATAAAATTGTGTATATCTTTGGTAATGATGATTGAATGAAATCCTACCACTTTTTATTGATGGTTATTATAATTCAATCAAATCACTGACTATTCAATTTAATCAACTTTCTCAATGTTCTTCCAAAACAATTCGTTCCAGAGACTACTACAGTAATCCTCCAGTACACAAAGCCCCTTCTAACGACGCAAAAAGAAACGGTGCCGGAAATCCAAATCACTTGTCTCGGTCGTAGTGCAAGGACAGCTAAATGCAGCGAGCGTAATTTGACCAGAAATGTCAATATATTCACTTAATTGATGTCAGCAATCAGCGTTATTGGATTTATTGCTCGGTTCGGCGATGTCGCTGCGCCTCATTGGATGTTTGTGGTAGACAATCCAATCAATGTTAAGTGTCCCGAAGAAAGGGGACTTCATCACTCTCCCAAGATTCACTTATGTAATTACACGATTGAAAAATGATGCATTCGTACACATCGGCTTTTATTAATTGTGGATGCGTGCGGCAGCTAACATGCAGCTGAGGAGATATTAGGAAGCTTTTCATTGGTCATTAACCGATTTGATTGAGAGATCACTTACCAAGGGAATTTTGAGGAAAAGTGAACATGTTTCTAATGGATGATTTTCTTAAGAAAATTATAAATTTTGATTTCCAAAACATTTTAAGTTTAATTATAAAATAAGCTTAAAAACTTGCATATTATGATATCTTATAACAAATCCGAATTTAATCTGTAACTGGGAGATGAATTTCCTCCATGAAGACGTGGAGGAGAGACATGGAGTCACAATGACTCAGTTGTTAATTTTCTTTTTTGTCTTTTGAAAACATTACTGGAGTTTATTTTGGAAACACAATATGTTCTGGAAATCTTGTAGTTAAGAAAAATATTAAACTTATTAATATTAAAAATGCCAAATGGTAAGAAGTTATTTCAAAAACAATCTTCTAGTTGGTACTTATTCGTTTAGACATTACGGAATTAGGCTCAAATGAATAGCGGTTAGAGTTTAATAACTAAAAAACAAATAATACAATTTTTTTTTCTTTTGTCGTCAATCAAATTAAAAGCAGCTTCAGAAACGTAGTCAATGATTCCAAAAATAACAAAAAGAACTAAAACGTTGAAAAAGTAAAAAAACTCAATGCACGACCTCATATTTAGACTTTTGCCAACAAATCACTAAAAGAACAACTTGAAGACACTGAAAAGATGAATGTATTCAAAGATAATGAACAACGAGGAGTCATTTTGACAAAAGTCTCTGGTTACATGTAAAAAAAATATAACAAATACATTAATTTCTAGTTGCTGAAAAAAAATCCTTAGTTATTTTATTTAAAAACCATTGTGGGGTTTCAACTGCTTCCTCTTAAAGTATCCGACTACGTTAAAAACACTAGTTATCAACCACATTATCAAATTTTTACTATTTCTTGTACTTCAGACTTTCCTCTTTCCAAAACGGTTTAGTTTTTCTAGGAAAAGGAAGGCCTCACCTATCATCCAAGGTCATATATTTTTTCAGCTAAAATTTTTCTTTAATTTTAATTTTCTCAAAACTTTATATTTTATAAAAAATTTCCACCGTTAACATGATATGCCAAAATAGAATACAGGTAATGAAATAAATAAAAAGTTGTATTGTTGGTAATTTTTTCATTTATAAGTGTTTATAAAAAAAAGTTGTGAATTCATGGGAGAAATGGATATATACGTATATTTTCCCCCATGACTTCTTTGCATCTAATTTTTTTTTAGATTTTGATTCATTCCAATCATCATTATATTTTATAACTTGCGTACGAAGAAAAATAAGGTTACTGAGCTACAGTTTCATGTAGATTGTTAACTGTTTTGTTTAAGTTTCATTAGAATTTACTACGAATTTTTCTATTTCTTAAAACATATGATATTTTCGGATTATTTTGCAGAATTTTCTGTTATAATTGATAGTACACCTAAAAACCATAGTTTTAAATAATTTTTCACAAATTTACTTTCGAAAGCCGTCAAATACGTTAATACTTCTCACCATAATGCAAGAAATGTGACTTTGGGATCCAAATGAGAAGAACATTTGTGAGAAGCTACAAGAATTAAATACTCATTTGTAGAGGTGATGTCACGCGCAATTTCGATGTGTATATTGTGGCATCTAGATATTTACTTTGATATTCATTCTGGGTTCAAAATTGCAAAAGTCCTATGTCAAAGGGCTCATTTAATCCGTTGTTGCAAGTTTGTGCCATGTGTAAGCTCGGATAATGGAATACTATATCTATTTCTCTTTATATACAGTCACGATCTAAAAATATCGAGGTAAGCACGAAAAAAAAAATAGTTATTTGATAGACGCATTAAAATAGGTATAATATAGAAATTGCAACTCATCCTAAATCCAAAGAAGGATGCTTTCACTTTTTTTTCAATTTTATGTTTTTTGTATTATATTGTATTATATTACATTAAATGTGTTTTTACATTAGATAATACATAATTTCGGGATTTGGACCCCGTATCCAATTTATATCTGTTTCATTCAGTCATAGCCAAGAATATAGTTATAAAAATCGTCCGGTTGGTATAAGGATCAATATCAATGATGTTTGATAATGATTATACACGCTTGATAACGCAATGTCACAAAACACAGACAAAATAAACACAAAAGGCTGAAACACATTCTACACAGCACCCGAAAAAAACTGGCAACACACAAATAACAAGAGAAGTTAAAGCAGGCCCAAGATAATTCTTGCGAAAATAGTAACCCACAAACAAACTTCAAATATTTACTAAACACTTGTAGAAAATGAAGGCGCTGAAATTGTAAGTTGTGAGTTTGTTCATCAATTAACAATACAAATTAATCCTCAATTAGCACTAAAGTTTCATTTTTAATTACTTAACAGGGAAGGAATTGATTCTTGATTACTATTAAATATAACACCAAGATTCTTGTGCTTTTCTGGAACCTCATATTTTATGCTGAATCCCCAATTGGTAACCAAGTGCGAGATTTGAATGGATTCTAAGAACTGCAGTCCATTCAAATGACGATACGAGTCATTTTTTCATATGAATCTTATTGAGCTGGAAATAAAATTATAGATTCGTAATAATATAGAGTTTTGTTCACGCGAATAGTTTAAGTAAGGATATATAATCATGTATTAATGTAAATTATATACTATAAGAAAAGCAATGCCTATTCAATCTGAAAGAAAATATATTTCCATTGTTTTTCATTTCTAAACTATTATTATTACTTTGCTTCAGAGATTGAAAACTTGCTTTTTCGTTTGTTGATTGTGATATTTCTTTTGTATTAACTTCATATTTGATCCATATTGCAGAAAAAATCTTTCCTTAGATACAAAATGAATGTATTACGAAAATGTATCTTTGTGTTTATAACAAAAGAGTAGGTAAAATGGAATTTCCAATATTCACTTCCTTTCTTATTGCTTGTTTATAAATATTCTGCTCTAGTAATGAATTTTGTTAATAATTTGAGACTTGTTTTTCAAAAAACAAGAGTAGTAAATTAAAACGAGAAATATATGACTTCAATATTATCCTCTTGTATACACCTTTACATGTATCTAAGCAAGAATGTAATCCATCAGAAAAAACTGATGTATTCAGAATTGAATAGAGCGATCTTTACTTCTACGCTACGCTCTCTAGGATTACATTCTATACTTAAATATTTCTTGTTTGCATAAACGTCCAACAATATTATCTATAAAACGATAGATTTGAAAGGAAATTTCTGAATACGATTCTAACAATGGATAAAAGTAATCAGTTAGCTCTTCTATCTCAAACTTAATCAATTCTTCATTCTTTGATTACCTCACTGCATGAAAGCATGAAAATTTCCAATTTCATTCGATATCGGTTATTTCTTGTTATTATTTCTCTGTAAAATGAATGAAATGATTATCTTAAGTACACATTCAATTGAAAAGGTTCTGTTTTAGATCAAATAAATCCTTTTGTGTTTCGCGATACATTTTCCTTAAAATGCAATGCTTGGGAAATGACAAGACGCTTAAACATAAAGGGCGAGGTGTTATGGGCATTGAAAACTCAAGGGAATTGTGATTTCAAAAAGACCTCATTTCTCAATGATGCTTATTGTTTTTTTACTTTTATCAACTTTTCATTGTATGATATAAATATTGATCAGCAAATCATTAATATTTAGATATTTAATATGAAATAGATAAGAAAGTTTTAGTCATACATTTCCTAATTTGTATCTACTTTTAAAAAAAATTAATTCCACAAATATAAATTTTTTCATTCTTTTTACATTTTTCCGATGCTGATCATAATTTTCAAGCAATGGATACAAAAAGGAAAAAACTGATAAAAATGTCATTAAAATAATATAATAGAAATTTATAATCACATTATTAAATTACAGGAAGAAAATTCTTAAAGTATAATATTTTTACTTATTTTTCGTCTTTAATTATTGCATATTTCATTATTTAATTTCTAATTTAAATAGAACTGGAAAAACATTAATAAATTAGAGGTCCAACATTCGATTGATACGATTTTAAGGGAGTTTAAGTGATCATTAGTTTATAAGTAATTTTGTTTAAGTTTGACTTCAAAAATAATATTTCGATTTTTTCCATTCATTGTCATTTCTATTTTCTTTCTTATACTCCATTAATTTTAAAATGTCCTAGCTGTGGATTTTTTAAAATCTTAAAATAGCTTTTAATGTTTGTATGGTATTTACTTACAATCAAAATTTTTCAGTCTAAATTATTTAGTTCGTTTTGCTTTTATCATTAATTATTTGATATTTTGTTAGGCATTTTCATATTTTGATTTCCAAAACCTTTTTATAAGTGGCATAGCATGCTCTATTTCTAATACCTATGAAACTGATTAGTTCTATAGACTGCCTATGAAACATTTCGGTAGAAAAAATTACTCTTTGTTTCTTAGCATGGTAGTGGTAAAAAATCATTGCTGATGAAGATTACTGTCGGAAGTGAAAGCTCTTTCAATAAAATGTAGGATAAAAAATATCAAAGTTACTGAAAATAATTGTATGATGAAATATTTCTTTTATAAATAATTTAAATCTCTGTAAATGTGTTTCTTGTTTAATGGATCACACATAAAAATTATTAATTCAAATTAAAATGATGTTTTCTCGCAAATCAGAAGAAACTATTGTGTAAGACAATGTTATCTACAATAAATAAATTATTTTTTCATTACCAGCCGCCTTTGGCGACCAGCTGGTTCGCCATGAGTAACGCGTTCTAAAATTTTCAATTAAGTCACATATTCATTAGCCTTGAAGTAATGCCGGGCATTGATTGGCCAGAAATGAAAAATGTTTTTTTCCGTGATACTGCCAAAATATTAAATATATTTTTTTTAAAGAAAGCGAAAAAGGAAAAAAAACATATTGAATAAATGATTTAGATGTTGCAAATGATTATAGGAACCTTGGCTTTGCATTTATTTTTTTAGAAACTATCACATTTTATAATGGGAAAAAATATTGAATTAATGATACAGATATTGCAAACGATTATGGAAATATGCCATAAGTTGGCATTTCAATGCATATCCTGTCTAAATCCAATCAGGTTTACCATAAATAAAGAAGATTTGTTGAATAAATGATTTAGATATTGCAAACGATTATAGAAACCTTTTGCGTTGCATTTATTTTTTTAGAAAATATCACATTTTATGTTTCTTTTACTTTATCCAGTCACGTGCTAAAGGTATTATTTCTTTAGACTTGATTTACGATGATAGTTTTTTTATTATTATTTGAACTTCAGTCATTGCTTTTTTTTCTTTTATCCAGTCACGTGCTCAAAAAAATATGGTCAAAATATTTCTTTAAAAATTCGTTAAAAATAGAAGCTTAAGTTATACATTAAAACACTGATACCATTAGAAAGCTAATTTTTTTTATCTTTAAATTGATGTAAAAATCATGTTTGTGCAATAATATTTTCGGAAGTTATAGCGGAAAAACTTCAAAATTTCGTTCAAATTTTAATTAATTCTAATTCTAATTAAAAATTCGAAAAACGGGCTCCGAAGTGCACATTCCCAACTTCCAAGGTACACATGTACCAAATTTGGTAGCTGTAGGTCCAACGATCTGACCTGTAGAGCGCCAACACACACACGCACACACACACACACACACACATTGAGCTTTATTATAAGTATAGATTATAAGGATAAAATTCATTGTAGAATCGCCCTCATATTGCATTAATTTAAATAAAATTGTGAAAACAATTTTTATTGTAGAAATAATGTTTAAAAATTAATAATAACAACTATTCATACTTCTAATAATTAGCTTTGATTTCAAAACCATAAGAATTCGACATAAATTGTTGCATATACTTTAGATGCAATTAGATCTCCCATTGATGGATATATATTTAAACTAATAGATCATCAAATTCATAACTTTTAAAAGTGTATTCTACTGAATGCTTTATGCTTATGATCAAAAACGTCAAAGAACTATTTATATATAGTGATAATATTAAATGCTTATTACTAACATGTGCATATAGTATAAAGCAAAAAAAGCTTGATAATAATTGAAAATATCATAAAATGCTCTCTGATTATCTAAAGTTGTTTAAATAACAAGCTCAAATAATATTTAAAATGTCATTATTATATCTTAGTACTAATTTAAATTAAATTATTTGGCATTCTTACATATGCATTATCACATACATTAATTCCTAAACGTATTATATTGTTCACTGATTCTTGTATTTTACAATTAACTATGATTAGATTTTAAATGAAACTTTACATATCTTAATTCAAATATACTTTAAATGCTTTTCTTCAATGATATTCAGACAAATATCATTATTAAACTGAGATATTCATAAAAATAAACTAATGATTCAGTATATGATTCATTAAAATATAGATTCAGTACTTAACATTTTGTGTCTTCTGTTATTGAAAAAATATATATTACAATTAAGTATACGTCATTTTGATAGCAACACTATTTACCTAAACATAAAATATAAATTGTTCTGAGTAATATCATTGTGAATATTGATATTCTATATTCAACAAAAGATAATGTGTTAATGCTAATCTGTTGGTGCTATTAAAATAATTAATGGGAAATAAATTTTAACTAACTAATAGAAATAAATTTTTAATTGATAAAAATTAACAAATTGAAATAAATTCGTAACTAATAAAAAGTAATTAATTAATTAAATATTAGTTAATAAAATTAAACTATTAATTAATTAAAAATTATCCATAATTAAAGATCATTAGCAGATTTTTAAAGCAATGTATTTGCATTTTACTATTCTGATAATCTAAGGCAAATGAAAAAATATAGATATCATTTTAGACTAAGGATTATTAACGTTTACCATTTTTTAACAAGTATAAAGGAAAATTCTGTAATAATTATATGTTCCCGTCTCAAAATTTCATTTTAATTATACTTTTAACACATGGAGACAATATTCCTGAGGGACAGTCGTTGGAAATCAATACAGTGATAAAAGCCTGTTTCAGAATTTGAAAAGTTAAAAACATCCTCCAAGTGCTACCAAGATTCTACTAAAAGAAACAAACTATTTCTTTTCAATTGATCATGCCGAACTAACCAGCTCATTTTTCATTTCGTCAATATAACTTTCCTCTTTCTGAATCTCATCCTTCAAATGAATTCTCCCTTCTAGTCGAGAAATTAAGATTTGGGATGATTTCTTAATCATCCCTCGTTTTCAGACTATTGACATGATTTATGAATGCTGAACTCCCAAGTCATCAATCATGATTGGACATATATAATCGTAGTCACGAGCTACCCTCATAAAACGAAAGTCCCGTCAGTGATTGGACTTCAATGGTCATTTCTAATCCTTGTCGATGATTCCAGGGTAGACTTCATGGTACGGATTATTGATGGAAACTCTATCGTTGTAGATAAATTGTCCTTGGACACAGGATATGAATTCATTCTTCTGAAGATGTAAGATATAAATGGAGTTAAATGATTGATATATACTGATATTTTGTAATATTCTGGTTATAATGTAAGGCATATTTCTATAAATAGGGAATTTGGTGATTGAAGTAAATCAAATAAAACATCTCTGATTTCAAAAATAAGGTACATTTTCAAATTTTATTAAATGAAAAATAATCAACTTAAAGTAGGTGAAAACGGTTAATTTCTTCTGAATTTATTTTATATTTTTTATGAATTTACGAGTGTAAGTAAATTCGAAATTTACACTCTCAAATTCATACGAATATTTATTTTACATTCTCAATATTTGGACATTTTTTATAAAACCATTAGAATTTCTAAGCTTATTTTATTTTAAGTTACATTTAAATTTTCCTACATGCATCCTTTAATGTTATTCTACATCTTTAGATGCTATTTTCTACGGAAAGGCATAATATGACAGAACTTTTTTACGAAAAACTTCATAAATAAAATTTAACGTAAATTTTTGTTAAAATTCTTAGTAATGATAGTAATTACTTGATAGTAATAGTAATAGTAATTTCTTAGTATAGTCTGTAGTAATTTCTTAGTATAGTCTGTAGTTCCTTAACAATTGAACATTAGGCAGCCTTTTGTAATAATTTTATTGCTTCACGATGTTAACAAAATATTAAAAAATTCGTATTATTTATCAGACTAACGCCAATAACTAAAGAATGGATAGAAAAACTAGTTTTTCAGTTCAAGAACTAATATACACCTTAAATTATCTGAGAAATGAAGAATTTTTCTTTATACCTATTTTTAGACAAAATCGTTCCATTTTTAAAATTACCTAGAGAATTTCACACCTAACTAGCATATGTTGATTTCATAGATGTTTTTAAATCATTTTTATGCAAATATTAAAAAATATAACAATTCCAAAGTGTTCTTCCGTAAATTTATTCCAAACGCAGTCATATACCTTAAATTAATTAATTAATCGATCTTTTCTAAACTTTTAATGAAAAGATTAAGAACTCTTCGTAATTAAAATGAATTGGTGCTGTAACTAGGTCATTTGACCTATACTCAAAATTCAACATGGATGCAGTTATAAGTATGAAAATGTATACTTAAAAATGTTTTAAAGATGAGAAAAAGTTTAAGCTAATTAAAAATTAAGTGAAATTTGAGTATTATTTCCCGAAAATGTTATTACGCAATTTTCAGTAAATATTATTGATGAAAATATTATTACGCAAAACTAAGTTTTGCACCTCTAATTAGTATGCTGATAACTGAGTTTTATATCATTTTTTCTTCTTCTTGCTATCCATTTAGCTGTCTTTCAGAGCTTGTTCTACATTTTAGAGTTTCTTTAATTTTTTTGTCATTTTCTTAGCAGTAGATTTAACTGTCTTATTAAAATTCAAATCGCCTTCATTGTTTTCATAACAGTTTTAACTTATTGAAAGCTAAGAAAAATATATTCTGCTTAATATCAAACTAACCTAAGCGAGGAATCAGAAATTATAAAATGCTGATTTCAATAAATTATCAGCCAGCTTAATTTTAAATACTCTTTGGCGTCACGATATTTAATTTTTTTGAAGGGCATGTATACGTCAAATAAAAAAGACATAATTATATTGGCATAACGCTGCTATAATGTCTGTTAGATCTATGATATCAAGTACTAAGGTAAAGAAATAATTATTTGATACTTATCATTTTTCCCATTTCAATCATTGATAGGATTCTTAAACTCTTAATAAAATAAAATCTATAATTTTTCGACGAACCTCTTTTCTCTACAGAACTTATTATTAAAGGAAATAGAAATCAAAAAATGTTCTTTCAGTTTCACTACTCCACACTTATTATTAACTCGCATTTGAAAACAGGAGGTCTTTTTATGGAGTCTTATTTGAATGAAACTTTCTAACATAAATAAAAACATTGTGATTCACATCTCTTTGAGAATTGTACATGCAATTATCCATTGAAATGGATGATTTATAATGAATAAGGATTAATCTTGGAATAATATGAAGTCCTTCAAATCGTCATTCATTTTAGTTGTTTAGCTACCTTTTTTGTCACCAAATTAAATATATTTTTTAAATCTACGATTGGAAATTTCAAGTTACCACGAGAGAACATTAATAATAATAAAAAAATGTTATATATAATAATATTTTAAGTCTTTATTTGTTTTAATTAATCTAAGGCATTAATCAGTTTAAAATGGTTCGAAACAATCAGTAGCTTTCTCTATCGGTCTCTTTCGGTCTCTCTCATTATATATATATATATCGTTTTTCTAAATATCGACTGATCCTTAATAGTCTCGTGATTGTTTCTAACCGGTATAATCTGGTTAATAACTTAAATTAATTAAGACAAATTCGGAGAATGAATAATTTGATAATCAAGTTGGCCTTCAGCTGGCGATAAATCATAAAATGTGATAATCTTATACCTTATTTTCTGATAACCCGAAAAGCGATAAATAGATGCCACAAAAGCGATAAATCGCCAATTTGTTGTCTCTTTGAGGTTTCAGCAATTTGCTGATTACGCATTTTGAGGCTTCAAAAACCTCAAACTAAAACAACGTCATGTTTTTACAAGGCATAATGCTGATTTCCATCCCTTAAAGAATTCTACATACAATAATCAATTAGAATGTAAGGTTTATAATAATAATTTGAAAATAATGTGAAATACTTGAAATAAGCATTCATTTAAATTGTAGCTTTTTTTCTGTCATAAAATAAGATAATTTACATAATTTATTTCATGAGTTGAATAAAAATTGATGTCGTAAATACCATTGATTCCAACAGTTTCTTTTCAAATGTTATTCTTCAATAAGAATAAAATTATATTTTTTATTCAAAGCGATCATTCTATTATTTTTGAATAACTTTCACATTTATTAAGGACTAGATTTAATTTGAAAGAATATTTGAAGTTTTAAAGCGCATTGATTTTTGTGTAATAAATATAATATAAATATTAATACATCATATGAATGTTGACATTTCAGTTTGAAAACTCTTGTATTCAACTCAAATTAGGTACTTTATTGTTACCCAAAAGTTTCATTTGAATTCAGATAAGTGAGTTCAAAAGATTTCTCTTCACATAATAATAAAAAATAAATGAGATGTTTTGTAGAAAGATGTAAAAATAGAGTATAATACATATTATAATTTGAAAAAGTAAATGAAAATATTCAGTTGAAGAATAAAATAAGGTATGTAAGTTTTTTCAAACATATACCATTATTGAAAGAGATTTGATATTTTAAAAATATTGAATAAGTGAAACTGTTCCTTTCAAATGATAAATGAAACATTTTTATTATATATTATGGAATATAAATTTCATATTTTAAATGAATATATTCATTCTAATTTGCAATGTACGGTTTGATTTTTATTTTCAAACTGAATTTCTTTAATGAAAAAATTGAAACATACCAGAATAACTGTTTTGGACACTTTTATTGCAAATATAATGTTTTATTTTTCTGTATCTTTTATTTTGTTGATGTTAAGAATATTACCGTTTCTGTTTTGAAGTTAAAATTTAAGGGAAGCATAAGCATGAAAATTTTGAAATAAACATTTTAGAAACAAGTGAAGTATTTTTTTTTTTTTTTTACATTCGTAATATGAAATATATATTGTCTTCAAAAAGGAAACAAAATAATTCACTTATTTAAAAAAGATATATATATATATATATGAATCTTATTTGCTTTGTTCAAAACTAGCTGCAGCAGAAGAAACAATTTAGAAAATATTGTTTGAATTTTATATAGTTATTTTCTTTAATTAAGAATGGCAGGATTAATGATATTTATTTTCTTGCACGCATTGAATACAATAATTGAAATTAAAGTATATATAAATTAGAAGCATAAATAGTATTTATTCTATTCTACTAAAAATATTTATTTTATATATAAGATTTGTGTATTCTTTTAGAATTTCAAGGCTTGTTGTTCTCTCAGAATGGTAATGAAACAAACTATTTTTTGTGGCTCGTTTGTTTAACCTTCGTTCAGAATTAATGTTAATGTTAGATTAATGTTAAAAATGTGATTAAAATGCTTTTCTTTTAAATTGATTAATAATCTATACTTATAATAAAGCTCAATGTGTGTGTGTGTGTGTGTGTTGGTGCTCTACAGGCCAGACCGTTGGACCTACAGCTACCAAATTTGGTACATGTATACCTTGGATGTCGGGAATGTGCACCTCGGAGCCCTTTTTTTGAATTTTTAATTAGAATTTGGATTAATTAAAATTTAAGCGAAATTTCGAAGTGTTTCCGCTATAACTTCCGAAATTATTATCGGACAAACATGTTTTTAACATCAATTTAAAGATAAAAAAAATTAGCTTTCTAATGGTATCAGTGTTTTAATGTATAACTCAAGCTTCTATTTTTAACGAATTTTTAAAGAAATATTTTAACCATGTTTTTTTAGCATGTGACTGGATAAAATAAAATAAAACAATGCCGGAAGTTCAAATGAAAAAACAACAACTATCATCGTAAATCAAATCTAAAGAAATACAACTTGCAGCACGTGACTGGATAAAATAACATAAATATAAAATGTGATATCTTCTATAAAAATAAATGCAAGGCAAAGGATTCTAAGAAATCGTTTGCAATATTTATGTCATTAATTCCATAAATTATCTTTATTTCCAGTAAACCTGATTGAATTTAGACAGGATATGCATTGAAATTCCGACTTAATGGCATATTTCTATAATCGTTTGCATTATCTGTATCATAAATTCAATAACTTTTTCCTTTTTTCTCTTTCTTTAAAAAACATATTTAACATTTTGGCAATATCACCGAAAAAAAAAACATTTTTAATATTTTGGAAGCATAAATGATAAATTATTAGAGCATTAAACTCACAAAGGTTTTCCGAATAAAGTTACCGACTCTTTAACTACTAATAACTGAATCTTTTAACTTAAACTATTTCTTAAATTTTGGCTGAAAAATATATGATTTAATTGGAAATTTTAGAACGCATTACTCATGGCGAACCAGCTGGTCGCCAAAGGCGGCTAGTAGAAAATATATTTATACCATGAAATCTTTAATGCAGTTGAAAAGATAATTTTTTAAAACTAAGATGACGCAAAAATATTGTACTACAATATTTTCGGATGTCCCTGTAAAAAGCGGTAAAATTTATTAAATGTTTAGTTAAAATTTGAAATCTATATGATTGGTTACCCTAAAACTTTCTTGCACATTCTCTAATAAAAATATTACCTCAGAGAAAAACTTACATTGCATTTACGTACAATAGAAACGAAACACTAAAGTATAGCTTGAATTTAGCCTCCTCATTGAATTTGCTGTGTCTCCTTGGCGAGCAATTTGGTAGTTAATGCTTCTTTAATAGATGCGGTAAATAAATCTGAAAATATTTTTTTATACTTAGATGTTTTTATTATGCCTATAGCCTTCACGTAAGTGCAAGCAATATGTTGTCAAAATCTTTTTGGAATCGGAGGAGCGGTACAGCAGAGCATAAGATACATACAGACAAACATTCATTTTTATTTATATAGATGTTTTTGTTTAAAATTTACGTTGTTTTCGCTATACAGGGTGGTTATAATTAAAGTTGTTGTAACTAATGGAACTTTACAAGGCCACTGCAATTATCTGTGAACGATTTAAGCCGAGTAGCCGCCTGTTGATTTTTTTAGTAGCGCACACTAAGGCAAAGAGTACGACTTAGCTACTTCATGCTCAACATTTGCTTGCGCAGCCCCTCTCTAAAGGGACTCACCTCGCAGACAGCACACAAATGAAGAACAACCATGCCCGAACCGGGACTCGTACCCGGAATGCCCAAATCACGGGAAAGATAAATTACCCCTATAATTAAAGTTCAACGTTAAATTGGTTATAAAAAAACTACTGGACAGAATTTTATCAATTTTTTTTTATAATTAAAAGGATTTAATTGAAATTTCTTTTTTGGCAAAAAAGATAAAAAATTCACCATCAGGTGTGAAATGACGTTGAATTCAATATTGGTAAGCAAAATAGGACATAGAGATATCGGTTTAATATATTTTAATCTTTTCTGAAACGTGTTAGCATAACATGCTCAATGTTTGTTATCTCAAACGCAATGCTTATGGCGATAATCTAAGCAATTTGACGTAATTGAAAGAAATGATTAATCAACAAGAGCGTAACGTTTCTCCTGATGTGCTAAAACCTACTATTGGTAATGCAATAAATGCAGTTGAACTTGATTTCAGACATTGAACATGCTTTGTAAAGAAGAGATTAAACATATTTCAAACCTAAGTCTTCATGTTCTGTTGTGCTTAAACCTATTTTGTTTAATATTGCATACAGTGCAATTTCTACCCTGAATTCAATTTTTGAAAGTTTTTTTATTAGAAAAAAAACTTCCATGACTTTATTTAAACTATTACCAAGTTTTATTACAATTGGTTTTGTAGTTTTTATTTTATGACCTTTTCAAAGTGGAACTTTATCTACAACCACCTTGTATATACAGGCTTAAATTTCTAGAATGACATCTTGATATTCTTTTCTAGGATTGCAAATAAAAATGGTGATTATTTTTCTTTCTATTTCACTCTTTCAATTGACGCGTTTAATTATTAAAAGTTAGTTATTGAAATGACATCATTTTTTACATTCATAATATTGAATGCATAGTGTATTAGAAAGGAGATCGAATAACTCACAAATTTCAAAAAATATATATATGAATCATATTTGTTTTATTCAAAATTAAATTTTTGAAGCATTTAGAATTTTGAAGCTCAATGTTTTAAAGATGTTTCAATTTTTAGAAAGTTATTTGGAATTGATAATAAATATAAAATTTCTAGAATTGATAATAAATATATAAATTAATTTTCATTCTATTCAATTCTTTTCAATAGACACTTTAATGTGTTTTATATTACCATTGTAAAACATAATTTCTGCTTCTATTAACTCCCTTTCAATTCGTTGAGAACAAGGAAAATTTCGGAGATAAAATCTTGTGACATGATATAGATTGCTTTGAAATATATTCTAAAAGATTCAGTGACTCATGAGACTCTAACGTTGACGGTTCGTGAATTCCACATAAATTACAGATTTGCTGTGACGCAATCATCTGCTGATATCAATTAAAATAACATGAAACCAGTCCTGCAAATTTACATTGTTCGCTTTCATGAATACTTAAATTCTGTTAAAAAAGTATTAAAATCTTCGTTTTAAAAGAAGCTTAACTTCAGACTTTAAACGAAAAATTTCTGCTATCTTAATTACCTTGATTGATTGACTGTCCTGTCTTTTCCACTTCGGACAGCACTCTTTATTAAAGCCTCTGCTCTTGCCTGCGCATGCGGGTGACCTGGCATGTTCCTATCTACGGCGGAAACTACAATCCCATCCCTAGATGACTCGGTAAGTTCTTCCATAGCGGCATAGGTGAATATGTAAACGGGTACGTTGTTTCGTAGTACGACTTTTCGTACCTTTTCATTGAACATATATCCTCCATATATTCAAAGCATAAAACTTTTCATCAGAAATCCTTTCAATTAAATTATTACCCACAAAAAATTCAAATTAAGTTTGAGAAAATTTTCGTATTTCTTTTGTCAATTCTTCTTTTTACAGTATTCAAAATTTTTTGGATTATTCATTTTTTGATTTATCGAAATTAAGAAAGTAATATTAAAATAAATTGCTCTAAAAACATTTTCCCCAAATTTATCTCGAATACTTTAAAAAAAAAACTGGATATGGACATTCTTACAATATATGAAATAACTAAAAATAACGACTAAAATAACTAAAAGTACAGTATTATATCTTGGCAAATTTAATATTGATAATTCATGAACAATTATAGTGGCATGATCTCATAAAAAGTGAGGCTCCTATTTTTTAAACCGAAAAAAAGGAAAGATTTGAAAAATATTAAATCCACTTCAACTCTCACAATATGCTGTAGAATACCTGATAAATAATCGATGAACTCAGCTTAGGAAAATCCTATCGAATACAAATTTTATCAACAGCAAAGTGACATTATTAAAGATGGGGCATACACAATAATTTGCCCGTAACGCATTTCCGATACATTAGATGATTGGCTATTCTATAAAGAGTTTTAACTTATCGTCTCATTGGTTGAGATGCACTTGAAGTTAACTCGAACTAAATCTAGTTCTAACGCTTTTCAATATCGCAACTTGTTCCGGGAAGCTTCCATTTTATTATTTTATTTATTTCCCTATAAAGAAAAATCATAAAAATTCTTTAACCCTTCAAAACCTCTAATAAAAATAATTGAATTCCAACTCAGAATGACTCGCACAAAATGGGGTAAAATTAGTTTATAAATTGAATCTCATGAATATTGATAAATTTGCTTTAAAAACTAATTGAGGGCAAACGAAATGCATGATATTAGCTAGGAGTGATTTAATTTTCACTTTTTGGAGACAGCGTTTATATTATGGAAATTAGAAAGGGGGGAGGAGGTTTCGGTGAATTAAATTCATCGGTACTTTCTGAGATTATTTTTATGTTTTCAAGAAAAGTGCAGCGGTCATGAAGATAGAAGAATAAAATTTTCCTTTTGAGTTTTATGAAGGTTATTTTTTTATGCAGATGGTGTCATTGGCAGGTTTCTTTTCTTCAAAGGATTAATTGAACCCTTCAAACCTCAGAATCAGTTTCATACGGAGGTTTTGAAGAGGTTATCCAGTGACAAAAATTATTCAAATATGGTCGAAAAAATGTTTTAAATGATGATATCATAAAAATGCTAATAAGCAGTTTGAGTTAAAGAAAGAAAGGAATTTGTTATTTGAGGAATGTGTTATAGAAAGAAGTAAATCTTTTATATTAGAAAAATGGTGAAAATTTTTTTTAACAAAAATGTTTTGCAATTTGCATTCCAATAACATTAGGAAATTTTACAGAAAATCCATGGAGAATGGTTATGTCTGGTTTCCTGCTGGCTATTATATAGATTATTAAGGAAAATATCAAATAAAAAAGATGGAGAATATTCTACTTTTTCTTTTATTTAAATGAGAATATTAAATTACAAAAAGAAATTAAAAGGAACAAAAGATATATTGTTCTGTTTACATTAGCTATTGTTTATAATATCAATTAAAATATCCCCTCATTATTTTATCAAACCAAAAAATAAAGAATATACTACTTTTTCTTTTATTTATACAATAATGTTAAACTATAAACAGGCAATTTAAAGAAATAATTTTTTTGAACTGTTTCATGTTGGCTATTGTTTGGATTATCAATGAAAATACCCCTTAATTATGCATAAAAAATTAGCGATTATACTACTTTTATCTTTTATTTATATGAAAGTATTAAATTATGAACACGAATTTAAAAGCAAGAAAATATATTTTTCTCTCAAATAGTTTACTTCTCTATAATGAAAAGAATAATTCTATGTCTAAGTTATATGCTTTAATAAATTCAGAATTTTAAATAATTCAAAAAATAATAGTTAATAAAAAGCAATGAAATCACTTTTATTACATGTTGTGTGCTCGAACAAATAAAGAAAAGACTTTCTGTGAATGGATTTAGCTTAAAATTTAATCGGAATCTACAATTTAGGTCGTAATTCCATAATTTCAATTTTAGCCGTCTAGTTCATAGTGTTTTTGAGTTATTGTTATCAAATACATAATATCAATGGTGTTTTTCAGGTAGTATGAAACGAGAAAATTCATTAAACTATAGAATTCTAATCTCTTGGGGATTATCCTTTATACTCCTTAAACGGGAAAGCAAGAATTTTATATTTCAGCTTTGACAAAATTTTGACTCTAAGTGCAAAGTAAAAATATATTGTGTTAAATTACAAGAAAACTGATATAAGTGAGCTCTAGCAAATATGTGCAGAATAAATTAGAGTCAAGAAAAGTCCTTTTGTTCCCAATGCGATACATTTTTTTTTTCAAATCACACATAGATATTTTTCTTCCTTCTACCTTAAAAAATCTCTCCTTTTATCGAAGTCATTCTCAACCAAGAGCAGAAGCACAGTACACTTTAATATTATTTGGTGTTCTATAACTACAATCAACCTGGAGGCAATTAAAGACTTCGCCTTTATCTCTGGGATCAAGATTCCCTGTTCTTTTCTTTGCCGATTATCCTTAATAGCGGTGCTTAGGATGTGAGTAGAATAGAGTTGATGGGCAAACATTCCTTTTGAATGCTTCGAGAGAAATTGGATTGACTCTTCACAGTACTTGAATGATGATTCATCTTTCGATTAAAAGTTCATTCCTTAACATTAAAATCATATTTACATTTCCAAACAATACGTAAGATAGATTTTTTGAATGAATGGATACTGCGAAAAATATTTTGGTGACATTCCCATTGCATTTCTATATTGTAATTCGCTAAAATGAATTACAGATAAATGCAGAATAAAAAGCTTATGGTTAAGAGAAATATATTAGAATGAATATTCGTTTTATTTAAACCCATCTAAGTACTTAGGAATCGGCTCCATTTTAAGAATTTTTCATTCGAAATTTAAACTGTGCCTAACATTGAGTTCCTTATTTAACATTCTATGATGGAGGTCAAAATTATAAAATACAATATAAAAACTAGAAAGAAAAACTAGCAAATGATTTTGTCCTGTAATGTGGTATGAAAGTTATCCTCATTCAACTTTCAATTCCTCCCGATGTTATAAAAATGGGTAGTGTGAAACAAAGACCAAGAAAATAAGTTAATAAACATGGAAGTACTTTTGAACTTATATAATTACAAAAGAGGGTGACTAACAATTAAACAGCGAAGTACAAATTTCTGTAATGATATGCATATTTGTATACTCTGTCGTAAACAAAATCACGTAACAGTTTTTTTATGTGTTAACCCCATTTTTAAACCATCATTGAGTATTTTAACAATATATTGTGAAGAAAAAAACAGAAGGAGACTAATTCTTAAAGTTGGTAATTCAGTAATTCACTTTCAAAGTTTAAAATATTTAAATTTTGACATTGGAAAGGGTTTTATTTGCATTTATTTGTCCCCGCCCACACACTTTAATACTCTCTTATACATACATACTATTTGAAAAAGCACACACAAAGTAAAATTGAAAACATTAAAAGAAAGCAAAATCACATAAGAGAGTAGGATTCCAAAAGTCTTCCTCAAGTGACAAAGAGAAAGAAAGACAAAGCAATATTAAGCTCTTTATTAAACCAAAAATAGTATAAATATTTACAAGCATTAAGGGGGATATTCAAAATTCCCCCATCAACATTTATGGATGATCAAAACCTATGATACAAAAAGATGAAGGATGATATCTATGATATCAAAGGTTTCAAATACTGTAGAAGCAGCAATGGTGATTCTTACAATAAACTTCATGATGATGATGTCATTTTTATGTTAAGACTGAAAGAGAGAGCAGTAGTTACTGAGAGTAAGGACCCTCCAGACCCTGGGCAGATGTCTGACTTAAGTTCATGTAGAACTCGCCCTCTCGTTGGTACAATCCTTTTTTATAGAAAGGGGGCTCTTTGAAATACATCATAGTAATACACAATAATACCTCACACCCATGTCCGAACCAAGATTCGAACTCAGAATGCCTAAATCACGGAGACGACGCGCTACCTCTAAGCAAGGACGTTGGTTTGCGGATATAGTCCTTGTCACAGACAAGCCATCTACAAAAGTCAGCTATTAAAGCTTAGTTTGTACAACAGCTCTTGAGGTTAAAGACTCTTCAGAACCAAAGGGCAAAAGTTTGAATTCAAGCTCATTTAAAGATGACACACACTCGCTATCACAGCAAAATCCATTTCGAAATTTACTAGTGTTTTGCAGACTTGTTTTTCGTAACCCTCAACAATTAGGAATCTAAAGGTGATGTCAGACAATGTTGAAGATTACCAAGCCCAATCCATGACCTCTAAATATCCTATTCAGATGTTCATGCACAGAAACCCCATATTCAGATGACACCTCATCGTGTACAAACTATATTCTAAGTTGAATCTTTGCTGTAAATTGGTCAATATTCAAGAATGATCTCCTCAAGAGTGATGAGATGCGTATGTGCCTTCATTCAACAAGTAAGATGCATGTGCAGACCAAACCGTCAGTCACGATTCTTACCCACATTAAATTAAAGTGGTGTTTTGCTACAGCTGGTTTCATTTCTTGTGGATTGTCTTAGACCCACATTTGCGTGTTGTGAGCACTGCACAACCCTTCACGTGTTAAGGAGGTTTCATCAGTGAACGAAACATAGTATGGAAAGTGACTGTCGGACTTTTTTTTAAAAAAAGAAGCCATTGTACAACTATAATAAGTCATGGATACTCTTTCGACTGTAACAGTTAGACTCTTAGAAGATAACAAGATGCATGCTTTAACTTTTCTGAGCACGTCAAGCAATCGATATAGATACAGTTGTTGCAATGATAAGCACAGATACACTGATGTTGAGATTTCGTAGCAAGTAATTCAAGTGACAGCCTTTTAACTCTGTTATTTATTCACATTGGCTTTATCCGCCTACAATCTTTCATCAGAATTCTGGAGGAGAAGTATTTACTCAGATTCTGATATCTATGATTAAACTTTTATGGAACCGGTATTCGGCTCTTTAGAAATCTTTTCTTACATAGCCGAACAGCAACATACCCATTTCCAGTGCAGCCAGTCATAAATGCTCTGAATACCGGCTTTAGTGAAACGATTCATGGTTCCCTCACTTAGGTGCTGGCCGCAAGTGCTGATCTCAAGAATTCATATACAATTCTGAATATTTCTATGTTATTGAAATTGGCACAATTTAGAATATTTCTACTTTAACTTTGTCTTCATGGATATAAATTGATGAATTTTTGATATCGTTCTTTCAAGACAATTTACCGTGTGTCAATTAATTATTTTGTAAATCTTTGGATAATACATACAATAGTATTAGTATTATATATATAAAAAATAATCTTGTCAAAAATTTTGAAAATAATATTATATATCGTACAATGCGTATCAAAAACAACGTAAGTGCTTGTCAAGCTAGCTCGGGTTTTAGTTATTGTACCGACAAAAATAAATTCAAAAATATTTTATTCCGTATGGTCTTAAATGTCTATTTTAAACACATTTTACATGCCAAAGGATTAAATAGACAAATATAAAATTATATGAGAATTAAGAGTGGTTTAAAGATTTAAGAAAATTTTTAGCTTTTGTATTATATTATTTAACCTCGTATATAAAACGGCTAAGCTTATTTTTTCCAAAATAATTTATTGTTATCTTTCTTAACTTTACATGTATTTATTTCTATAAATTCATTTATAATTTCTTCAAATTTTCAGTGGTAAGACACATTTTACAAAATATTCTCTTACTGTAATAAGTACTGTTTAATTAGGGTAATGGAAATCAATTCAGATCACTAGATGTATTTTCCACTTTCCAATCTTTTAATCTAATAATTTATATTTCATTGTTATGAATATTATTAAACATAAAAATACTTTTTTCACCATATATATATATATGAGTTTATTTTCTAAAATGATACTAAATGGAACAATAAATCTAAATCTAGCAAACCAAAAGAAAACTTTTAGTCAAACAATCTTTTTCGAACCAATATGAAAAATTCGTTTGAAAATTATATCGTTACAAAAAATAAAATGTAAATGAAAAATTTGTAAAACATATTTTGTCTCTTTGATGCTAAGAAAAATAACTAATCAATTCGAATCCTAATTTCAGAAATTTTCATTGATGCATCTTACTAGATTTAACAAACTGTATTAATAATTCGGTCCTTTTCCTACTATTTTTCCATTCGTCAATAAAAAGTTACAATTCTTACACAAAACTAAGATAAAGATATTAGATAGAACACATTTGGCCAAACTCTTTTATGAATAATCGACGAGATTGGGGAATTCCCGAAAAGTTCACTTTTTGGCTAGACTTTTATGAGTATATTTCATGATTGTTAGTATGCTCGCCCTATGTAGATTGATAGTATATTGTCTATCCATAAATTACGTCGAAAGTCGTGAAATATTAAGAAATCATCCAAATGGTTAATTTCTGTCATCTGAATTGATTTATTCCCCGTTTAAGGATAATAAATAGAAAAATTAAACAGACTGAAAGAAAAATGGTTCTAGTTATCTCAAAGTGATTGATTGAAAATAAATAATTTGTTACTTTTAGTATAATAAGTATCCTTGAAAATGTCTCTTGGTTTGTCACTTTAATAAATTAATGGTTTCTACTGCACGAATTTTAAATGTCTGTCACTTTGAAATGTTGCTAACAAAAGTAGAAGGAATTATGAGGCAATGGCATAACATTTTGTGATTTAAATTCTAATTCCTCTCTGATATTCTGAAGTAATCTTTAATAACTAATTTGGGATGGTAAATAAAATGTATACACATAAGTTAAAATCATGCCTATATATTTATTGTAAATATATGTTTCATAATTGATCATAAGCTTGATAATGAAACATTTTCAAAGCTTCACAAAACTGGTTTTTTTAATTTATTATTGAAACGAAGTTCAAATTTAATCTCTTTTAAAATCTTCATTAGTGAAGAGTTGTGGATGTTTCAATAAGAGCACTTTATCGCTTAGAAGTTTATCAATATGTTGATACAGCGTTAAAAATTTTCAAATTATTCATGATTTATTTTATTTCATACATCTAACATTATTATGTATTGCTTAACATGTGTCTGAAGGAATAAAAAAATGTTAAGGAACTAATTACATTATTACTGGATGAGTTGCTAACATTAAAACTTACATGAATCGGAATCTATAAAGATGGAAAAGAAATTTGAACAACAATTATCATAAATAACATATATCAACCCTTTGAATATAAAGCAAAAATAGATAATAGGCTTAAATCTCTGGCAATAATATGAATATATTTTTGCATACATTTTAGTACTCAGTTTCAATGAAACAATGGTAGTTTAAGTTAAAAAGTACGAAACGTCATTGCTGGTACCAATGAAGATATTATTCAAAGTATATATAAAATGCTTGACCTCAATGATCCTACTGATTAGCGAACCAATGGATTCCTTGTTCACAGAATTCATATGAGCCTGATAAGACCCAGTCCTTCACATCCTCCTTTAGTACGCTGTCCTTGTTGAAAAGCTTCCCTTTCAGATGTTATTTCAGGGTAGTAGACATATGAAAATCACAGGGAGACATGTCGGGGCTATAGGGCGGACGAAAGAATTGCATCCACTTGAATTTGGCCAGTTCCATGTGTGTGACGCTGGAGACGCATGGACGTCTTATCATGCGATTATCATTACCCTCTGTTAGTAGTTCCAATCTTTTGTTCTTGTTGGACCTGCTCATTCTTTGGAATATCTCATAGTACACAACGAAGTTAATGGTTTTGAAAAATAAAAAACATCTGGAAGAGAAGCGCTTTGACTCGGAAGGGGAACTCAAAGACATTGTGAAGGACTGTGTCCCGTCACGGCCACAGGAATTCTGGGAAAACAGAATATTTCGATTCGTTAAGCAATGGGATAGCTGTGCTCTGGCCTATTGTATACTTTGAAAAAATTCTTTTTGTATACCCACAGTGTCATTTTTCACCTTTCATTTGAACACTCCATGTAGATTGTTTAATAACTTTAGACATTTTGATATAATTCTCTTTCTTATTGATTTGCTGAATTTGATCTTTTTTAACGTAATTCCTTTTTATATGCTAATAAGATATGCAGTAATTTGTAGTAGAGATTAAAATAATTATATATGAAATATCTTTAAGATATATTGAATAACCTTAATTATTTTCGTTGAGATTTTTTGTGGTTGCCTATACTGGAAATTAAAAAGCATAACGCTTACATTAATATTAAGGAAAGGAATTCGATATGATTTTTCGATGGAAACATACATACATTAAGAGCAATATTTCTGTTGATAAGGCCTTTTAAAAGATTGGGATATAAATATAATCTGAATACTTAAGAGTTACTTCAATTATCTTTCTTTTTCAATAAAAGATATAACTTTCTCACATCATTTTGTTAATAAAGATTTTCAAGATTTATCGTAAATCAATGTCTTGATATACTTCATATACATTTGTAACGCAAGTTATCGATTCCAGTAGGATAATAAATCGTTGCTATATTTAATATAATGTTGTAGTTAACATTCAAAACAAAGTCTAATAAGAAATTATAATTACAAAAATATTTAAAACTGAACAAATTTTATTGTTCAAATAAGATGAAAAAATTCACTTTTATATTAGAATGTGGTTTCGATTTAAACCAGCATAAATTGTTCAAATATTAGCTATTAAATTCGTGATATGATAAAATTTGATGTCTCAAATGAAAACTTATTGATTATGGAGTTGTAATTGTATTAGGAACATTTAGAATAACATTTTCTTAAACTTCAAAAAGAAAATATACCAAAGATAGTGATTTTGCAACATATTTTAATAATTGTTATGTTTATAAAGTGATGTATAAAGCGGTTTGCTGAAAATAAGATTGCCACCCCTAGTTGCAAATTGAGTAGGCTTTTCAGATTTAGTTGGCAAATTTCAAGTTATTCCAAGATCTCAAAGATAATGCCTTTATTTGGTGATTTTCAAAATGTACCACGATCGCCAAAACAAACTTCTCAGTCGCCAAACTGGTGGCAGCTTGCATTTTTTTTGGCGATACCGTACAAGTCATTAAAATAAAAACACACCAATAAACTAAGTACATAATTTAGACACCTTTCTTTTCACCAAATTAGATACAAATTTTGGCAAAGATTTACAATTTTATTCCGCAAGACACAATTAAAATCCTATTTATTAAAACCGTTGTGATTTTGTTTGATTAAATTCAGAGGCTTAAGAATATACAAATGAAGAAATGTCCACCAAGTTTTTGAAAGATCCAGTCCAAACTTTTATAACCATTTACAAAACTACAATATACAACAATTAAAAAAACTAAATTTCATCCATATTATAGTTAAGTTTGATGTTAATTTATTGTATTACCTGCATCCGTAGTTCTGACAGATGGATTTTGTAAATGGACTTTTATTCCCTTACAGCCACCTTTGAAGACCTGCAGGTTCACCATGAGTAATGCGTTCTAATATTTTCAATTAAATACTTACTTACCTTGCTCTCTTTATAATTTATCAATCAAATATATTTAAATTTCAAACTTCAGTAGTCACGTAACTCATATTATTATAGAAACCTTATGAATATTTGTTCTTTGTACTATACTTCTTTCTGATTTGCAATCAGCTGTCGTAGAATTATGTAGTAAATATCACATTTTATCTTTGTTCCACAACATTACGCTTTTTTTAAACACTTGATGAATATCACACTTTCACCATTTTAACTTGCAATAAGAGTTAATTTAATTATTCAGTTTGAGTTTTTGTCAAAGTGACGACATTCACTGGTACACTCTTGCAGGTTAAATTCTACTTTCATTTTCTTAGGAACTGACTGTCTGAAAATACAGTTACAGTATTTTTTTAAAACTCATTAAAAATAGGAACTTAATTTATAGGTTAAAACATCGTTATAAATGAAAAATAAAGTTATTTTTAAGATGATTTAAAAAAGAAACTACTTTGTGCTATAATATTTTCGGAAATTATTGTAAAAAAATTCCAAATGTTAGCTTAATGTCTAAGTAATTAAAATTTCAAAAAAAATAAATCCGTCAAGGTTTACTTTTTCATTTTCGAAAGTAAATATATACATACCAAGTGCGGCAGCTCTAAATCATATATTATAGTGTGTAGTGGCCTAACACACACACGTGCGCATTCATTCATCTACGCAAACACATATTCATTTGATTATTAACCTTGGAGTAATTCACGACATTGATTGCCCTGAAATTGATATTGAAATTGATCTTTCCGTCCATCACCTTAAAGATCTAAAAGAACATGTTTTCATAATAATAGTCTTTTATTTTTATAAATCAGCCAGTTTTAATGATTGCTTTAGAAGACTGATTAATATAGCAACTTTTATTTAAAATATAAATAAAAATATTTTGTAAAACAGGACTCACAAAGCAAAGTGTGAAGAAATCTAAAAATCATTATTCATCAATGCATTGTTTGACTCAAGCTACATAAAATGTAATTATTTAATTCACTTAGACCAAGTTAACAGTACTAAGCATTTTATGTCTATCAATGATGTCAATGTATGTCTATCAATAATGTTTTACAAATTGGCCATTGGGCAGGAATTTAAATGCAATCCTGTATAAATTCAATCAGGTTTACCGTAAATAAAGATTATTTATTGAATTAATGATTTATATATTTCAAATGATCATAAAATCCTTTGCTTTGTATTTATTTTTTTAGAAAATATCACATTTTATTTTTATTTTATTTTATCCATTCATTTGCTGAAAGTAACATTTTTTCAGATTTTATTTGCAATAACAGTTGATTAATTATTTTTGTTAAAATTAGAATTTCTGTCAATATGATGGCAACACGCTGATGAAACCTAAATTTTTCCTCCTGATGTGCTGGTGCAGATTAAATTTTATTGTTTTGTCCGAAATATATTGTTGAAAAATATGGTTAAAATATTTCTTTAAAAGTTCGTTAAAAATAGAAATTCAAGGTATATGTTAAAACACTGATAACACTAGAAAGCTATTTTTTTAATCTTTAAATTGATATAAAAATCATGTTTGTGCGATAATAATTTCGAAAGTTATTGTAAATAAGCGTCGAAACTTTGCTTAATTTTTAATTTATTCAAATTCTATATAAAAATTCGAAAATAGGGCATCAAAGTGCTCTTGCCTGACATCCAAGTTATACATGTACCAAATTTGGCAGCAATAGGTCCAACTGGCCTGCAGAGCGCCAACACACACACACACATACATACATACACATTGAGCTTTACTATATGTATAGGTTACAAGAAAAATATTATTATAGTCTAAGCTCTGGTCGTACTAAATCAAGTGTTCTAGTCTGTAAAGAGCCAAATCATGCATTCTTTTTTCTGATTAAATGAATTAAATTTGTAATTTATTACGTAAGTATTTGTGATTAATATTTGAAAGTTCATACATCGATTAACTATTATTCTTAAAAAAAATATTGCTAAGATTTTATACTCTTGAATTTATTAAAAAAATCAAATATTGGAATAAAAAAATTACCTGTTTAATTAATGTACCGTAGCACCAAGCCATAATTTAACCAAAGAATATTTTTTAAACTTAAAAGCAACAAAAGATGGATTAAGATTCGATCCATTAAATTATTTTCTACATCATTAGATTTCAACCCGTTTCACAAGAATCACTCCAAGACGCAGTATAAACTTAATGGAAAGATTTTATCTTCCAAAAGTTGCGCTGTGAAGTAATGAAAACTGGTTTCTCAAAATTAGTGACGTGCAACCTAAATTATTTCATTAAAATCATTCAAGGACCAAGAGCTTTCTAAAGGAGATAATAAGGGTATTTACTTTTTATTAAAAAAGGGATATCCGATGAGATGAAGGATTAATAATTAATAGCTGCAGAATGGAAAATAATAAGGGGCCTGATGCTCTTATTAAAATCATTCTTTTTTCATTCGGATTTTTTTTCTATAAAAGAAAAAATATTGGAATACATTAAAGGCTTTATTTAAAGACAATAGAATTTAAAACTTCGCAGTTTTAAAGCAGTTTTATTTTTTAAACAGTAATACCGAATGAAAGATTATCTTATCATTACTGAAGTATTTAAATTGACGTATTTTATTGAAAATAAATAAAAAGAGCCTATGAAATTTTTTTTACAATACAAAACCTAATTAAGAGATTAACGTTTGAATTGAAGAATTTTTGTTTAATGCATGCACTATTTTTTGAATAATTTTTTAATGGAATCTGGATATCTTTACCATTAAGTAAGAGTATTAATTTTTTCTGTTGGTATTACCATTTTTTTAAATAAAAAAATAGAACATCCATGTCAAATTTGGAGTTTATAAAGGTATGATTTTGGTATTTTCTTAATGACAAATGATAATAGATATACAGGATGGTTATAATTAAAATTCCTTTATAAGCATCATCTTATAACACAGCGGGTGAGCGTATTGCAACACAATTTTGTGTATTGACTATATTCAAGACACGCTCATGGAATTTTAAAACAATTCCAAAATGCCCTCAAGAAATTTTATCTACACATTCATGTCCTCCTTTACCAGAAAAGCTTTAAATTTAGCTGAATAAATGAAAAAATGGAATACATAAACAATATTAATATTAATTGACGAGTTTCTAGGTTTCTGATCATCGTGTCATTGAACTACATTAAGTAAAAGTAAGGAAAAATAACAGTATGCAGTCTGAGAGAAAAATAAGTTCGTAAAAAAAAAGAACTGATTCCGGCGAAATTTCACAGAAGAAAAAGCTATTACTTCTGTCCAGGACGATGTAGTGGAAGGTGTTCCAAGTGACCACCCTCATTCACTTGCAAAATTTCAAGTATAGGGACAGCTTGTTCAACAGCAGATTGTTACTGATTAGTTATGATGCTTCGCGTGTGAAACGTTGTGGAGCTTCCGACTTTTCCAAGTTTTTCATTTGATTTCTCATATCCTTGTGCCATATAGTTAATATTGTATATGTATTTCCTTTTAGTCGCTTATTGTGTTAAATTTAATGCTTTCTATATAAGGTATCTTCTGGTGGATATTTTGGAACTAATGTTTTTCAAATTCCATGAGCGCATCTCTGCATAATCTATGTAATAAAAATTTGATTGCAATCCATTTATTCATTTGCTTTGCAGGATGCTTCTTATAAGGAGAATTTAATAATAATCAACCTGTCTTTTATGAGCGTAAAAAATACAAAAAATGCTATTTTATTAAAAAACATAAAATTTGAAATGAATAGAACATGATGTGGCAAACGGATAGAAGGAATGGCTGGTAGGAGTTTGGTCTTTAGAGTAGTACTCTTTATTAATACATTGATTAAAAGGAAATGTATTCATAAATAAAGTATTTAATATTTGTTTAACAAAATGTAAATTTGCATAACCTTTTCGCGACGGGAATCGCTAACGCGCGCTTACCGCTGAGGCCGGCAGTTTCTTTTGCGAGTGTCTGTCCAGGGTCGGAGGATTTTTTGCTGTTAAGCCTAAATCCATGAATTTACCGAAGTATCAACGCATTGTTTAATAATGCTCTGTATAGAATTTGAACGGCATATGCTTTTTTTATACATTTATACATATTTTATTTACTTAAGTCATTTCTTGTTTAAATATATATTTTACACATGTTATTCTCAATACTTACTTTAATGACGTTTCGACATTGCAACGGTAAAAACAGAAAGAATTTACGTCTACAAAATCTAATTATCCACTAAAGACTGGACTGCAAACCGAAATAACCAACGCTCTAGCGAAAATAAAACTCCCTATTTACTATAAACAAATACCACGTGCGAGTTTAAAGAGCCGTCATAAAGCATTTCATTCGGAAGCATTTATTTCCCCTATGTTTATATAATCGAAAACCACGTGTATATGAGTCATGTTTCTCTCATTTCGAGTAGAAGGTCAGATCTACATGTATCTGAAACCATATGGACATACAATGCCATCTTGTGCCGAAAATTATATTTTTTAAAACGTTCTAGGATGCTGGCACAAATGTGTGACGGCCGGCGGTGAACGAGAAAAGGCTCTGTCACGCCGGTGTGTCGGCCGGGAAATGAACGTGTTTCTTGCTGGCACGTATATGTGCCAGTAGGCTCGAAAGGGATAAATGTATATTTTCATAAATTTATCTTTTAATGTCTAATTAATACTACGGATTCAATAATAAAAACCTTGTAGAAACTAGGAAAGTGCAAAAAAAGAAAGGTCATGTTGAATGCTAAAGTAGGAATAGTCTATAAATTAATTGAAAATAAAAGTATCCACCTGATACAATGTTCAGCAAAGTACCAAAGATACAATAAGTAAAAGAATCGTAGAAACGAAGAAAGCGCAAAACAAGAGAAGTTATGTTAAATGTTACAGGAAGACTTTTTTTGTATAAAATAATTGAAATTTAAAGCATCTACTTGATACAGTATTCAGAAAAGGTTTTCATTGATATAAATTCAATTATTATAATTGTTTATTTATATAAAAACACTATTATAAGCTCTATACTGCACACAGATACATAGGCTAGCAGACAATGATATAAACAAGGCATATATTAGAAAGACTCAAGTCTGAAACGTACATGCTACTTTGTATTGTCTGTTGTTTCTAATGGCACTTGCCAGTGACAAGCCCCTGTTGCGAAGACAGCGATTTAAGCCGATAGCGTCTCTAGTTTTAGTAGTACCAACATAAGGCCGAAAGTACGACTTTGCCATTCACGCATCATTCATTCGCTTGCACAACTCCTTTTTACAGAATGGCACATTCACACATCTCACAGATATAACAGAGGAATAACATCCTTGCCCGAACCGGGACTCGAACCCAGAACGCACAAATCATGGAGGAGATTATCTACCTCTATCTCCAACACATGATTTAGTTTATTTATATTAATGTCCCATTTCAAAGCTACACTGGCGATATTTTGGGACATACCTCGTAATTTTAGACCACGGTCAGCTGAAGAGGACGACACCTGAGCTGGCACCCCCTCTCCCCACCACACCACACCAGAGGGAGGCCGTTTGGAGACCTTCTTACACGACGGTTCTTCGGTGGAATTGAGTATCGAACTTGAAATCCTTCGGTTCGGAAGCCGAGATCATACCACCAGGCCACCATGGTCTATCTCCAACACATGCTACCTTTTAATTATAATATTATAAATTTGTATTTCCATAAATCTATGTTGCACACTTTAGTCATTATTTGGCAAATAATTCGAATGACAATGATTCGCATTTTAGTGACTGCATATTATCATTTAAAATCATAAATCTTTTAAAAGTTTCTTGTTTCTGTATGTTTGACTAGCTTTTAAAATCTGTGATTTAGATACCATTATATGTTAAGAATTTACGAAATTAATAAATATGAAATACATTTTAGACAAATATAGCGATTCCTAAACATATGGAATTTGAACTTGTTTTTAAGACAAATGAATTTAAATGAATTTCAAGGCAATGGATGAATAAGTAAAACTCTAAAATCAGAAACAAGCCTTTATGTGAAATAAGAAAAGTGAAGATACAAATATGTGTTAGGAAAATTCATTAAATGGGTATATTGTACTAAGTTAAAAAGGTTCTATAATGAAATAGGACGTTATTCCAGAAAGTGATTATAAAACATAGTAGAGGTACAAACAAACGAATTCCTAGTATAAAAATTTTATGCATTCAAACATCAAATTAAAATATTTTTACTCAAGTATTTAGAAAGTTCGTTGAGCGATGACATTTCAAAGAGACAATCCTATTAGTAAAAAAAAGTTTAACTTTGCAGTATTATTTAATATTCTTAAGAGGATATTTAATTTTCGGGAAAGAACTTCAAATCTCGGTTCCTAAAAGTTATATTGCCATAATTCTTGCGATTTTTACCGCTTCTAATTTTTTTTTTGTAAATAGTCATCAAATTAGAATTATATTAAAAAACTGAATACATTCAAAACTCTTGTAGAACTCACTTTCTTCATACGAGACTTACTGCTCAAAGAAACAATATTACGAATTCGTAACATTTGTAAGTAGGAAATATATATATTTATATATATATATATATATTTTCTTGTAAATGTGAGTTTAAGTTGAAAGGATTAGAACCGTATTGCATTTTCAAAGAGCATATAAAATAAATACTTTAAAAAATTTCAAATTGAACAAAGTAGAAAGAATTAAAAATTACAGAAGGCAATGATTAAGTGGTAATAAATGTACAGTAATATATATAACAACCATTTTCTGCACAATGATCATTTTAAAATATGCAGAATGAAAAAATTACTGGTGGAGAAATCACTCGTGTGAAAGATCTTGTAAGTCAAGTGAAAATATACATTTTCTCTTTATCTAATGTTATCTATTCAAATATAAAGGTCAAAATATTTATCTTTGTAAATATATTGAATTATTTCAAATGCTAATTTGATTATTGCTTAGACATTTAATGAATTTATTATACTTGCCCTCTAATCAAATAAGCTTCCTGCTTGGACAGATTGATTTATAAATTCATAACAATATTATTGACAAATTCTATAAACATTATTTTTCACAGAAAAAGAAATTATTTGGTCCGAAACATAGAAGCAATGCATAGTTTTTATATATTTTTCTTTTTTGGGCATTCAAAGATTAACATTTTCATTGATTATCCTCTGAGTCCTGAACCATTAATGATATTTAAATATTTTATTCATTTTTAATTAAATTGTATTTAAAATTTAATAGGAAAAACAACTACATTTTTATTCTTTACATCAGAACTTCAAAACTGCTTTAAGATTCGTTCATATCTCTCATTTAAAAATTAACAAACTAACAGAGCAGACTGATTGCCGAAAGAAAGTTTTATTACATAAACTATATTCAAATGTTTAAACTATATTTGTTATTACCATGTATCATGAAATAATTTTGTTATTCATTTAAAAGTCAATACTTCAATTTTATATACAGTTTATACACAATCCATATGCTAAAGCTGATTTTCTAATAAAATAAAATTTAGCAAAAAGTACAAAAAAAAAATACTTAAAAATTTAGAGAAGATTTAATCTGTTACTCCAACTATATACCTACATACAAATATTCAAAAAGACACTCATGGAAAGGGATTTAAGCATGTTCTTTCTGATTGAACATTAAAATATGTGACATTTCGAGCGTGTCTTGGCATGAATGTGATAGCTGTATTTCTGAGATAGAACCAAAAATATTTGGATTCGCCTTATGCACTTTTTGAATCGCATTTGATGTTTGACAAATGGATAGGACTAACAGTACGCCTTAGTCCCAATCTACGTCGTTTCTTGCTCAGTATTTGGAAGCATCACAATCTAAGTGTTACCGTAAATCAGGCTTTTTGCCTTAAAGCGTCACAGTTTGGAGAGCGATAAGACGGAAGGGCTGTATAAGTGTATTTTAAATCAAGTAAAAAGGAAAAAAAAACTCCACCCATATGCATGAAGAAATAATAGAAGGGAAAAAAAAACTCTCCACTGCATTTATGATCCACATACAAGGCACATTTTTACGAATGAATTGAAATTGTTTTGACTTGAATAATACATAATTTTTTTCTTATGTTTCTGGGGCAAAAATTGTATCTGAAAAGAATTGAGAATTTTTAATAAGAGTGTGAGATGAAAATGTTTTATAATTATTTTGTACATAAATAAAAATTATAAAGTATTATCCTGGGGTGTTTAAACTGTATTATGAGGCAAATTCTTTAAACATACATCCAATGAATAATTGAAAATAAACAATATATTTCCCGACATTTATTTTTTCATTGATTTATAATTGCTTCTACACTTCATTCTTCGTTCAAAAGTTTTAAAAATCGTTCACAAATTTTGGAAGAGGAATATCATACTGCTGGAGGCAAAAAAAAAAAATGAAATTAACTATTTATATTGAAATATCACTTATCTATATTGTAGAATTTTCTTCGACATTCAACCTCCGCCCAACCAAAAAAATAATTAAAAAATGAAATCGTCAATTTCAAACCATCATGCGAGAACACTATTATCTTTTATTATTTGTCTTAGATAATTTATTAACCATATTTAAACCAGTTTACTAGGGCTAGAAAACTTTACCAGCTTGAAAAAAATTGAAAATTAAAATTGCCATTTCTGTTTTATCCATTGTCTATACGATTTAGCTTCAAAACCTTTTAACCAAAACAACACCTTTTCTCATAAAAAGGAATGTCAAGTTTGGAAGCTGAATAACAAGCCTTTCCATCTAAATGTAATTTCTAATTGATAAACTATTTAAGCATTTTTTAAATATAATTATTTCTATAGAATTTTTATGTAAAAAAATATTATTGTAAACATGAATGAATGATATGATATTAAGAATGAATGATATGATATTTCCATGTTGCAGGAAATAGGAAATAATATATCAAAACTGTTATCAAATACTATTAAAATTTTTAATTAATTAAAATTAAAAATAATAGATGTGTTTTAAAAACGCATCTACTTTCAAAGGAGCATTCATAATAAAATTGCAATTCTGATAAAAGCAGGAAAAAGTATCTGCAAATAAAATGTAATGAAAATTTTCATTTATGCTTTATTATTTGTCTACACGATTTTGAACTTTAGTATTCACGTGATTTCAAGCTCTAAAAACCTCCTATCCAAAACAACATCATGTTCACACATGATGGTAATGTTATTTATAATAACGTATTTTCGACCCAAGAAACGTAAATTGGATAAATGCATTTTTAAGAGCTATATTTAAAGTTATATTAGCTTTTTGTAAATGCTTATCACAAACAGGCAGTTTTTGCTTAATTTTATCATGTTATATAATTAAAAATATTCTATACTGTAATATTGCAAAACATTATAAATACTTCTCTCCTAGAATCTTGGGAGAAACTTGTTGGTAGTAAGTGCTGCATCCTCTGATAATTTCTATTATAAATCAAACAGTTTGTAACCCTTGTCATTACTACAGGTTGAGATTTAAATGCCTTCACCAACTGCCAGGACTTCGTGGTCGAACGAGAATGATATTTCACATGAATATCCTGACGAGAATCAGATTTAGTTGTTACGATCTTAGATAAATATAATTAGCACCTTCAGAAAAGGAGCAAATGAAGGTGAAGGAGCACTTCGTAACCATGATGAAGGCAGTTTCTTCGTTTACATTACTTGACTTAGACAAGAAAAAGCAAGAATTATTTTATGCGTGAAGATCACAGATAAATAAGGTATATTGGACTAAATAACTAATCGTATGCCATATTAATGCCACTACTTACTGGTTATCACCTCTGATTACCTTACTTTACCTATCAGTTGGATTTCTGAAATGTAGAAAAATATTGCTTATTAAATGAAACCGAATTTTCCAACATATTTTTACAAATCTATGATGCTGTTTCCCGGCATAGTTGGTTCTATCACCAAAAGAAGGATTTATAGTATTCTGTATTGGAAGCTGCCAGATGGTCTTAGCCAATAATCTCTGAGCTTGGTGACAAATTTGGTGACTTTGACAACAAAATGGATAATTCTCGACACTTCGAGAATTTTGTCAATCCATCCAGCATTAGCAGTCAGACTCGATAAGTAACGGATCTTTCAAAGGACAGCAAAGCAGCTACGGAGTGAAGCTATTGCTAAACTGAACTGTGTTGTCTGTTGAGGAAGCTTCATCGAGTACTGTAGGCCAGTATCGTGTTAGTTATACAGATAAACGAAAAGCAGTAAGAAATTCCAGCCGTCAGAAGATATTATAGAGCGAAGCTCCGAGGAATCCATCTCCTGCTGAGTTCTGTATGATGGCGTTATATATTGTTGACATTGTTACCACCAGATTTCTACTTGTGAGTTACTATTATCGTTATTGTGTGTTGCTCTGTGTTAGCCTTCACTGTAGATGTTTGTCATTTGTAAATATTTGTCGTCTTTGTGCTGTCCTGTATTCGTATAAATAAACGTCGTCGTTGTTTTTCTATCGAAGCCTTCTAAATATCTTTATTTCCCATCATACACCCCACTACACTACACAAATCCGATAGATGTGAAATACGTAGCAATGTGTGTTGTAGGAACAGAGCTCGATAGTTGCTGTGTAGATAATTATATTTATCAAATGACACAAAAGTTGGTGTTGGTTCAACTATTCTCTGGATAAATGCTCGTAGCGTAACTTTAAACAGCTGTTATCAGCAGATATTTGCATAAAATAAGGCACATCGCTATTAGCGAAACCTTATACGTGATTTTAACAATGATTTACTAATTTACTTGTGAATTTCAGAAATAGTTGCTTTCCACTGCCTGGAAAATCTATAGGCAAACCGAATATGACTACAAGTCAAATTATTCTTTGCGTTCAAATGAACAAAATAAATCCAATTATAAAAAAGGAGAGAATATGGCTCACTTGCTTTCTGAACCCTGACTCAAGAGCTTCATCTACCATTCTAATGAGCTCATTCTCCGTATAGAATCAATTGAAAAGAACAATTGTTAAATTCCAAAGAAAAAATCAGTCCAATATATAATTTGTAAATAATATAAGAAATTGTATGATTTACAAGATTTGTTTTCCTTTTGCGCTTAGTTTATGCCAACATTCTACATCTTAATACTGCATATCTGTAATATGATCACATATAAACTGAATCAATAAGGGCTTCTACTGATCATAATATCTAATATGTTCAATATATTTAATTATTAATAACAACTAAAAGAAATTATAATAAGAATTTCTATCAAATCAAGACCGAAGTTTTTCTGTGATTTATTTAAAAACAATTTATGTTTTTCAAAAATAATTAGCTTTTGAATATTTCAAACTGAAATAGACTCAATGCCACCGCAATAAAGATACAACTAATTTGTCCAAACATAATGGAATAAATCAAAAAATATTAATTTCATCTATTTCTTCAACGAAACCCAGATTCTTTAATCTATTAATGCATATGATGATTTTAAATACTAAATTTTTTAAAATTCTGAATGTATTATATAATTATTTCTTGAGTGAAATTGAAGTAACCTAGGTTTCCTCAAATAAGGGTCATAGGTGTTTCTCTTATGTAATTTATTTAACTGTTTATCAATAGTTAATTAATTTCTTAGTTCCCAACTGTCAAAAGTTAATAAATATGACTGAATTAGTAGATATTGAATAAAATTTATAGTTTAAATAGAAATTCATCAATACTATACCGAAACGTTAAAGTTGAAGTAAATACACGTGCCTCGAAATCACTATAAAATAGGTGTGACATAACTCGATACGTTTAAAATTCCTTTCATTTCTTTTGGCAAAGTTATCAGGGAAAGTTCGACTCTGATAAGAGAAACGCATTTCAAACTATTTTCACTTTTCATATCAAACTGACAGCTTTCCGGTTTAAGTCGGAAAGTTCAAGTTTACAGGTGTCGCTTTCTCTCTTCATAGCTATTTCAACACTTAAAAGTTTGACAGCTTGCGGTGTTGGACTAAGCATGACACGCATGATTAAACTCCTCAAATTGTAAAACTCAGAAATTCGAAATCAAATATTTGTTAAGTACAATTTCGATTTTCCAATATAGTTTTATGTCTGATCATTTTTGTTTAGAACGGAAAAGCTGCAAAAATATTGTTCTGAAAGTAATGGACTTAACGACAAAAGTTCATTAATCAGAGAAGTAATTTATTTTCGTTGACTTACATAATTATTCTCTTTCCTAAATTTTCATTTAAATAAGTCGACCAAATATTGATTCAGAACAGACATTTCTTAGTTCCAAACATATTCATTTAGTTGAAATCCTTAAATCAACACACATTTAAAATATTAATAAATAAAATAAACCAGGAAAGGTGAAAATAATAGTATTTTATAAGCATTATTTATAAGTATTTATTTTCAACAGATATATATTTGGATTACAACACATTTGCATTCGAAGCTATGTATCCTAGAGTTATTTTGTTAGAAAATTGTTGGTATTTACAAAACTTTCTAATCAATAAGTAAAAATTTAATAATTCTTCAAGGCAATATTACAATGGAGAACCATAACTTGCTAAACATATGGATCAATAAAAGTCTAGTTTTTCAACTATAAGCTGATTGTTTGAGAATTAGATTTACATTAATATTTGTATTGGCTGCAACTCTTTAAAGTTCATTTCAGAGTCCTTTAAATCAATCTGTTTTCGCCAATGCTTCTTAATTAAGCAAAATAGGTAGCTGCCTAAAATCTAGAAATTCTGTAGAGCAAAAGACTGGACATTTTTATGATATTTTAAGGGACATTAAATGTTGTATTTTCATCTGAAGTACAATGTTCAAAATGTCTAAGCATTTTGAAATTTAATTTCTAACTTTTAAATTTTGGAGCATTTTTTTTTTTGTATTCAAAGTTGGTTTTAAGTTATTGCTATAAAAGCGATTTGTGCTAACACAGAAGTTAAGAGCATGGGAAATTTAATGGGAAAAATTAACTTTAAACTTATAAAAATAAAATAGCTTGATTTGAGAGGTAACATTATAATAATGTGATATCGGTTAGTTAAAAAGTTAAATTGTCTGAAGACAAGGCAGTTGCGAATTTTTTAGTCATATTATGTATTGGCCTACCATGTATTTTTATTTTATATGATATGGATTAATATTTTATGTATTATACAAAATGTTCATATGTATAAGCAACTTTATTAAAATCAATGTTTGTGAATAACAAACATAGATTTATTTCTCATTCAATTTTATTTCGTTAATTTGTCTGTATTTTATACGCATCAGTTCTACGAACTAACGAAAATGCGAGGTGTTTGAGAGATATCCTATCACAAATATTTCGAAAAATTCTAATCATTCTCCCTTTAAAATTGTAATAAATTTTAATTATTTGAGTTAAATAGATTATTTCTAAAGTTGTAGAGTTTTTATATATTTCTAAGTCTACCCAACCTGTCTTTCATATGAATTTCTTAAAATTCATAAAATATTGTCAAATATTAACAGTTTTCAAAAGTGCTAAAATCATTTGTATTCCAAAAATTAAATTTATTCCTTAAAAATATTTAATGTCGCACATCAAAAATATCTGAATACGTGTTGGCATGATGATGATGTCGTGTCCATGTTTACTCGAAAAAGAAAGATTAGCTTCTGAGAGTAAAATCCCTGAGCTTTTAGCTGAAATGAAGATGAAACACACACATATTCGGTTGCCCAACCACTTTTTATTGGGGGGAGATATTCATACATCTCCCAGACAGGGCATATAAAAACAACAATGCCCGAACCAGGACTTGAAACCGGTATGCCCAGATATTGGGAAATAAATACCACCACTATGCCAGCCGCCGGACACATATTGACATATCTGCATAAAAGGATGAAATATTAAACAATCTTCAAAGATAATCTTAACTTCAGTTCACTTTTCTCTCTTTCACAATAACATTGAATAAGATTATAAAAGAAAAGAGACCCAACTAGACAAAATCTAAGTACATTGATTTCTGAAATATATTTGATGATATAAAAGTTTAAAATATAGGTTTCCTAATTAATAACTTGCGATTCATAAGCAATTAATAGTAATTAATTAGATTTCATAATTCTCACTACAGCATTAATTATACTTTACATACTCCCAATAAAATGAGACATTTACTCTTAATAATTAGAATAAGGAAATAAATGCTTTAATACATTAATCGTTGAATAGAGGCACACATAATATTGCCACTTTAATAAAGATGGCAATTCGGAATGCGTGATTACTTTATATGATACAACATCCGTTATTAAAATTTTAGGATTTTAATTATTTTCTTGAGTTAGAAGACATACACATCTGTTTAATCTAACTATTTATCAGCTTAATATCCAAGTTGGTATATGGATATGCAACTTATCTTATTGGATTGAATGTTTGCACTTCATGCGGATGTCAGATGACAATGATTCGAATTTGCAAGCTTCATGTGATCGCACAATGTTTTAGCGTTAATTATCGGTTTCATTGAACTAATGCAGTTACAACGTTACTCATGACGACACTAATTTTGACGTTAGAGGATGGGAGGTTACGAGGAACTTGGATAACCATTCTAATGGTTACAAGAAGTCTTATAAATAGAGGAGCATCAAATATTTTCGCAGATCTTTGAAGATTTCAAAAGTGTTTGGAATTAACAAATGAATCCTTTCTGTCAAAATTTTTTTAAATGCTCTCTATATGCTACATAATTCACTGTTTTTGTGTTTCTCAGATTATAGTTTTAATCTCAAGAAATAAGAATTTTATAATTTAATAAGGGTTATATTATCCAATGTTTTTCATGAATGCATTGTTAGATCTTTCAAAAATTGAAGACTCATATCTCTTCTTAAAAAATATTAGATTTATTTTTGAATGAATGGAAAATATACTTAATTTTTAAAACAATTTTAAAATCCAAAAGTGAAAAATTATGAAGAAATAATATAGAGAGTTCTTAAGGTTTTGAGATGTATCTAAAAAGATAATGTATATTTTTTCACAAAATAATGTTATAGTGTATCTCTTTTACAGAGATAATGTCACGGTTTAAGCTACGTAATTGTTCCAGAGGCTTAATAATGCGATGTATGAGCCAACTGTATTTTTTTCTATATTCATCTGATTTATATATTTTTATATGTATTCCATTAAATATATCTCTTAAATTGTTAAATTTTTTAAAAATCACAATTTCGTCAGAATTGTATCCAAATTTCAAAAAAATAATTAACGAAATAATTAAATAAATTTTAAAAAGTTAATTATTTTTAATATGTCTTATTCTGCAATATTATTATTAAATAAGAATAAATAAGCCTTCAAAAATTACCTTCTTTAATCTTTTCTGTTTTGAGTAAATTCACAATTTTCAATAACCTTATTTCATTGAATTTCGACAATATGTGACTTATAATTTAATTTAGAAGTATTAGCCAATAATTTTTAAATAATTAAACGACTACTTTATGACTGACTTCACATTTTAAACAATAGTCAGACGTCGATGAGATTTATAATTAATTATTTGAAATTAGTTTTCCTTATTTAGTTATTTTCCAACAGCTTTTCTAAAAGGTTTGTAATAAAGTATTCCTTCACCTATTAAATATTCATCAACAATGCATCTTCAATCACCCTTATTAAAATTTGAAATTCATCATTTCAGTTTGATGAATTGGGTGTTTATCTAATACAGCCAATGGTTCTTAAAATGCATTCTGATTGAAAGTGTGTAAAATTCATTAGAAATTAAAAATAAAGTAGTGCACTCTTAAGACGATATTTAACTAACGAAGCATAATCTATTGTGTTGGAAATCTTTAACTGCAAATGTAATCAGTGAAATAAGCTGCTGATGCATAATAACAACAGGGGGATTAAAAATAATTTATCATTTAATAAATTATGCATGCAGAATAATATTTTAAATAAAGTAATTATCAATAAGTTATTTCCGAGCGTGTTTATAAACAGTTACATTTCTGCTTTTAAATTCATCACTTGATTTAAGGATAATTCTAAAAGGCTCTAAGTATTAACAATCAATGATAAATTTATTCACTAAAGATTTCGTAAATATAATTAACTCCATTTTATTTATAAACCAAATAGACATTCTATTCGTGGACGCACAGCTAATTCATAAATAATTAGAGGTAGGCCACATGCAGATATTTGAAAGAAAAAAAAAGGGTTCTGAATTGAATTATTAATAATACGTTTTGCTTTTTTAGTGAGTAAAAGCAATACTGAAGGGATTATTTTATAAATGCTCCTAACATGTTTGTTATAATTAGTAAAATTAGTATCTTTTCGTTATACGGGGGCAAGAGGTCGCCAATGGGAGTCAAACGCAAGTTAAATTGCCAAGCGATGCTATTGGCAAAACAAATGTCGCCAATGTGAATAAAAACGAACAAAATCACTAACTACTTTTCACTAATGCTTTGGTGACTTTTGGGTGATTTCGTCTTTGTGCTGGTATAACGGGAATCTACCTTAAAATTTTCCTAACTTACTAATATTTGAAGGAGAAAACATTTTCAATGGTCACTCAGAAGTAACAGCATATATAATAATGATCACTCTGTAATTCAAATTGCATTCATTAGTTTTAAAAAAATTAAGTCTATTTCATAGTGTGTACAACTTTATACTGCACAGCTTGTAGAATTATGAGGTATTTTACTCTAAGATGTTGGTGATAAAAAGTAATTTTCCAAAGCAGTATAATAGGCCACGTTATCTCAAAAAAGATAGTTTTTAAAGTAAAAATATTTCTTTATAAAACTATATTTTATAATAAAAATTGTATTTATTCCGCAAATCAGATTAAATAAAATTATTTCATATAGACCATTAAAAATATAACTGTCTGATTCACATACCGGGTGGCCAGAAATAAAACACCCCTACTCTGACCTCCCTGGATATCGAACTACTCAGTGTAAAGGCTTGAAAATTTGTGGACATACTATTCAAAAAATGGGGAAACGGATTTCACGAAAAAAAAATTTAGTTCCAGAAATCACCGATAGGTAGCGCTGTACCACTGGACGTATGCTGAAAAGACACAAAAACACGTTTTAAACACATTTTATTTGAAAGTACCAAGCATACATGAAACAAGGACGTTATCGATGCAGGGAATGCTGCTCAATATGGTTCCCTTCCTGAAGATGTAAAATGTGAAGTCTGTGGACAGCTTGTTCAACTGCGGATCGTAACTGGTCATCTGAGATGCTTCTCACATGCAGACTGATACTCTCTTTCAAATCTGCCAAGGTTATCAGACGTTCTCGATAAACAAGGTTTTTTAAGTGTCCCCTTAGCGGTGAGTGGAGTGGAATCTCTTGGAAGGTACGGGGGTTTGTCGTGTCCCATATGCGACAGTTATGGGTTTTCACTGTTCCACTGAGGTGGAAATGGGCCTCATCGCTCCACAGAATCTGCCACGGCCACGATGCATCCACTTCAACTCTAGCAAGAAATGTCAATGCAAAGGTCAGTCGCATCTCCCTGTCTGTGGCCAGCAATTGTTGATTAGGGCGGATTTTGTACGGGAAACAATGCACCATTTTTCTGAGTACGTTCCACACTGTGCTATAGGGAACACCCAAGTGTCGTGACACTGCACGTGCACTACTGCAGCCTAAAACATTATCCATTGACTGTTCAACAATACCGGTGGCAACATCTTCAACGACATCTGAACGAACCGGTTTGCGTCTTCGACCAGGCTGAACTCCAAGATGTCCAGTTTCCTCGAATCGAGCGATCATTCTCCTGAGAGCTTGTGGAAGCAATGGTCCCTTACGCAAATCCTTAAGTCGGCGAAACTCTCGAAGTGCTGCTGGAGCATTTCCTTTATTCTCGTAAAACAACTTCACAAGCAAAGCGCGTTCTGGCAGCGTGACAGCCATCACTAATAAGAATGACATTCCCCACCTTTTAACTTCTTTTATACCCAGAACATGGCTTCTAACCATGCTTTATGCAAATTTTTCTGGTTACAGTATGAAATTGCAGTTACAACGGGAGTTCTAGCTTCTTTACTATTTTTATTTTCCATAAGGGGCAGAAAAATTAAAAAGGAAGCATGGAAGCATTCCATTCCGCATAAACATTTTAATTTTTATTATTATTTGTGTCTTTTGATCATAGTTCCAGTTGTGCAGCGCCACCTATCGGTGATTTCAGGAACTAATTTTTTTTTCGTGAAATCCGTTTCCCCATATTTTGAATAGTATGTGTACAAAATTTTGAGCCTTTACACTGAGTAGTTCGATATCCATGGAGGTCAGAGTAGGGGTGTTTTATTTCTGGCCACCTTGTATATTCAGAATTTTATTGTAATATAGTCTCTGTGAATTCTTCATGTAAATTGTTCAGATATTGAAAATAGACATTCTTCTTTAATGGAAGCAACAATAATGGAAGGAAATAATATTTTTATTTCTTGATAAATCATTAAAATCAACTTTGATTTTACTGTAACAATCAAATATATTGTTGAAAATTACGCAAGAAAATGTTTTTGGGTAATTAATGACAGCTATATATTTGCATCAATAAAAATACCCTTTTTCAATTTCTGAAAGGATTAAAAAAACCTTTATATCATGTTATGATGAATAAACATCAAAATTTTGATATAATTTTATCTAATTAAAATTCTAAAAAAATATTTTATAAACTAATCCCTTCCAGGCGCACAAACTCAACTTCCAAAATGTACTTGTATCAAATTCGATGTTAGCAGCTCTTGTGGATTGTACTGCAAAACACTAATACACACACAGAGACTTAAAATTTATTTAGTATTATACCACAAAAAGAAATATAAAAATCATATATTTTATATTAGTAATGGTTTTAAGGTGTAGAACAAATATTTTTAAAATATTTCAGAAGCCTAAATAATAGTAAAAGTCATAATCACTATGCATAAATATTGCTCTCAATAGAAATAAATTAAATTCAAACGGATTCCACATTTATCGAAAATTCTTTCAATAATAAAATCAAATATATTCAAGATGTAGAAAAACTTCGTGTAAAAATAAAATGTGAAATAAAAAATTTCCAAAATAAGTAAGAAATTCCCTCAGTAACAAAAGTATAGATCAAACATAAATATGATGATAAAAATGTCTCATAGTTTATCTTCAAAAAAACTATGCACATTCAGAGATATTGCTAAGAAAAGAGAAAAGTAATAAACTATCCATTAAGAAAACGATAGTTAAAAAAATAATTAATTACAAATGTTAAAATATAATTTTTTTAAATCTATATGTGGCTTCCTTTAAAGACTGATTAATTATTTAGTCACAAAAAATAAATTTTTCATAAACATTTGAAACCATATCTTTAAAATAAAACTTAAATTATTATTAAATGTTTGTCATCGTAACAATAAAAAAAATAAAATTGATTGAATAATCTATCGATGTATTTCGTTCAAAATATTCATTACTATCTTTACATATTTCTAGCAAGCTATTTACCTTCAAGGCTTTATCACAACGAATACCAAAACACTATGCTTTTAATATTGCATCGAATCAAAACAGTTTTAACATTTAACGATTTCTACTGTTGAAAACGGGGACAAAATATTTTCTAACAGAGAAATCTGAGTAATAATTCAGATTCCTGTTTTGCAATATATGCTTAAAATAGGTTGAGCATAGAAAGCTCATAATGCATCACTCATATTTTCCTCCTCATGAAACATGAAGTTTCAAATGACCGTACATTCCGAATGGAAATAGCCCCCTGGCATTAACGGGAAGGTGAGATGTCTCTGGAATTTAAGTGAACATTCGTTGATAAAATATGTGATGACAGGTCTGTCAAACGATTGATCCTTATATTTGCCTTGAGTAGTTTGTGTTTGAAATGACCAATCGAATTCTCAAGTGCTATGAGGTAGAGTTCTTGAATGCTTCACTTAAAAGTGCATCGTAGTTTGTTAAATAATTGAATTATTGCATTTCCGGTAATAATTCAACGTTAGATACTGTTAATTGCCAATAGATGAGAAATATTGGCAAAGATTTATAATGTAAATACAATAAGATTTGTTTGATCATTTCTTATTAATATAGTTTAAAAAACATTGAAAGCTTTAATTTTAGAGTATTCGTTTTGAAATATTCCTTACAGTTTTTATAAAGAATATACTTTTCATTAAAATTTATTTTGTTCTAATAAATTAATAATTAAATAATATCTACAACTTGTAGACTTAAATATCTGGAAATGAAATAGTTATTGTTTTAACAGTCATTTATATTTAAAGGAAATATTGAAAGCAAAAAAAAAAACCTTAGGAAAGAAAATATCTTTCCAAAAATCCTTATATAGAAACATGAGTAATTTTTACAGAAATCCACTGTCTCAATGTATTCACAAAAAATGTTAAAATATTGTAAAATTCAAAATACTTCCAACTGATACTTAATTTTAATTTTCAGAAAACTAATTTCTGTTTCTTGGTTTGGGCATTTTTGAGCAAAACATAACAGATCGTGATAGCAGAGTCAACTTCAATACGGAAAAAAAGGAAATTCTAAAACGCACTAGAGAGCATTGTGTGGTTCTCTATTATTTGGATGAAAGATAAACTGATATAAGATACTGCAGTTTTTAAAAAATAAGGTTAAAAAAATGAATTTCAAAAGCGTGAAATTAAAGAGTAAGAACTATAAATGAGCCATAATAATGTGAAGTAAATGAAAAATAGAACAAAGAATAAAAATTTTTAGTGCAATTTCGAATCTTTAATAGTATTAAAGCTGGTTTTTTAAAAAAAAAGCATTACTGTTGCTAATAATGCTATAGGTATAATGTATAGGGATTTAATAATAGGATATAATAATGTATAGTGATTGGATGTATCTTAAAAAATAATTTCATTTAAAGTTGTTTTAATTAAGAAATATAAGCTTTTAATTAGAAAAAATTCTTTTTGAGAATGTAAAATACAACATTTATGAATCGTTCTTTAAAAAAATATGTCTAAAAATAGATATTTCATTTATATATTTAATTAACTAGGACTTAATTTTCAAGTATATTCTTTATGAATTATTTAGTGCTAAATTATGAGACAATCGTATTCAGAAAATTTATATTTATATGGTTTCGTGCATTGCCTAAAACAGCTTGACAAATTTGATTGTCACATAAATTTTGCCCATTTTTAATATTGTTAAGGAAAAAACAACATTCTTGGATTTTAAATCAGGCAAATACATTTTTGTTGACATGTTGAAAACAGTGCAATTTCTCAAAAATTTATCTGTCATGGGTTTCTAGACAGTCACACAATCTTTCCATGGTTTTAAGAGCAATTTTCTTGTCTGACAGGCCTCAGATTATTATCAGAATGAAATATGTTTTCCTGAGAAAGCCTATCAGCTCTTTTCCCTAACTTCAAGTCTATTTTTATTCTCTTAACAACCTTTTAAGAAAATGGACGTAACATAACTCCGACCACTAAATATCTGTTTTAGACATGAATTTCCTAGGTTTCTTGTTTTAAAGATATATATTATATAATCATTCTAATTTTAAATTATACATAATTGTTTTGTTATTATTATTTTGAGGATATATATGCATAATTTGCATTTTCATAACAAGTCTGACTCATTTATCATACAGATTAATAAAATAAAAAAATATTATTTCAACTTAATTTATTACTTGCGCTACTTTTAATACAGAAAGTGTTAGTCATAGGGAAATTCAGTATTCTTAATAATTTTATAATAATAACTTTTTCTTAACTCAAAAAGTATTGAAGTATAGAGATTGATCAAACTCTTGAGTTCGGATATGTTTACGATTACTATAATGTATCTTCATATTCCATAAAGTAAAAAGGGGGAAACAACTGTGACGTAATATTTCAAATATTACGTCATGATATTCAAATATTACGTCATAAATAATAATGACAAATGTTTCAAAAATTATTTTGAAATATATGCACAATTCTTCCTGCACCATAGTAGTATCAGGTAATAAGAAAATTATGATTCGTTTGACTATGTGGTATATAAGCAGAGGATTATTGAAATGAAACTTCCTATTGATTATTAATTTATTGTTCACACATAGAAAATATTCGAATTTCTTAAAGAAGAGCAGCAATTTTCAATACTTACCTATGAAAATATATGTTAACAATATTGTAACATACATTGTCAATTATAAAAATGTGATATTGAAAGAAAAATGTAAGAATTGGTAAGTGGTTAGTGTGGCAATGATGTGAAACATTAGCACATTATGAAAAAATAAAATTTCAAATTCAGAGAGGACATCAATTATTTATTTTCTTTTTGTGCTTATCCGATTGTACTTTAAAAATTAGTAGATGTTTTAAAATTCAATATTTTCATTTACAAACTCTAATTACAAACTATCCTGGCCTAAGTAGCTTGGTTGGTAGGGCGTTATATTCGCAACCCTTGGTTTGCGAGTTCGAGCCCCGCTGCAAAAGGCCTTCGTGTGTGATGATAGATGGCGCGAGTATAACTCTGTCGAGGTCACAGAAGTGAGCCATGTCTAGAGTAATACCACTGAGAGTAAAGGTTCAGAGATGATCGTTCTCTGATTCCGGTCTAAATTACGATCAGTGAATGAAATGTATATGAATGAGGTTCGTCCCGTAAAAAGAGTTGTGATGCGTGAGTAGCTAACTCACACTCATGGCTCTAACTGGCACTACTGAAAAAAATAGAGATGAAAAAAAATTGGATTATATCGCAATGAATCTTTTTTAATGGTTTGTCAAAAACAAGTGCCTTTAGAAACAACAACAACAAACTATCCAGCAAATAATTTCGGAACAACTAACACTGTACTTCCTCTGAAAAGAGCGATTGTGCTCCATTTAATTCAATTACACTAGAATATACAAACATTAAGGATAGAATGAACAGCAACGAAGATACTCTGTAATTGATTACAATGGTCATAAATTTATACACCAGCGGCTGTTAACGCTTCGCACCACTAAAATACGCACTTCGCTTGCCAAAACGTTTGGCTGTATCAAAGACATTCGGCATGACGCTTGGCACTATGAAAAAAATCGTTCGTCATTCCGGGACTCACTGGTGGGAAGTATTGTGCTGGTATCTTAATAAGCCAGTGACAGCCAATGGGCATTGGTGATCACTTTTGCTTAGCGGATATGTTACGCTTCTGCAAATCGTAAAGGCTCGATCCTTGGCGACAATCCAATCTCCACATTGGTGCGACATCACAATATACTTCGCCAAATACCCACTAAGTCTCTGTAGAGCGGTTTCAACATAATGATTTAATCTAGAAGTCAATTGGTGAATATAGCTTTATGTAATTTATAGCAAAGATTTGCCTCTCCTCAATTTTTATATATTTATGAAAGTTTCGCCATATTTTCTATTCCTGTGGTCTGAATAGAAAATATGGCATATCATTATGAAAAGAATGTCAACAAATATATCACTTATGTTTTTTTTATGTAAATTTTAGCAAATAAGTAAGATTTTTTATTATTTGTATGGAATTCTTAATGAATAACCTTAATATAATGCTTATACCATTATCAATATATTTTGTACGCGAAAGTTTCTCAAAAAAGAAGGTTGATATATACTTTTCAAATTTCTTCATACAATTATTTTTTAAAGTTGCTGCTTTTTCGAACACTATGATTTATTTTCTTTTCCGTAAAATATATTCTTATACATAACATTCTGACTAAATTTAAACAAACAGCCTTCATAATTTTTTTAATATATAGAATACCAAGCTTCACTTTTCATTTTTCCAAAAACAAACTTTTTTTCTGAATAGATATTTAGATACAATTCGCATGCTAATTACATATAAACATTTTTCAATCTTAAGTCATCTCACATTCAACAAAGTCATCTCATTAATTTTGGAAGTTTCAGTAGTTTATCATGATGTGTTTACAATGCAAGTACCGCAGAAGTTTACTAGATGGCGCAATGACATTGGCAGCATGAGTAGATAGAAAAAGGCTCCAACAGATAGCTATAAAAAAAACTTTTTTCTGTGTGTATAAAGTTTTTTTCCAAGAAATACACCTGTATAAATAGATTTAAAAAGTAAAATCTTATCAAAATATAAAATTTGATTTTATATAATACTAGCTGCCATTGGCGACCAGCTGGTTCGCCATGAGTAATGCGTTCTAAAATTTCCAATTAAATCATATATTCATTAGCCAAAATTTAAGAAATAGTTAAAAAAGATTCAGTTATTAGTAGTTAAAGAGTCGGTAACTTTATTCGGAAAAAACTTTTTGAGTTTAATGCTCTAATAATTTATCGATTATGCTTCCAAAATATTAAAAATGTTTTTTTCGGTGATATTGCCAAAATGTTAAATATGTTTTTTAAAGAAAGCGAAAAAGGGAAAATATTATTGAATTAATGATACAGATATTGCAAACGGTTACATAAATATGCCATTAAGTCGGGATTTCAATGCAAATCCTGTATAAATTCAATCAGGTTTACTGTAAATAAAGATAATTTATGGAATTAATGATATAGATATTGCAAACAATTTCTTAGAATCCTTTGCCTTGCATTTTTAAAAGAAAATATCGCATTTCATATTTATTTTATTTTATCCAGTCACGTGCTAAAAGCTGCATTTCTTTAGATTTAATTTGCGATGATCGTTGTTGTTTTTTTATTTGATCTTCCGGCATTGTTTTATTTTATTTTATCCAGTCACGTGCTAAAAAAATATATTTAAAGTATTTCATTAAAAATTTGTTAAAAATAGAAGCTTGAGTTATACAATAAAATACTGATAGCATTAGAAAGCTAATTTTTTTATCTTTAAATTGATGTTAAAATCATGTTTCTCCGATAATAATTTCGGAAGTTATAGCGGAAAAACGTCGAAATTTCGCTTAAATTTTAATTAATTCAAATTCTAATTAAAAATTCAAAAAAAGGGCTCTGAGTTGCACATTCCCGACCTCCCAGGTATACATGTACCAAATTTGATAGCTGTAGGTCCACCGGTATGGCCTGTAGAGCGCCAACATGCACGCACGCACACACACACACACACATTGAGCTTTATTATAAGTATAGATATATCCACGCGCATACATACAAAAAGTTCTTGTTTAAATTTATTTTTTTAATACTAACTTCCTTCATAGGCCGGAAACAAATCCAATGTTTTCCTATGCAATTAACCAAAATCAAACTTTTAGAATTTTATAAACTTTCGGGAAATCCCAAAAAGTTTTGATAAATTCTATTTTTAGAAATTTTTAAGTCGTTTTGTTCTGGAAAAACAAAAAAGAAAACTATTTTAAGTAGAGATTGTCAATAAAAATTTCGATATCTCATTATATAATGGAAAGCCGAACTCCAATATTTTTGAAACATAGATTGTTAGTTAATAAATCAAATTCCTTCTTCATTAAAAGTATGCAATATATTTAAAGCCAAGAATGGCCATTCTAATAGTCCTATCTTTATGTTACGTACAATATGAGCTAAAAGTATTTGTTGAGCTTAAATTACGTAATAGTAGTAATGGGAAAGGTGAAATGTTTATCATCCTAAAATGAACTCTGAGGGATAAAATATGCGATAAGGATTCTGTTAAGTGATTGATCCTTATGTTTTTTCCAAATCGTTTGCATTTGAAATGACCAATCGAAATATCAACTGCTGTGAAGTAGAAGAATCTTTGAATGGGATTCGTTGAATGGAGTCCGAAGTTGACGAAGTAATTGAATTTGTTTGTTTGTCTCAGAAAATGGATGGACAAATGGGATAGTTGTTAAGTTTTTAGATAAAAGAGATAGAATTTTAGCAAAGTTATTGCTATTTTCAGAGGATTGTTTTGGCATTTACATGATATTTAAAACAAATAATTTAACATTACTTGTTTAGGTATATAAGAGTTATATCAAGATAGCCATTATTGTTTGTTAAATAATTAATTGACTTAAAAGTGTTGAATTGTAAATAATTTAGATAACAGTAGATAATATAAATAATATAATAGTTTTATATCATAGTTCTTAGAAAATAACATAGAAGTAGAATAATAGATGTTAGATAATAATTAATATACAATAGAAAAAATAGATTTTAGATAATAATATATAATGCAAAAATAGATTTTAGATAATACATAATGAAATATTAGATTTTTATGTGTAATAATATATAATAGAAAAATAGATTTTAGATAATATATAATGAAATAATAGATTTTAATGTGTAATAATATATAATGGAAAAATAAATTTTAGATAATATATAATGAAATATTAGATTTTAATGTGTAATAATATATAATGGACAAATAGGTTTTAGATTATAATATATAATGAAAAAATAGATTTTAGATAATATATAATGATATATTAGATTTTAATGTGTAATAATATGTAATGAAAAAACATATTTTAGATAATATATAATGAAATAACAGATTTTAATGTGTAATAATATATAATGGAAAAATAGATTTTAGATAATATATAATGAAATAATAGATTTTAGATAATAATAGAGTAATTGATTTTTAGATAATAAAATAATGGATGTAAGTTAATAATAAATAATAGACTTTAAGTGTTAGTATATAAATTTAGAAAATCTGATGATAGACGGTTTTATGTAGAGTTATATAGAGTTTTGACAATTTATACCTTAAAAAATGTTTCACGCATCTTTTTTTTTAATTTTTAATTATGTTTACACAGAAATAGATACGACTAAAATTTTTCTTTTAGAAAAAAGATATGAGAATTTATGAATTTAACTGCACGTATCTTTTGAATTGCAATAAATTCTACTAGCTAAAATTGCTGTGCAGTAAAGTAGAGTGTTGTTCAATTTTAAATCTTTGAATTTTAAAGGTAATGTAAAAGGTAATAAGCCCATTATAATCAAAGAAAGAATTTTAAATCGAGCAATTTTCTTTTCCTGAAGAAAGGAAAAACAATATTTTCTAATTTTTTCGAGCAATTCGATGTTTTTATTTGTATCATTCAACAAAACTTCAACGTAATTTTGTTCATTTATAATTTGTATGTTCTAAAGGAATTTCAGAAAAAAATGATAGACACTTACCCTTTTCTCTAACATTCAAGCAAGAATAAATGCACTCCTAAATTTTAAGGCAAGCAAATATATTTTGATGAATTTTTGAAAGCTGTATGATTTTTCAACATTTCTGCTCCCATCAAAAGTTTGCAGATAGTCATGTAATCTTTTCATAATTTTAAGAGCAATTTTCCTTTCTGACAGGTTCTAAATTATTATCAGCATGAAATATATATTCTTTAGACAATATACTAGTACACTAGTTTACTTTTTTTTACCATGTAACATGTATTTGTTCTCTTAGCAAATTTTCAAATATAGTTTCAAAAATTATTTTATAAATTTCTGCTTAAATCAAGCATTTAAATGGCATCACTAATGATGATAAAATTAACATGTATACACTACAAGCTTACCTTCTTCATTAAAGAAAATTGCAGCACATTTTAATTACTTGAGGGGGGAAATGTGTAGTGAGAGCTTTATAAGCCAGACAACCTCAAGAATGAGTGATCACTTTTGTCTTGGGCTCATGTTATTTGGCTACGAACCCTAAGATTGCGAGTTCAGTCATCGCTTGTCACCAATAGTAACATTGGTGACCCGGATGTGATATGTTTCAGATACAGATACAATGAAATAATCGTTATGTAATCATTTTATCATCTACGGAATAATGTTATCACTTGCAAAATAAACAATTTCGATGTCAAGTTTCTAATGTCGTGATGTCATTCGCAGAAGGGTATCACAGTCTGAATTCTATTCCATTAAAAGTTGATCTTATGTAAGGTAAACTCTTTTCATTGGCGTATAATCTTATGTAAGGTCATACGAACCCTTTCCATTGGCTTAATAAAATATATAAATTGTAAATTCAAATACAAGTACTTTATTTAAAGAAAATATCTTTATTATTATAAGAAACTGTAAAACATTTTAACCATCCCTGTAAAAGAAGATTAGTTTTCAGATATGGATGCGATGAAAGAAACATTATGTGACAATCTTATCATTAGCAAAATTTAAAATTTCTATCTTCGATTCCCAGAGTCTTGATGTCATTACAAGAAAGTGTCGCATTCGCAATCCTACTCAATTAAAAAAAATTACATTAAGCCTTAACAGAGGAAGTGAAAATTTAGGGTGTATCTTGTTAGGTGCAGTCTACGAGACTTCATTTTCTTTACACTCGATTCAAATTTTCTAATGAAAATATTTGATTAAAAATCAGTCAATATATTCTACCTACATTTTTCTTACTATATAAATATGCTTTAGAAAATTTTCAAGATATTTTATCACTGAAAAGAGTAAATGAGTCAGATGATACATTTACTTCTCAAATTAAATATATCAATAAAAAAATTACTACTTTATTATATATTAACATACTCTTTAAATTATATATATATTTTTAAGTATATAAAGGTATATAGCAAACAATAATGTAAAATTCAACAATTATATGAATTAAAAAAAAATGACAACGGGTGAAGAGGTCAATTTTTTTATCGACTTCTGTGACTTTCATAGCACTGTTTTCAAGGGTATTTTAAACTTAAGGTTAAGAACTATTATAAAAATCAATCTATAAATTCTGTACTATATTACTGTTATATATTATTATATATATAATATTGGTACATTAATATATTTTTATAATTTTACAGGATGTATTATCACCAGAACCATCAATTATGTTTCAACATACATATCATAATCAGTTGAATGCGAATTCTCATAGTAAAACTCTTCTGTACAATTATCCTTATCACTAAAATCGCTTTCCACTTCTTTGTGTCTGGCGCATTGCTTCATATTACAATCAGTAAATTGAACGATATTCCAGGTTCGAGCCATCTGCTAAGCCTTGTTTATTGTTGAGACACTAGCAAGGAGGAGAGAAGTGAGAGACATCGCTAAAAGAAATTAACTGAAACATTTAAAAAATCGTCTGCTTAAATCTTTGGAAAAATTGGATGTGTATTGAAGGTCACAAAACAAGAAGCTACAAGGTCAATCTATTCAGTTGAGCTAAATAGCTTAGGGGTGAGCGATAGTCCATCTCTAGATGTCTCTCAGACCACACGTCTCCAGTTAAGGGTTAAGAAGTGTAATCTAAACCATTTCCATTGTTGTGATTCAGATGTTTCCTCTGTCTCTACAGACTTTTACTAATCGAATAAAAAGCCTATTAAATCTTCGATACAGGGCATCAATCTAAAAATTCAATCAACAATAGTAACAGAGTGGTTTTTTAATGTATAAAAGAATTTTTTTTTTAATTTAGTTCTGAAATCTAATTATTTGTTGTCTCTTAAAGATAGCTGCAACATATTCAACATTTGTGTCATAGCTAGCTATATAATACACAGTATATTACATCGAATATTTAACTTCGGATTATATAAATCTGCATTTGAATACGAAATAATTGTCTTTGAATGCAGGATAATTTATTATCTGAATTTTTTATAGCAATCCATATACACATATCTTGAAAAATCTGTATTTTTATAAGATTTTTTAAATCGTATATTCATTTGTAAATTATCTGCTATCTACTATTGATTGGACGGATTTCTTCTTCTTGGACTTATTATATTTCCATGTGCGTTATAAAAATAAAACATATGATTTCTATAAGTTAAGATTTTAATGTTTTCAGTCCCCCATTTCATATATTAAAGCATAAAAAACTCTAATTTAAAGCAATCGTTCTAATTCATGTATTATTAAACTAACAAGTATTAGGCATTATTTGATTTGTAATGCTATAACCCTAGAAGGCGTAAGGAAAATCTTAAAATTTGGGCTTTTATATTCATTATCATATTATTTAGACAGGTATGACAGTTTAGAAACTATTCGGAATACTCACTAGGGGGAAAACACATCTTGTACATTTAAATATGGAATAGATATATTTGAATATTTACTTCCTAGATATCAACATATGTTCCATTCAACCTTGAAAATAATATTGAACACATAATGAAAAGCATAAATATTTTAAAGAGAAGTTTAAAATTTACTTTTGATATCTGAAACACTTTTATTCTTCAAAACTGCTTCAAATTCACCTGTTTTAGGAGAAAAATTACGAACATTATACGTTGGATGAAAAAATCCGATAGTCCAAAATTTATAATTGTTTGATATTTAGAAAGATTATTACTCAAGAATAAAATAACTTTAAAAACAAGTCTTAATCAGTTGAATATTAAATACTTTTTCAGGAAATCAATTTAATTATTTGAAAATATTTTTTTTCAATTAGGTCAGTGATTCTCAACCTGTGGGGCACGCTCCCCTTAGGGGGCGCGAGAACATTGATGGGGGGGGCGCGAGCATATCCAAGAGAAAATGTTATTTAAAAAAATTGATTAAGTGACTGAAATAAGAGAACACACACACACATACAAAACAAAATACATTTCGACATATTTAATAATCAACTTATTAAATTAAAACAACTTACTTAATGAAAAAAAATTTAATATTTATTAGTGACTTTCTTAGGCCTGCCCCTTTCTTAGCCTTAGTTTTTCGAAGGAGGGTTTAATATTAGAAATTGACACTCTCAGTTCTTTTTGTATATTTAGCTGAGATCTATATTTTGTCTTCAAAGAAGCCAACACAGATAATCCAGTTTTCAAAATGGTAGTAGAAAGCGAAATGCCCTTGTTTTCAGTGCAGAAAACTCATCATCCGCTCCTGCCCAAAATTCAAAGAGTGATTTATTACTAAATTGTCTTTTGGTTTCGCCGCTTAACGTGAAGTCTATGGAGATTTCTTCCTCTTCAATTGAGAGTCCTTCAGGAGTATTTTGAAATGGATCACTCACCCACTTGTAACTTGATATCAGCTTGTCGTCAACAAAAAAGTACTTTTTAAATTCGTTGCTAGCATTGGTAAATGATTTTCAATGGTTACAAAAACAACTTTTACATGTTGTTCTTCAGCCTTGTAGGTTTTAATACAATCATTCAAATTTGCAAACATTGTTAAGCTTTCTTGCTTTAAATTTCTGCTCCACAATTCCAATTTCCTACAAAAAGCATTAATTTTATCACTCGTATCCAATATATGTGTATTTGATCCTTGCAGTTGAAGATTCAAGTTATTTAATTTCTCGAATATGTCGACCATGTAGCTCAATTTCATCACAAATAAACTATCGTGAAAATTCTCAGCTTCAGGTATGTTTTCCTCTTCTAGGAAAACGGTGATTTCTTCTCTTAAATCATAAACAATGTTGCAAAACTTTCCCTCGTGATAACCATCTTGCCTCGCAATAAAATAGAAAACGCTGAATGTACTGCACCAATGTCTTTAGAAAGTGCGGAAAAGATTCTTGATTTCAGGGGTCTCATTTTTATATAATTTACTATGGTTACAACCGTAGCTAACACAATATTCAAACCAGGACTCATTTTTTTGGAAGCCAAAGCTTCTCTGTGTATCATGCAATGTGTCCAGGCACTCTGTGGCGATTTTTGTTTCACAAGTGCTTGAATACTTTGGAATCTTCCAGACATAGAACGAGCCCCATCGGGGCATATTCCGATGCAATTTTTCCATTCTGTTTGCCACGTTCATAAAATCATTTAATATAGCAAATAATGCGAGTGCTGTTGCTTTGAGTTCTATTGGTTTGCAGAAAATTAATTCTTCGACAACTGACAATTCATCACAAAATCTAACATAGGCAATGAAATGAGCATCTTTATTACTATCTGTTGCCACATCGAGTTGCATTGAAAGCAATTTGTTACGTAAATTAGTAAAAAGCTGACACTTAACATCTACAGCTATATCAGCAATTCGATGGGCAATAGTATCATTTGAAAGAGGTATAGACTGAAATTGTTTCGTAAAATTATCTCCAAACATAATTTCTACAATCTCAATTGCGACTGGCAAAATAAGCTTTTCACCAATGTTGTGAGGCTTTTCACATTTGGCTATTTTATATGAAACTTTGTAAGAGGCAATTAAAGCTTTTTCATTCACGACAAAGATTTTTTAAACAATGATTTTTACTTTTCATATGATTTTAATTTTAATTCGAAGAATTCTCTGGGTTTGTTTACGTACTCACTATGAAGCGTTTCCAAATGTCGTTTAAGTTTATTAGGTTTCATGCTGTCTGCCGCCAACATTTTTGAGCAAATGATACACAGGGGCCTTTCTTCTTCGTTTACTTCAGTACTAGTGAACCCAAAATTTAAGTATTCTTGAGAATTTTATCTTGATTTTATTTTCGGAACCACGCTAGTCTGTGTACTTGTTGATGCTTGTCTATCGTCTTATGCTCATTAGGCCAGCTTAAAAATTTATCCATGATTCTGCATAAGTCTGCTGCTCTGAATATTTATTACCGTGAATTGCAATTACACGAAAATATATACAACATACACATTCAGAATAGATTCAATAGACATAGAAGGATCGACTCGAATGCGATTGTCTAGAATTGAAATTGGCGTCATAGAACTAACTTTCTCCTTCTCCCTTTGAGAAAACGTCTGTTCACATCTGCGCACGCTCCTAACTTAACTTTTAAGCTGACCAGACAAATTCCAGACGAATCGAAACTTCTCGCGAAACCGTGAGAATTCCCGAAATGGCGGGACGCAAGAGCAATAAAAAGGCATTGGATTCTTGTTTTTCCAATGCTGGGGATCGGTGTTGCAAAATGTCAATAAATTTCCGTATTCTTGGTAATTTGTAAAGTTTAAAATTAAGGTTGTAGTGTAGGTTTATCGCCAAAATACTCAAAATACATTATTGTTGTATACATTTTATTGTATGCGGTAGGGAGGGGGGGCGATGAAACTTATGATTGAAAATTGGGCCGTGAACACTAAAAGGTTGTGAAACACTGAATTAGGTACACTTTGATACAAATTTGATATGCTATCCCAGAAATTATGTTATAAAATGATTACAATTCCAATTGAGTCTTTTATTCTACTAAAAAATGTATTCTACTAAAATTTGTAATTCACATAATAGTTTTAAAAAATTCTTTGAAAAAATGACAAATCTTTTCAAAATCATTGTCTTCAAAATTTTCATAATAAGATCAGTATTTCTATAAATATCATGTTTCCAGTAATGAACATTGTAGACAATGAGCCTCTTATAATGTGTACGGAAATATATTAAAATATGACTTTTCAGAAGATAGTACGATACTAATATTTAAAAAAATCAAACACATTTTTATCATTTATTTTTAAATTTAAAAGTAATATTTATTTGTAACACGCTCATAATCACATAGTGTAGTATTCTAGAATCCATCATGCTATATATGACATTTTTATAATGGAAATATGAGAAACATTATCCACTCTTTCAGCTTGAAGATAATTTCAGATAGCCATTTTTAGAAAATATTTTCAGAATTTTGAGAGATTTTAAGTCATAAATGAGAATAATATTTTTAATATAAAATATAATATTTGACAATTTGTAATAAAACTCAAAAAGTCTTTAAAATCATAATTTAGTTGCAAATATATATTTTGAATTTAACTTAGAGCATATCGTAAGATTAAATTTTATCTGAAAATCTAATATTTTAGTGCAAAGCAATAAAAAATCTGAAACTACTTCTGCTAAATTATTTGTTTATCTTTTCAAACGTTTAGAAAAAAAATATACGAAACTTTAATATTCGATTCAATTATTCTTCAAAATTGGGGAAATCTCAGGTTTGGTATTTCATTCTTCAAAAACCATTGAGTGAAAAATAATTTTTCATCTTAACTTCACAGATATTTTGCCTTATGCATTCATTTTAATCACCATGTATTAAAATAGTTTCTTTAGTTTCAACATTTTCTGGTTCTAAATTTTATAATATTAAGAGTTATTTTAATATGAAAAAAATCTTTTTAAAAACAATTATTACTGTTTTTCATAATTCTGAAATTCTTCTGATTTGAAAATGATAAAAAGCTGTAAATACAATTTCAACAAATAAAGATAAGAAAAAAAAAACTTATCATAATAAGAAAAATAAGAAAATTAACTAACTTATTGAAAGTAAGAAAAATAACTGCCATACCAGACATTCGTCCAAAATTGTTATAAAACAGTTGTGAAAGAATGTGTAATTCAATAATAGTTAATCTATAATTTTTTTGACTTCCGATATTTATAATAAGCTATTCTCTATAAACTTTTAAATCATTGAATCATGCTATTAATCAAGAATCTGAATGATAATTAGTCAAATCATTGGGTTACATCTAAAGATGTCACGAAAGCTTCAATCGACAAAGGTCCCAATATGCAGATGTCACGTGAGCACACAACGGTCCAATGTTAATTATCAGAATCGGAGCTAATGCAGTTACGATGTTACTCACGATGTCACGAATTTCAGCATATAGTATTACGATGCGATGTTGCAGCAAACTAGGTTGATTGTTCTAATGGTTACAGCTCATATCAGTAAATAAAGAAATGATCCTATAATTGATTACATAACGATTTCAGAATTGTTGGAATTAATAAGGAAATTATTTCCTTATGTCACTTCTAGAGTGTTTAAATTTTCAATGATAGCAGAAATATTACCTCGTTTATGGTTTTCTTAATGATTGAGATTAATAGGGTAAATATTTGTGTAGATGAATGAAGTTTAATACATGAAATGAAAAGTAATATATTCGTACATTTTAAAATTATTTTTTCCATTCATATAATTAAAATCCTCAGACAAATGTAGATTTCCATGTTCAGACTTTTAATCCATAAATGACTGACAGTGTTAGTTGAAATTGATAAAACCTTAACAATTTTTAAATGAACAACTTGAAATTTGACTGATTTCAATAAATGAAAAAAAAATCCTGAAAATACTTCTCAGGTAATCAAATCGGATAAAAATTGCATTTTTGTGGTTAATGGAGATTATTTTTATTATAGAAAATTTTAAACTTGACTTTTCCTAATGAAATATGTTACATCTTTGCTCCAGAAAAAATATAGTAATATAGTAATTTTACTATTTTTATCTATTTAAATTAGAATTTGAATCAATATGTATCAAACATCTGTTTAACTTCCTTGATTTTTTTGAATATTACAATAATGGAAATTAATTTATGACATTTATAATAACAATAGAGTAATAATTATGATATGTCATAAAATTTTAACAAGCATAAATAACATTGTATTTATCTTGATAAATTATTTATTTAACTAATACATGAACTGATTGATTTAATTGAAATTAAATCTTTCATGCATAATTGTAGCATCAAATTGTAAGAGAAATTAAAACCATGGTGTTTATTAGCATTACATGATCCTTCTATTCTAATGTATATATTTTTAATGAAGTAAGGTATCAGGAAATAATAATTTTATTTAAAATTTAGTTCTTCATCATCTTCTAATTGCTGATTTCGCTATATTACTAATATATGATTTTAAAAAAATTCAGTTTTCAACCACTAAAGGAATTATTTGATGAATTAAAAGCTTGATGAAAGCTTCATTACTAAAACGATTACAGTTAAAAAATATGCATTTTTAAATTAAACTGTATCAAGTTTTTTTACACAACTATCCAACATCTAATAAGTCTCATTAAAAAATTTATTTTATTTTAGGTCAAGGAAAAAGTATTAAATGTAATAATACTTCCGAAAGTATATATATGAAAAATTGAAATTTTTATTTATATTGTATTGATTTTTAAAAAGTCGCCCTAATACGTGCACTATTTCACAGTCCAAACAGTATTTGAGAGAATTTAGATTATTTTGAATAAATTGACCTCAATTAGTTCCAGCAATTGATAGACAAATACACGTAAGCGTCAATACAAACTTATTATTTCTAATAATGATATTTGTAGACTTTCTAAAACCTACTATCAATAATTACCAAAATATTCTATAATTTAATTCATTAAGTTTATATTATTAAATTTCCTTAACTTTCATTAAACTGCTGTTAAGAGTAGATGACTTATTTCATAACTTCCTTTAGCTTGTAAAATTCTGCAAAATCATTTAGCAATGGGATTGAGCAATTTCAACTATTATCAAAACTGTTCGAGGATTAGGGGTTAAGGTTGCTTCGGATTCTATTCTCCATTGACAAAGGCTGAATTCGTGCACTAAATTTCTTTGTTTATCTCTAAAACTTTGTATTTTTTCTTTAAAATTACTTTTTCATATTATGTAATTGCATATTAAAGCATTTTCTCAAATAAAAGGGATTTAACACTACGTGTTAAATTACTAAAAGGGATTAACTACACTATCGAAATGATAATTATATATGTATTAAATTCATTATTTTAATTACGGATTGTGAAATATTCATTGAAAGATAATCTAGAGTAGTTTTATTGAAGTAACGTTTTAAAGCAACACGAGGACTATTCTGGTAAATACCTCAGGATTTTGAACCGTGGTCATATTACGAAACTTAAAAAAGGAGCTGGCCCTCCCCTCATCAAATCTCCACACAACACCAGTGGGATGACGTTTGGCCATAACGGATTTAACATGAATCAGACATGCTTACAACATGGTTCTGTAGCGAAATTGGTATCGAATCTGAAGCCCTTGGGTTTAAAAGCCGAGACTTAGCCACCAGGTACAATATTTTTTTTACCAGTCATTATTAAACTGTGAACATAATATGAATAATGTAACAAATCATATGCATGATAAATATTTTGTCATTTCTAGACGTTTCAAACCTGATAAATAAAGGTTAATACGGTGTTATTCAAAAATTGAGTGTTTACCTATAGCAAAATATCATAGATTCTATGCAGAATTTCAATCAATAATGATAAAAAAAATTATAAATGGAAATTGATATACCTTATTATTTCATTCACGTCTTTAATGTTAATTTCTGTGTTTAAGTTCTTCGAAGAATTCTATTAGCAATTAAATTATAAAGGATTTAACACACTCAGTAAAATTATCTTGGAAGATTTGTCACTCATGCCCCAAAGCGTAATGAAATAATAAGCTGAATTAATCCAATTTCATTAAAAGTTTTTAAGACAAAAAAAAAACTATTATGGATTAATTTTCAAGCCTGATATTTTTTTCATCCTGTATTTTATTACACCACAATGCTTTTATGTAAGAGAATATTATACACTTCTGATTATAAAAAGTTAAATCCAATTATTTTGAATCCAACTACATATTTTCGAACAAAAAGGGATTATATCCTTTACAATTAAACTAGGAGCGAGTAAGTCACAATAAGCCTCTTTGTTGAATTTAATAACATAGATTTTTTCGAACAATTTTTTAATCAATAAGGCAATAATTTTTTACTGAATAAAAATAACATTCTTTGTTTGATGCTTTGCTACATGCGGGTTTAAAAGAAAAAAAATAAAAGAACTCATTTTTTATTGCTGATGATTGGAAAATTAATTCCTGGTGAAATAAACAGAAATATTGGGTTTGAAGATTTTTTTTTTCTTTTCTGTTGTCTCAAAAAATAGAAACAAGTTCTCTGAAGCTGACAAATTTATTATTTTTGTTTTAAAAAATTTGAGTTTCGGTATGTACATTTTGTTGCTGATTCAAAAAATCCAGTTGTTTCTCTAAATAGCCTACCTAATATACCTTGTTTCTTTAAATAAATAAAAAAAATGCAGCATTGCAGAGACAAATATTTTAAAAAAAAAACATCGTTTAAAGTTAATCAGCGAGAGTTGTCTGCCCAAAACTTGCTCGCATACTTGATAATTAAGATATCCCAGTGAACATATTGCATGACATTGTCGAACAATAGTTACTAAATATTAATCTTTGTCGTAAACTTAGCATTTTTATTGAATCATATGTGACACACTTTGCGAGTCTTTTTTTCTTCTTTTTTTGCGATTTATTCTTGCTATGAGATCAAAACTATCCAATAATCGAATCTGGGATTAAGACGCGTTCTTCCCACCAAATCCAAGCAAAAAAATACAATGTTACACTTTAAGTCGCAAAAGAATAAAATTACGACACCGAATTTGATATTTAAGTCATTGCGTTTTTTAATTGTCTCATTTGCATCTTTCTGATATCAGACTGACAGACGGTCAAAGTCATTTCTTATGTTTTTCTAAATTTGTTAGGTGTCTATAATAAAGGTATTGGCTTTGTAAATCTAATTTAAATTATCTAACTTTCTTTGTATTTATTATGTTGGTTACATTCAAAAAGCCGAGCAGACAGATTTCCTCAGAATAAATTATACTCATAATTTGACAAAAACTTGCAAATATGTTGTAAAGACCATAAAAAATATTTCAACTATCTATCGCAAAGGGATTTTGAGTTATGCTTGCAACAGACATACATTTTTTTCAAACTTCATGGAGGTCTAAAGAGTGAAGATTAGTCAAAGCCTTGAGTTTTTGAGGATTACTATAATTTATCTGTACTATGAATATATGAAAGTAGTACATATATGGCAACTGCTCATTTTCTTCTCAAATACAAAGCAATAAAACTAACTCCAAGGATCGATTCTAATCAAATTTGAAAAAATAAATTTGAAATAATTTTTATATTTTAAAACCCAGATTGTACAAAATTGTGCGACATTGCAATACATTATTTAATATTCATGATATTATTAATATGGCGAATATTGTTTATAATTATGTAATACTATTTAATACAAGTACTTTACTTGGAAAGTACAAAAAGTCACTTGATAACATACACAGTGAACAAATTCCCTAAGAATAATCATTTACCCTCATTTACAAGGCTATTCCAAATGCAATAACAAAACAAAAATGTTTATTTTTACTGTACAAAACGAGATAAAGACACATAACATATATAAACAAATAGATAAATACTTTGAATATGTGTTCCATATGTTATTTGGTAAACATTGAATTGTATGTCTATTTCTTGCAGTACAGGAAGTAACTGGTCACTTATTATTGAGTTTACTTCTAAATTATTTAAATCTTGCAGATCTAGAAAAGTGGAACACTTAGAATTTAAGCCCAACCATACTATTGGTTGCAAAATTCTAAGTTTTCTATTCCCACTATTTGTGTATTTCCTATAGTAAGATTCTAGTATGCCAGCTTCCTGGTCTAGCGGTAATACATTTTACCCGTTATCTGGACGTCCCTGGTTCTAGCACGGATTTTCTATTATGTGTTCTATCTGAAAGGTGTATGAAAGATGTAAAATAAGGTTGTGCATGCCAGTGAGTGAAAGTCGTGTTTATATGAGCTAAAGTCAGGCATGCATTTTCAGGTGCTCAGGACCCTTACCCTCAGAATCTGTTTCACCCTTCTTTTCCTGATCTCTTACTTGATTTGAATTGAAGTTCAATACAAGGGAGGAGAAGCAATTGCAGAAACATTCTAGAGCTGTTAGGATGCATTCAATGTTTTCATTCGATGTGCAAAGAAGATTCATATCTTTACTGCGTTTCTATTTCCATATATATTCTAAATCATCTCTACTTTTTCCAGATTTATATTACCAATTAGTAATATTTTAAGATGAGAGGATTTCAAGATTGATTTGCTACGAGGTCCAACATTTTGATTCTTTGCATATTGACGAACATATAAAATTTTGCTGAAACATCATCACCTTATTCATATGCAAACAAGAATATCACTTTATCCGTATGCAAATAAGAATATCATTTTTAGGAATTGGCGGAATGCAAAATAAAAATATAGGAATTTTATTCAAGCGGTGTATAAAAGAGTCTATCAACGACCTTTATTACAAATAAATATGTTAATTTTACTGCAAAGAGCGTAAGCAATGTCCATAATTCATATCTTCCGAAAAAATGAATTTTTTTCATAGTGTTTCATAATTATACATCTACTACGAAGTCATAGAAATCAAATATCCAGAAAACAAATTAAAATGCAAATATAGCAGACAAATCTGGTAATATACAGAACTTTTATTTCATGAGATAAACACGCAAATTATGACTATGCGTGCTCTCTTGTCATAGATATTTTATTAAAATGTAGAATTCATAAATCATATACACGACTTGAATAGCAGGAATGATTAAGAAATCATCTCAAAGTTCAATTTGTCTTCTAAAAGAGAAATTTATTTGCAAGCTTGGAAAGTGAAATGGAAAAATTAAGCAAACAGAAAGACAAATTACCTGGTTGGTTCGAAGTGATTGATTGTACGAGAAATAATTTGTTACTGAAAGTCATTTGAAAAAAAGTTATTCGAGCTTCACTTTATAAATTTCTGTCATCCATTTACGTGATTTCGAATGACTATCACGTTGAAATTAAGCCTTCAGCTTTAAAGAGAAATGTGATGCTATTATGTCAAATCATGTGGCTCGCATATAAATTTGGTTCTTAGTATCCCGTTAAATTATAATTTATACTTAAATGGTAATAAAGATTAGATAGCAAGATATAAACTAAATTAGATCCTGAAATGTTGATTTCTCATACTTATATTATCAGTGGCTGATTAATGGTATACAACTGTACAATCTTCAAAAGATTAAACGAATTATTTTAATGAATGTTTGTTAAGCTACAATTTTAATTAAATTTCTTTACTCAAATATGAATGGCCAACATTTATTGTTACTAATTTGTATTAATGCTTTTCTACACAAAAGTCTTTTGGTAAGGAGATAGTTTTACAGATTTATTGTCAGCTAAATAAATATATGTTGAGTTCATGATCCCCAGCCTCAGTGACAAACTTGGCGATACAAATGAAGGAGTGAAGTTATTTCTACCTTTTTTTGCTGAATTGCGAAGGTGATTTTATTATTTATGGGATAAGTGAAATGCAATTTCCATACAATCGACTATTAGAATGTCAAGTGATATATCATTCTATAAGTACTTTAACTTATAGACCAATAAACAACTTAAAATTAATGGGAAATATATCTAGAACAACCACTTCAAACTTTAAAAATTTTCAGTACTCGTAACTAGTTATGAAATACTTCAGTTTTGTTTAGTTTTATTATTATTTCAGTTCAGTATGCGCTATTTTACACATTTTCCTTACAGTATTTTGTTTTAATTCTTCAATCTTTCAAATCCTTATTAAAAACAAAGAATTTGCAGTAGGAATGGCCTTTCTAATAAAGTTTATAGAATGGAACTCGAGAATATTGACAAATTAACTTTAAAAACTAACTGAAAAACCAATGAAAGGCATTAAATGGGAGTAATTTCCTTTTTCTTTTCATTTTTTTTGAAAACAGCTCTTGAATAGAAGAGTGAAGAAATTTTTGTGGAAATAAATTTAAAAACGTTTTGTCGTGAAATATTTTTATGGACTTCTAAAAATTGCATAGCTCTCTTAGTAGCTTATATGAGATTTTGTTTTTTAATTTTATTCGAAACTGAAAACATTTATTTATACTAATAATGATCTTGGTACTTTAATTTTAATGATTTTAAAAAGAATTATATGAATTAATTATGGATAGTAATTTAAATTTTTTAAAATTTAACTGATGCGTAAAGTATTTTTCATTCTCAATATAAATAAAAATGAATGTTTTTATAACTCTTATGCCTTCATAAGCGGTTCATCCGATTCCGATGAATTTTTTTCAGTTTATTGTTTCCACCTAGGGGATGGTTATAAAGATATTACAATTATCTAAAAGTTAAAAAAAAATCTCAACCGCATTTATTTACCAAGGATTAATGTTCAAATAACTCGCTGAGGAGACAATAGATTATGTAGAAATGCTAAATCCAAGTTAAAGGGTAATATTTTGTAGATATATTATTCGAATGCCATTTAAGTCATTCTCAAAGGTAACAACTTTATTACAGTTTATACGAATTTTTGGGGAAGACCAGCCCGGGGGCTTATATTTTAATTAAATTTTAGCGTTTTTCGCAGAAACTACCCAAACTAGTGCAGTTCAAACAATTTTGCACCATCTTAATTTTCAAAAATTAACTTCCGAACTATATTGATGATTTTATGGCATAAATATATTTTCTATGTTTAACCAATTTTAAAAGAAAATATTTTAATTACATTTTCTAAAATTAAATTTGATATTTCTGAAAAAATAATAAATGAGTCACGAGATACAGTAAATATTTTCTTTCATTACAATTTTGAAAGAATGCCAGATTTTATAATTCTAAAATAATATACAAATATATAAAAAATTTACATTTGTTTGTTCATATTTTATGTGCTGTCTTACCAATCATCCTATTTCTATAAAACAGAGCAAAGTTATTGATTGATTTCATTTAATGTTATTTTTTTCAGCTACAGCAAAGCACCGGGTACCAGCTAGTATTTTATAAATAATTCTTACTGGATATATGATTTTAATTAAATTATTTTAAGACAAACATTTTAAAAATGCAATTATAAATTTTCAAATTTTTCCCAGGTCAAGTGAAAATATTTGTCAAATTCTCTAAGAATTACATCCAATGTCTAATACCGTATATTCTTCTAGAAGATATAAGTACTTTTATTTGCAATTGCATGCATTAACATTAGGTAAGAAATATCTACCTAGTGAAATCACATTTCTTCAGAAGCTCTGTTTTCAAACATTTATTACAGGAATCATTAAATTTATCAAAATTAAAAGACAAATAACTTTCTATACCCCATTTGTTTAGCCATTTGGAAGTAAGCTAATGTCCCATTGCTTAAAATTACCAAAAATTGCATTTGTAAAGCACATGCGTAACAACCTAGATGCAAATTACTAGAAATACATCTGTGTAAAATAAGGGTGTAATATTAGTCATTATCTCCATTTAGAGTAATTTTAGTTCTCGCAAAACCTTAAGAATGCGTTTCACCTTTTAAAAGGACATTTGGCACGTACTGACTATTTTTAAATTTCTGTACGATTTAGTGCTTTTTTACTTCGGTTAATGCGAGAAAGAAATGCAACTCACGTTTTTAAATATTTGTAGTTTTGGTTGAATTGTCATTTAGGTTTGTTAGGAAATTTTAAATTCCCGAAATTTTCTACGCAAAGCACTTTTATGGCGGAAAATGACATTCTTGTGCATAAGGCCCCAAGATACCTTTAGTTTTTTTTATAACGGTTATATACTCTAATCGTCGTTTAATTGAAAAATATTGCATCTTCAGATATAAACATACATTTTTATTGGATAAGTGCTTCAGATGACATAAATGTTATGCTATTGGAGGCATTAGATTTGTTGCAAAAATTCCGATGATGGTTACGATGAATTTCACTGCTTCACTTTGAAAAAAATAAAATAAGTTTTTTACTATATTCAGATTGGTGCCATGTATTTAAACAAAATAGTGACTAGGTAGGAAGCACATGGAAGTTGTAGTATTTGAATAGTTGATTTTTAAAATCTCTTTTTATTCGTTGCTCGAACTTAGTTTTCTAAGAATGACACAAATCTTTGAATCGTCATATATAAATTTTATAATAAGATTTTTTTTAAAAATAAATATGAACATTTTCATGATTTGATAAAAAAATCTTAAAGAAGTTTTTCGTCAACGAATTCCGCTAATATTTCCTAGTAGCGCACACTTTGTTGGACAAGGTTATGTGACATCATATTTAAATATTATATTATATTCAACAATATTTCCTAGTAGCGCACACCTTGTTGGACAATGTTATGTGACATCATATTTAAATACTATATTATATTCAACAATATTTCTTCTTCTTGTAGGCAGCCGACCACCTCACAACTATTAAACAATACTATATTCAACAATGATATACATCATTGCTAATACTGTTTAATATTATTAAATATTGTATAATATGTGTCTGCTACTGAAGATTTAAGGACTAATATACTCCCAATCTCAAGATATATTATTGCTATATATTTTAATACCATATTATGTTATACAACATTCAACAATTTATACAATATTATTTGATATTATTCAGAATTGGATAATGTGTATCTACTACTGATGATTTAATTTCAAATAAACTACGAATGCTTTCTCCAACCAGTAGTTGTTATATTATTTTTTCATATTATATAATATTATTCAGAAATTTACACACGATTTTTAGTATTTTTTAATATTATTGTATGTGTTATGATATGATATCTTTTACTAAGGTTTAAATGTCGAATACATAACGAATAATTTTCTCAACCTTTAGATGTCTCCTTATATTATAATATTTTTTTCATATTTTGGTATCCAACATTCAAGAATGTATAGAATATTGTTTTAAATTATCCAATACTATAGAAAATGTGCCTATTACTAAGGTTTAATGTCAATACACTACGAATAATTTTTCCAACCCTTAGATGTCATGATCATTAAACGACAGCAAATTTCTAATACTCGATATATTATAAATTATTCTCTCGATAAGTTTGATAAATGAAATGTCTAAATTGCATTTCCTAATACCATGAATTTTAAATCTACGGAGGCATTTTAGTTGACATTCTGAAAAAAATAGGAATATTTTCTCAAAAAATTATCTCTCATCACCTTCTTAGAAAAAATAAAAGCTTTTCGTGGTTTTAAGAGCAATTTTCTTCACCTACAAGACCAAGATTATTATCAGCATGAAATATGTTTCTTCCGTAGGACTATCAACTCTTCCTTCTTAGCCCTAAGGCATGCTTTTATTCTCATTACAAGCTTTTAAGAAAATGAGCATTATTAGTAATTTAATCAATGTTTTGGAAATGTTTTTGAAATTAAATATCTTACTTATAAATGAATCTACTGGCTATCTTGTTTTAATAATATGTATAATATTCCTCTGCTTTGCAAATTAATTATATTATTCCTGCTTGCTCGCTTTTAATGATAATGGTAATCTAATCTATGGTACTTAAAGGAGTAACTAACAAATTCATTTTCTTCATTAAAAATTTACGTTAAATTAATTTTTATTTAATTATTATTCAAACCATATGATGTGAAAAAAACATTTAAACGTTGAATTATTGTTTAAACGATGAATTATTGTCGATGAATGATGAATGTTTTTGTATGAAATATCATATAACACCCTAAGATTCACCTCGTTAAATTCTTTCTTTTGAATCTTTTTAAAAACATGTCAAATCACTTGTTATTTCTAATAACGAAAATAAATGGAAAAAATACTGGCAAATATCAATAACGGATAATAAGTTGGGGCAAAATCTATAATGAACTCAATCATTATTTTAAAAACATTAATTTAAAACTATGATTTGCTATCAAAGGGCATTCAATTAATAACTAATGCATGAACTCAAAAAAGAAATTCATATACATTACAAATTGTATAAAGTTATTTGATCGTAAACCTTCCAGTGGGCAGTCATACCAACATGAAGGGTCGAGCGTATTTCCCACATATACTATAGTAAAATGTAAATTTCCAAATGTGTAACTGTTAAAATTATATTGCAAATGGCTTAGGATTAACAAATACAATCACTTTAAACATTTTTCACTTAAAAAGAAGCACAAATATTATAAACATAGATTGCAATAACAATATAAAATAACCACAGGTTAACTGAATTGATTTAAAAATAATATAAAAGAAATTGTCAATATTTTAACAGAACAATTTGCATATAAAATATAGAAGTGCATAAATACAGAATTTCTGTTTAAAAAGGAAAAAGTAATTGAAAGATAGATTTGAATAGGAAGAAAATAGTTTCATTGTTATTTCATTGCAACGTTGAAATTCGAGCAAATATTTTTAGTACGCTCCAAACTTATGAATTTCTGTCAAATTTCACAAATGAACCTCGTGATTCTAGTCCGCTTTTCTTTTTGGCAGGGTTTTTTTCCTTGACATCGCATCTTCCAATTCAATACCTAGTTTGACTTTTTTTAGCACCTTTAATTTTTCCTCACTTTTTAGAGATGAGGGTGCTTTTTTTCAACATTTTCCTTCGTAAGTGCATTTGCCAGTTGTAGCTAGTCTAAAACAATGCGGATTTATTTCTAAAATCAGACAAAATCAGATGTGACAAAAACTTGCATGAACGTTCGCACGCATCTCTAAAATACAAATATCTGATCGGCAGAGACCTATTAACGCCACAAACTTATGACGGCAACTGAAAAAGGTCAAAAGAGGGCGATAACAAGCCAAGTACAGGTATTCCTAGTACCAGCAGATCTAAAGTTATAAAACGAAATTCCTCTCTAGCGTATCTCTCACATACGAGCACCCGCTGGAAGATTAATTGCATTAGATTTATGAAACAAGTGCATATATGTATTTTACAACTGCATAAAATAATAAATTTATATGTAATTTTTATTTAATATAAATAATTTATCTATGAATACTGCCTTCAACACGCTTACTATCATTTTAAAATAATATGTAAACTCATTTTATGTGCATCACATTGAAAGATAGACAAATTTAATTTCTTTTCAACTCACTTCACATTTGGATAAATAAAATAAAAAATCATTGCCGTCGAAATACAATTAGAATGACAAAATAATAGGAACAATTTAATATTATAATTCCAAGAAATACTCATAATGTGGACATGAGACAAAGCATAACTCTCTGAATCTTTATCAAATTTTCATAAATTATAATTAGTAAATATAATGATGTTAAAATTCAGCAAATAATTAAATGTTATATGATTAAGTTCATAGAAATCAGAAATACAGCTGGTAAAATTAAATATTTCATTGCATTATTAAAGCCTGATTATTTCAGTTCTCATTTGTAGGTAATTATATTTTTGATAATTACGCCGTATAGATGTAATTATAATAGTTAAGCGAAAACTCTTGCAGACATTCCCAAATTTTAATTTTACTCTTCTTACTCACAGTACTTTTTATTGCACTGTTAACAAAAATGTGCTTTAAATATGAATAAGCTAGCTGAAAATGCTTCATTAAAATATGCACAGGGTTGTCTTAGTAAGAGGAACCATACGTATAAAGTTAAGTCTAACTCAAGTCAGTTCCAGTAACAAATTCATATACTTCATTTTAAGCGCTAATTAATTTTGAAATTAAAAATACTTGTCGTAATGCATTTCATATATAAAATTTTAAATAGAATTTGCATGAATCATAGTATAGATTCATTTTATGAGGGAAATGTTACAGTAATAATAAAATACAAACGGATACGTCTAATTTGCTCGTTATAATTTAAAGCATCGGCATATAATTTTGTACACAGAAATAAAATGTATAACGTGTTTCACTTTATATGAATAGATTCTAAATTCTAAAGAGTCGTAGAATTCTAATTACAAAATAAGTTAGAATGAGAATAAGTTGATAAAATTTGCAGCTAAAACCAATTAATCTATTTCAGTTTTTTAGAAAAACCATATATTTTAATAAAATCAAGATTAAGAAAACATTTATTTCTTACATATAATAATCTATAAAACAAATATTTTGATAGTATTTATCACTGAAGGTATTGAATATTAGTTTATTTGTAATCAAGTGTAACATGATTTTTAAAAAGAATTAAATAGAATTAAAAATATTAGAGTAGAATTAAAACAGTAGAATTAAAAATATTTTTTATTTAGAAAATATATATATATATGAATTTTTGAATCAACGATAGTCTAAAACGATAAATAAAAAGCTAAAAAGCATCAATTTATATAGATACATTCAATTATATATATATATATATATATATATATATATACACATACGGAGAGAAAGAGTTGTTTGTGGTCGAAGACAGAGAAGCACGTGTAATTTTTAAATTCGTTTTATTCTCTCCTGAAGGCATGTCTATGTGAAAGAGGAATGGGAAAGGCACCTCGGCTCAAAGCACGGAAGAAGAGAAACAAGAAACGGTAAAAGAAAGAGAAAATAGTTATCCCTGGTCTTACATACCGCGAGGTTTTGATAAAGATTTCTTTACATGCGTCGATTTAGACAAGGGAAACATAAGGATCTTATAGAGGAATGCGATTAGATAATTTGCAATTTTGTATCTCTTCAGTCGGAGCGTGTGAACAGCTAATTAAATCATTTTACAAAGCTTATGTTGAATTAATTAAATGGAAAAAGTGGAATGGATTTAGGGAATAAGAAAATAATTCAGAATGAAGCTAATATGGACTGAGTTGCGATCAATATTTGTTAATTAAGTGGAATTGAAATTACAGTTTAAAATATCATTACATCTATTATATTATACATATGGGATATGTATATAAGCGCGCATACACACACACACACATTATATATCACCAGCGGGTGACCGAGCTCCGCTCGGAGAAAGCAGGTATCGAAGCTAACTCGAAGATTTAAATTTTCAATTGTGATTTATCAAAACAATGCATGCCATAAGAAAATTTGTGAAACCATTGGTGAAAAGATAACCGGTTAAACATCGGCTTTTCATCGTCCACCAGCGATGTCATGTCTTGATGTTCCATTGGAAATCCCCATCTGCACTGGTCTCTTCCATGTTTGCTGACCATGCACGGAGCGCTTGGGTTCATATCACCACACGGGTTATGGATCATCCATTTCGAGATCAGTTCCTTGAGTTCCGGATCATCTTCTGGAAACTTTATTACTTCGCCATATTGGCTATAGATGGCAGCACGTTACCGCTTGAAACCTATTAGCCATTATGGCGAACTAATAAAGTTTGAAAATATCCTATGTGTAACTCCAAACTGCTTGACCGTAGCGCTTCAAAACTGACGCCAATCGATTCCTCGTGCACAAAAACCCCAGACCCCCAAGTTTACCGGAGTTTATTGATTCTGTGGCGATTTTAGACTTGGCAACCATTCCTCGTATTATAGTATTAGATAAGATAATATTCTTCAATGAATTATTATATCTACAGGTAACAAATTATATTTTTCCAAATTAAAAATTTGCAATAATCTAGTTTTCTTCATGTCGAAATACCTATAACATAAGTATGGTATTATTGTTACTAATAATTTGGAAACTCTTTCATTCATTTGAATTTTTAAATAATAATTCGAATAAATAAAAAAATGAGTTTTTTTTATCAAAAAATTTGTAAATATTCTTTGAAGAGAATGAGCTGCTTGATAAAAGCAAAATTTGAAATGATTTGAAATCTACCTTTTTAATATAAGCTTGATAAATATAAAAAAAACGAATTTCTTTACATCAAAACTCATATAAAGACTGCATAGGAAAATTTCAATTTCTGAAGTGATAATTTTCAAACTTAAACGACTTTTATAAACTAGCTTTTATCTTATCGATAAATTATTTTATTTTTTCTGAAAAACTTTGTACATAAAAATTATGTATGTAATCTCTTATTATTTAGTTTGTCATCTCAAACATAGAGAAATCAATGTTGAGATGTCAAAAATTGATAAAAGATATTGTTGTTTGTAATGAAACTTAAAATTATTCTTAATTAACCAGAAAAATTAATTCAAAATCAGAAGAAAAAAATATTGATGAAAAAAGAATGAAGTTGATAGTTTGTACTTTGAAATTGTCAATATTTTTTGTGTTTTTATTTAAATTAGATTATATTGCTTTCTCTTCATTTTTTCATCTCCTTTGGTAGAATTACAAAGAATATACATATCATCTAACAAAATGAATCAGAGGTAATTTCACTTTTCCCATCAAAATGAGACTTTTCACTAAGTTTTAAAAATTTAAATAATTCAAGTTCTTTTTATTAGTTTTAACTTATTTCTAAAGTAGAAAATGTTATAATTTCTGTCGAGTTTATGATAACTGCAGATAGAAAATTTGATAATTTTTAGTTTAAATTTATTCAATTTATCATTTAAATTGGTAAAATGTCACTTAAAAATGTAACAGCATACATAAGACTATTAAAATAATACGACTTAAGTATCAGACAATTTGACGGAATTGTGGACAGGAAGTTTCATTTATGCAAATTAAATTAAATGCAACCTAACCAATACCTCCAGCGAACCAGCTTCATCAAAGGTGACTAATACTTTATAACTAAAACTAATAAAAGGCGTAAAAACTAACATGGTTTTAATGTCTAGATCAATTAAATTCAGAAAAATACTTTTCTAAGGAACCATGAATATTAAGTCATGAATAAATTTTATTATAAATTAAATCACCAGAGTTTCAGCATAGTCACCTCTGCACCAAAGACGGCTAGATCAAGTAATTTTATTTATTTCAAGACAAGGCAGTCTACACTAACTCCAATCTGAAACTGACAGTTTGGTACAGTGTAGTAAAGAGAATAATTTGTTATAATATGCTCCTTACCTTGATTAAATGTGCTTGTAAGTAATTACATTATACAAGTTAAAAATAGCATACCTGATTAAGGAATGAACTTTCAAAATGACATATATAAAAATTATTGCCCGAATGATTTGATTTCGGGAATTAGTGTAACAACTGTATTCTCCATACTTATATTAGAAATAATTTGTAATGGATGCATTATTTTTTAATGGAGCTTTAAAATTTAATTACTAATCTTCGAACGATTTTCATTTTAATGTCAAGTATTAGTCATATTTCCTCAATTTTATAAAATATGTCAGAAATTATGAAGATATAAATAGCTAATTATAGCCATTATGTAATATTAAATTAACTTTAATATAACTGTTTTACAGAGTTATAGTAATTATAATTATTAATTATAAATTTTAAATTAGCTTTTTGTATAGGTTTTGGTACTGTGCAAAAGTGCAAAATGATTTAATAAAGACATTAACTGATAAATATAATTATTTCACGTTAAAGATAAATCTTAGTGAAATAGAGCTGTGATTCTTGAAATGTATTCATATTACACATTTTCACCAATTAATACTGATAAGGGTATATTCCTGTATTTAATAAAACATGCACAAGAAAACAAGTTAAATTAAGTCATCAAGTTAATCACCGAATCCAATAATTAGGTGCTAAATTTAAAAATAATAATTTAAAGCAAAAAATTTGCAAAAGAATATAAAGTATATTTTATATTGTAAATTAAAATTCATACTTATTAATTCATAAATGAAAATACTTTTCGGTATGCATATTATTATTTCTAAGCCCGATATTTAGCTGTAACATTCCAAATACTACAATAAAAATGGAAGATGACAGTACAAAGCTAAATGAATTCTAATAATATTATAATAAAGAAGACATTAATCCAGCAAGTTATATTTACTTTACAGAACAGTCAATAAGAAATTCCTTATATGTTGTCCTATTGTAGCTATTAGAAGCTATTCGCACGCCCATTCAACTATTGATTCACTCAATATCAAACCTGAACAGTCAGATCGAAGGTAGGCTTTTCGCAGTTCTATTGAAACGAGCATCCACGTCGTTTGGGTATGGCACAACTTCGATTGACAATGGTTCGAAATGGTAGGCATCACGTGATAACACAATGGACCAGCGTTAATTATCGGTGTCATCGAACTAATGCAGTTAGTATGATGTCCATGACGTCATAAATTTGGACATATGCTATTATGGGTAATGTTAGGTTTCTGCGAGTTCCGGTTCTCACGATTGCAGTTTCGGTAAATACAGCTGAATCCAATATTTTGACTATTGTCAAATAATTCCAGAATCATTACCATTGGCTTTGGTGTCCATCTGTTTATGGTTTTGGTAAATTCAATTTTGATTGTTGTAAATGATTGACTTTTTTCTATATGTTTAAATGGTTTAAAGTAGAATGGTTCTTAGACATAGTCAAAAGAATGCACATAATCATTGGTTCGGAGATCATTCGCAGATTTTTTCTAGTGAGTAATTTTATTTTAAAGTTTCAGAATGATTTGATATTTTGATGAATGTTTAGCAACTATAGAATAGTCACTGTTAGATTTTGAATCCTTCTAATCGTAGTCATCAAAAAAAGGGGAGATTCCAGAAGATGAAAATTCTAAATCTATGAGTTAAGAGATTTTGATCATCCTGGACACTTCTCATAAAATTTTGCTGTTCCATTAATATGAGCGAAGTGCTAAAATTTATTGAGCTATAAAAATCATTGAAAAATCTGAAGCTTTTACTGTGACTTGTTTGCATTTGACTGCTTTTGTTGAACAATAATTTTTAGCAATGATTTCAGAGATATGTATGACAGCCTTAGACATAAATTTCAATTAAATTTTGTAACAATATAATGTATTCTTCAAACGAATATCAAAATGTGCTTATTGGAAATATAAATATTTCCCTTTTTGGCGATTAAATACGAAAGTAATATTAATTTATTATTTTTCTATTTAAAGTATACTGCGTATAAAAGTGTTGGTAAGGGATTGAATTTATAGATAAGTTTAATTTTATAAAAATAAATGTTAATTCAATTTATCCATTTTTAATATCTGCTGGCCTTTCTGCTCTTCATTACTTTTCTTAAAAAAGCAGTGAGATTGTTATTTAATAATACAATGAGTTATTCCGTAAATTATGTATAAAAATATTTTATAATGTAAACAAAATATGAATGAATGATGAATTACTTGGTTAAGAATTTCTTTCTATGTATTTTAGGGAAGATATTTTAATTTAATAAGTTTTAAGCTTGTGCATTTAGTTTTTAAGTCAGATCAAAGAAAATTTTTACAAAATATAAAACAATGAACAGTATATTTAAAAGTTTTTAGAATGATGGAAATTATGAGTCTTTCAGTATTTTGACATCACAAAAATATTGCTCAGAGCATCGAAGTATTATCGAAACTTTTAGTAAACATTAATCAGGGGTTTGAATAAGTATTTTGGGTGACGCTCGGTTATGTTTCATTAAAGGGTGATGACAGGGCTCTATTAAGAATTATTATAGAATGCTAATATTTGATTTCAAAATGACTGAAATATGCGTATAAAAATTTATTTTCAAGTTTTTATTGCATTTTACTATTTTTTTTTCTAAAATTATTTTGATCCAACATTCTAATGAATTAAACAAATTTTTCTAAGAACCCGAGCTTGATATGGATACTTTATTTTTCATGAAATTTCTTTCTTATTTCATTGTTCTTAATCTTATGAAGTGTTCTTACTATAGTTTAAAAAACTTCATTTAACTTAATTAATAAAATTACTGAAGCATAATTTTGCTCAAATTAATTATGCAAAAAACAAATTATCAGCTTTTCTTCGTAAGAAAAAGTTCAACTTTATTTTTATGGAATCAGTAATTAATAAGCTTCTTGCTTTCATTTTCTTCACTCCCTTAAGTAAAATAATGCAGCTTTTTTATAAGATCTGTTTACTTAAGCACATGCAGTTTTTTTTTGTAATGCCTTATTAAAGCTGCATGTTAAAAAAAAAATTCAGACTGATTTTATTATTCCTTGACAGAAATTCAAACTAATATGATGCGCTTCAATTTTTGAAGAAAAGAAAATTCTTTTGCCTTATTAATGAAAATATATATATAATATGCATAAATTGCATTTCATATTTTATTTACCAAGTGACTTTAATCTGAGAAAGAAGTGTTGATGGCTTACTGTCAAAGATATTTTATTTCCTTGATTAAATTAACTTTCGTATTAATTAATGACTTTTTTAAAAATGCATGTTCATATTTATTAAACTCACACCCACATTTTTAAGTTAACAATTATAGTCATCAATATTAACTTGTAAGGCAAGCATATTTAATATATATTAAACAACCAATGTTTTAATTCAAAGAAAATTATTGCACATTTCACGTCAGTCGCCGCAACATTACTCGAAGGAAAGACCAGAATTTTGTATCGTTGATATATCAAATGCCTGAATCTTTCTGTGAATATGTTAGAATGTAATCTTATGTATAAATAACTTTTATCATTGATTAAATCAAATTTTGCGATTAGTTTTCTAGCATTAAGCGTCGAGTAAGAAACGTTATATTTTTTAAGTCCACCGGAACATAAATGAAGAAAATATAGGAAAGAAATTTGATAAAATCAATAATAAAATGACGTTCTATATATATTTGTTATTTATTATCCGGTGGATTTAAAAAATAAGATAACGTTTCATACTTGACGCTTAATTCTAGATAAAGAATAGCAAAATTTTGTTTTGTTTTCATTATGGGATTTTATGAAAAGTTATGTATATCCCTCGTTTATTATGATTCAATATGTTTGTCCAATTTTTAAGGTACTTTAATAACTAAAAGTATATATAAAGTAGTAGAAAAAATATTCGAAACTCATCTGTATAAAAACTAATAAGAAATCGATCATCAGTCATTAAAATGTAAATTTGTCAGTTTAAAATTTCGTTTATCTAAACTTCTGAAAGAAAAGAGAAATGAATCATTCCTAAATATTTAACCATTGCATATCTCTATATAAATGCTAAAATTTTAGTTTTCTGTCTAATTCTTATTTCGATTGATCCTAAAAATGCATTCAAATTGCATATTTATCTTTCTATAATATAACGTGCGTGAAAAAGAAAATAATATAGAACTTGTGTAAGAAAATAAATATTTGAGTCCTTATCTAGCTTAAGGCCTTTCTCAGTGCCAGTTTAATTGGAGGGAGCAAATGATAGTGCTTTTATTACAGTATGTGAAGAAATTTTAGGACAGCCACTCTATATGGTTTAAAAATGGAGTCCATTCTTCTGAAATCAATTGTTTATCCCTTACAAATGATATCCTGATTATGAATCCTAATCTCAAAAATTAATGATAATGAATTATCATTGATGAATATTTGCATATCATGAATATTATTTCTATTCATGACATGCACTTATTTAACAGTGTAAATTCATCATTTTGGATTTTTTATTACGTTTCATTTATTATTATTATACTTCATAATTAAAACCTCATCTACCGTGATTCCGAATAACATTTATTTTCCTCCTAATTGCAACTATAGTAAAAAAACTTCAGAAATAAAAAAATAAACTTTTTGCACAAGAATAAAATAGAACTAATTGTGTTCTTGAATAGAAAATGAATTTCATATAGAAATTTCATCTTTATAATGCATGTATATAACTGTCGACTAGAGAGGATATTCTTCCATACTAAGTCTTTTTGCAATTCATATAAAATTTTGGTGTTTGAATTATAAATTGAGCCCAATTACTTTTGTTATCAACGGAAAATATCAGATATTTATCTGATCTACAGCAGAGACTACGTAATAAAATTTCCATTGATTGATGATGCTGTTAAAAGACTGGTACTAATATATGACTGCATGTATTGGCTTGTATTTAAGGTCCAGTTGAAATTTGAATTTTTGAGAATGAGAGAGCTTTCCTGTTTGAAAATTATCTGAATTTCTTCATTTTCCCTACAAGTGTTTCTATCATATTTCATTTTTATGAAATGTATTACATATTTCACAGGAATGAAGTCAATAGTCTAATAAAAATATTCCCTATTTGACAGAAATAAGAATCAGTATTAATTTTTCACTTTTGTTATTCGTCCACTTAAATCTTCACACAAATACTCGTTTTTATGACAATGATCCAAGCGGTTTACAAATCTATGATTCTCTTTGGAATTTTCCAAATAATTTTTAGATTTAGTCGGAAATCAATACTTTTATCATCATGCAAAATCCTGAAGTCTCTCTGTGTGTTGAAAATAAAATTTAAAAAGTTCTGCAACTGAGAGCTAATTTCAATTCATGAATTTAGATGCTTATTTTATAAGGAATATCCAATATTCCTAATAAAATCATCGTGAAAAGTTGGAATTGGAAATACAAAATAAATGGTTTTTGTTACAAGTGCATTTCAAAACTAAATTGCCCACAGGCATAACAGAAAAGGTGATATGATTGCCAAACATCAAGTGCACTCTTGATGTTAAGATGTAAAATGAGGATTCTATTAAATAATTAATCTTTACATTTGCCTTCAAGTGATTTGCACTGAAATTGCCCAATCAAAACGTCAAATACTAAGACACAAAATAATTCAGGAATGATGTTCAATAACTAATTATTTCCAGTTAGGAAAATTTTAATTGTTTTATTTGCAACAGAAAATTTGTTTCTGGTAAAAATATCTATCAATAATTGTGATTAAGAAGTAATGGAGAGAAAGAGTCATGTTTTTCCGCGAAATTTATGATCGTGTTCTATTATTTGCGAAAATATATGTTCAAAAAATTTAGTAGTATTTAAATATGTTTTCATTATTTTTTACATTTTTAAAAGCCAAACTACAATTTTAAATACAGTGCCTAAGATATTTTAATCAAATATATTTCATTATCCAATTTTGTTCCCCGAATTCCAAATTTAATTTTACATCTTAATTGCTTTTATATTTAATAAATTATCCATAATTGTATATTTTGTTTTTAATTTAATTCAGACAGAATAACCGAAAGATGGTAGAAAAACTAAACATTTTTATGCAGCAGAAATAATAAATATTAAAGATGAACACTATTCTATTAAATATAAAGTCAATATTCAAAATGTTTCTATATGATAAATTTACAGTTTAGGAAACAAAGCATTATAATATTAAATTCAAAATGCAAATAAAATCTATTTCAGTCTTCAAAGCGACAATGTATGCAAATGACATTTGGAATCAACTTTTTAAATTATAAAAATAATTTATTTTACTAATAATTTGAAACGTTGGAATTCCTGAAGAGTTAGTAAATTATAAATAAATTTATTATTTGGTACTGTTATTTGTATAGAATATATCTACACTAATATATAAATCTGAAAGCTTGGATGTTTGGATGGATATATAAATCACGCCAAGAACAGCTGAACAGAATTGGATAAAATTCAACACAAAGATTATAGTCAGGAATAGAACAATAGAACATTGGTTACTTTTTATTTCGGTTAATTGAGTGGCGAATTTTTTATTAATTAAAAACTAACTTTCACTCCAAAAAGCTGAGGCGAAATCCCGCCAAAGATAAGTAAGGCTCCATCTGTTTTTTTTCCAGCAGAGTTGAGGTTAAGTTTCGAAGAATTTCAACTTATTATTTCAAACGATTCTATTAATTTTCTTTGTGCTTGATGTATTTAAAATCAAATGTTATTCGATCTTCCCGATTCATTCTGAAGTACTTTTAAATTAAACAAAACAGAATAAAGGAAATAAAAAATTTCTAATCTGCATTGCATTACCGCAACTGGCATAGGAAAGTCAGACATGTACGTTACGCCAACTGGCGTTGAAAGTTCGCGAAGTGCCTATTTCAGAAGTTGGGAGTGAATCCATGCCTAACACTGTTTGGTTGTTGATATGACGTCTCTTGAATCTCGGCAACAGTAGAATTTAGCAAGCAATTCATATAGACTTTAAAACAGTGTAGCCATTGCCCATCCCTGTTTTTGTCTTCGATCTTTATAACATGGAATGGATAATACGTGCAAATTATGTAACTCGCATTTAAAAAAAACAGTATTTTAATAAACATGTGTCTTGCGTCTATAAACAACCGTCCAAATCGTATTGCTAATTGAAGATTGAGCGTTAAGATTTGCACATACAAGCTTCGGTAACAGATGCCTGTAAAGTTCGCACTTGATTGTCGTGGCATCAACTACGTTTGAGCGTGATGACAACTGTGTTTTCATTTAAATTAAAAGTTTAAAAATTACGTATATAATACTGTTGTAGGTATCTCAATCATGATTAATAAAATGGATTTGATCTCATTTTTTATTAAATACGGACTTGATTTGCGGTTTTGCTTTATTATGGGTATACAATGTAAATAAATTGTTTTTACGTTAGTTGTGTGTTTTTGCTATGAAACTGTATTTATGTTATACATTTTTTGTATATTCTTATACAATGGAAGTACGAGCTTCAGGTAAGGAATGGCTGTTTTACGCTAAAGGTACGAAGCCAAAACGGTAACCGCGGAGCCATCGCTATACATTCAAAACATTTCATTTTTGTATGCGTTTGTATGAGAAAGAGCAACTCGCTATTGCTTAATTTTATTACTAATATTGCTTAATTTTATTACTAATATTGCTTAATTTTATTACTAATATTGCTAAATTTTAAGTTAACTAAAAAAAGTTCATTTCTGCACATGTCTCAAATAAGGTTCATTTTTGCATATGTTTATTTCTTCATTTTCTGTGAGGTTCATAATTAATCAATTTATATATTGCTTAACACATTCTTAAGCTGTTTTAAAATTATTTATGATTACAAATTGAAACTTTTTGCAATTTGTTCAAAATACAGGCAATCCTTATTTAGATTTTTAAAGTATATTTTGCTGTATTATTAAACACCTGCAATTAAATAGCATAAACTAATGAAAAATTCAAATACCAATCTTATTTAGAAGTAAGATATTTTCCTGTTTAGTTTTATTAAAGCTTTGCAATATGTGTTCGGGTTTAGGTAAAATAATCTTTTCCGAAATATATTATTTTAACTAGAATTCAATCCTTAAACTATGTGCTTTTATTGAATATTTTGATTAAATTATCATTATTAATGGATAAAGTTTTTAAAAAATGCATATTTTTTATAGTTAAGTGCTAAAAATGCCAATAAATATTTCCGATTTGTACGAAAGAAAAACAACCGCATCTTGTATTTTTACTTTAGTACTAAGAATATATAATCTCCTATTATCACGATGTTGCTGTGAGCCCGGCCATAGCGCATGCGCAGCTGCCATATTGTTACGCTCTAGTGGGAGGAAGAGTTACTTCAATTCTCCCAGGTAGGGTAAGGCGCTTCATAGGTAATAGTACTTCCATGACTTATACTTTTAAATCTATCGTTTTTTTGTTAGGTTTAAGTTATAATTTTTATATATATATATATATATATATGAGTGGGTGGGTATGTGTTAGCATTCTAATCATTGATTTTTAAAAAAAGTATTTATAGGTACGATAGTTATTGCACTCAAATAGAATAAGATTTTGTACATATGGACATTTTTGTATTAGAAAAATGTATTACTTTAAAAGTTTGTAACAATTTCAATAGGATGCAAATAGTATAACTATATGTCCACATCAGTTTCATAATTTTAAATATGTCAGGAACTTATAATTTATGAATTGAAAAAAAAAATGGCTGCAGCTCACGAATCTTCCATATGTCACGAAAATACTATTTATTTATTATTCATTTTATTAGCAACTTAGAATGAGAATTAATCGCAGATTTTATGAATTCATCAAATAACTTATTGCATCAGCAACTGAAATATGTTTGTGAAAAGATGAAAGTATTAGTTGAGTGATTTAAAGGCTATGTTTATTTATATTAAAACAGACACTAAGCCAATTATCTTTTATATATCAGTTTATTTCGGGTAAAGGTACATAAATTTTCATATGTGAGGATTTCTTATAATACATAGTCAGTTACGAGGTGAAAAGACAATGTTTTGCATTTGAAAATGTGAAGGTTTACACAAATTTATATTTGAATAAACTTAATATTTAAACACTTTAGTTTAATTTTGTTAGTTTCTCATTTTTATTTTGTGATAGATCTTGTAACTTTGAGCCTTTGTCAGATGATGAGGTCGACGCCTGATCTGGCTCCTTCTCTCCCCACCACACCAGCGCAAGAACGTTTGACCCGGATGGTTTAACATGCACTAAACCAGCTTGCAAGACGGTTCTTCGGTGGAATCGGATCTGAAACCTAAACCCATCCGCTTCCGAAGCAGAGTCCATAAACGCCAGGCCACAGCGGCCCACTGGTTTAAACGCAATTTACATATTTTTAAAGTTTATTTTATTATGGATTCAATGACATTTCTTTCTTTGAATTCAACTATAAAAGTAATATTATGTGTTCTGCATATGTTTTTGACAGACTGTACTAGTGTCAACTTTATTTCCTAAAATGATTTTCTTAGTAATGATTATGTTGATACAATTGTTCTTTTAGAAAAATTTGTGCCTAGAGTTATTCCCATACGATTTCTAAACGTTTAAGAATTATATATGTATGTATGTGTGTGTGTGTGTGTGTGTGTGTGTGTGTGTGCGTGTGCGTGCGTGTGCGTGTGCGTGCGTGTGCGTGTGCGTGCGTGCGTGTGCGTGTGCGTGCGTGCGTGTGTGTGTGCGTGCGTGCGTGTGCGTGTGTGCGTGTGCGTGTGTGCGTGCGCGCGAGTGTGTGTGTTCATTTAAAACTATTATTACTATTTATTTTAAATATATATATATATATATTTGCTTACGGATTGGTTGTCTTGGTAGGGTTTATAATTTATTTTAAAACTGAAAGAAATATGAGTAGTTTAAGGTATTTATAATGGGATAACGGAGGATATAATGAGGAATATAAGTTATTCATAACGTAATAATTAACGTACTTATAATAATACATAACGTATTATTATAAATGCGTTATGTATTTATAGAATATTTAATCTTCGGGGCATTAATATTCCGAACAATTGTCAGCTTTATTTGCAAAGATAAATATTACAAAACATATATATGATATGGAGACTTTTACATTTTTCAAATGTACAGTACCTTCTTGCACTTTAGAAAGGCTGGGTGATGTGACAATAATTAAAAAGTGATTTATATTTATACAAAAATTTCAAAAAAATTAATATTTGCGTGCAACATTATTTTTAAAAGATGTCCCAAAATTAATGCAAGATTAAAATTTGCCACCATTCGGGCAAGAACGGTTTGGCAACACTACTGGGAAAAAACTCCTTCTGACAGTTGATAATTTAAGGTAAGCAAAAATGAAGAGTTGCATAATATATAAGAACAACAACAGATATAAATTCAATATCTTTTTTTTACTTGTTATATTTTTATTTATTCGTGAAGGATAGGATTAAGTATGGAATAACATATAAGGTAAATGACCTACACGATTTTGCTGAGACATACACATTCTTTGGTTGAAATTTCCCATGATCATTTTGTATAAATGTGGTTGAATTTCGGTGATGTAGTGTCGAATTTCCTCCTTTAATGCCCTCGTGCATGTAGGATTGTTGGCATTTTCACATCCAGTACCCTCATAAAGAGAAATCCAGTGATATTAAATCACTCGATATAGGAGGCTAATTCTCGAATTTTCGAATGTGACCATGAAACTTTCATTATTTTGAAATGTGTTTCAACATTGCAAACACGTTGTTCAATTGCACAAGCTGCATTTTTACGTAACAAAAACTATCAACTGTCAGATAGTTTATTTGTGTTTCCAGCATTTTACTATACAAATGATGGCAAATTTAAATCCAGTGTTAATTTTGGGTTAATTTTTATACATAATTATTAATACGCTTTTGTTATATTAGACTTACATTTTTAATTAAATGTATGGCTTTGGAATTTTGTTTAATAATTTTACAATTATGAAACTAAACACAAGGAGAAAATTTGACATTGTGTATATGGTTTTTCAAGTCTTTTCACAATGAAAAAAGGCTATTATGAATTTAATACTTCCCTGAGCTGTTGCTTCCTTTTCAAACTTTTCTTACTAATATAGTACTTCATTTACTTTATCCTAGACAGAATTATACACCTGAGACTTTCGAGAAAGTTAAATCTAATTATTTCAAAATTTTTAGCTTTATGTTTTCCAAACATAATAGAATTATGCCATTGTTAAAGCAAGAGAGCATAAGTTATAATAAGGTTCTTTGTTGTACCTTAAAAATTTAACTTTCTTGGAGTAGTTTTTCAATCTAGTGGACAATAAAAACTTATGTTTTGTAAAACAAATTAAAGTTTGCTCTCTATTAAGACATTGTTGTAGCTTGTATTTTTAAAAGTCTTTAAAAAAGGAAAAAAAATCGTTATTAACTTCGGAAAAATTACTTCATGTTTTGAAGGAATGAAATTTGAAAAAAGGGTGATTCTCCTGTTGGTTAATGATTTCATAATAGAAAGTAAACTTCAGAAAATTATGGAATATTAAATTTTTCATATAATGGAATTTATTTTTGATGAAAAAATAAATTTGATTTGACTTTTTAGGTAATGACTTAACACATATTGCTATTACTTTAAAGGAATAATGTAATAATGTTTTCGAAAAATAAAAGAACACCTGATATACTAATTAATGATTATTTTCCTTTCATCCCAACATGTTAACAGCCATAATTTTCACTTTAAAAGAACTGCAATGTATAAAGAATTTTTAATAAATATATGTATTTGAAGTCGAAGAAACAATTATCTCATACCTATGGTTTTGATGCGAGTAAAACGCAAATCTAACGAAATATCGGTTGAATATCTATAGATTTTAAACAGAAAGTAATTTTAAAACTTTTTCCGTTTTTATTTAATAAATATAATTAAATAAAATAAGGATGGAGCTATTTTTTTAATATTTTGTGTAACTGGCAAGTAACTAAAAGGAATTAATTAACAACTAGTTGATCCCCCCCTTTTCATTACAAAAAAAATTAACAATGTACCTGTCATGATTTATGCAATATTCTTATAAAGCAAATGCAATTCAAATATAATGTAATATAAATAATTTGTTCTATGTTATTTAAATCACTTCAAAGTAGATTAGAGATAAACTTCTATAAGAATATTATAATATTGTCACTCAGGCACTTTAGTGCACAAGAAGTAGAACTAAATCAGTTTATTGATTTAATAATAAATAATAATAAATAACTAAAATATTTTTTAATATCTGAACTTATACCCCCATGGCTGAGAGATCTTTAGCCTTTACACCAGCACGGAGAATTCCAGAATACTTTTCTGGAGACAGTAAGAAAAGTCCATTTATCTGGTAAACTAATGAAAGTTCCACGATCTTCTGGAACACGAAATAAAGGACAACATAAATAAAGGGAAAACTTTTATTTAAGTTTTGAATATTATTTCAGTCCAGCAGGATTCGAAATAACGATCTCCTGATTACGAGACCTGAACAATTAACATTCAGCTATGAAGAATTTGCTTCTTTTCAATGGAGGAATATTTTTTAACACGATTAAGCAAATTATTTCTGTTATTCTTTATCATCCAATAAAATGATAAATATCTTTCCAAAAATTAGACCAGTAACTAGTTGGTGGACTGCTGTTGAACTACGGATGGTTTTTTTTTATGAGGCCATCTGGTATTTACTGTCATGGACATGCTATTTTGATAAATAACTTGCAATTTCAGCACTTATAAGTTATATTGGCGGCTTTAAAATCAAGACTAAACTGGATATATCTGTAATACTTACTTTCATGACTAAAATGTAGAAGTAAATTTGTTGGTTTTGAAGGGAGTTAAGTAGGTAGATAGAAACAATATCTAATTATTTCAAAATAAGTATGAAAGATAATTTTCAAGAAATCAGTGTTACTTTGGGAGATATGAAAGGGTTTGTTCTCAGGTTTTCTAAACTTCTTTACGGGGTGCGAATCTTTTTGCACGGATCGGAAAGTAGCCAATAATTTCATTTTGGACCCTTCATTTTTTTCAATAAACCTCGTATGACTAGGTAGTTCAGGAATTATGTTACTAAGTCATTAAATGTATTTCCATAAAATACTTGAAGATCAATGTTTGACAGAATAAAATGAAACTATAGTTGCTTTCACTTACTATACCATTTAAAAAGATTTATTTTGTACTAATCTCTAGATTTTTTAAAATGATTTTTCCCTGATTTACTTCTATCAATATAAAAATCTTCTAGCAGAGAAATTAATATTTATATGTTAAATATTTGATTTAAATATATTTTATTAAATTTAAAACACATTTCGGCTCGTCCTTGAAACTTAAATAGTAAAGTTATGATTTCAAATATAGCTCTGACCATTGCATAAAAGAATAAATTATTTATAGGAAGAAAACCTTTTTTGCGTTTTACTGTATCCTTATTTCCAACAAAAGTCTTATAATTTTGAAAGAATTAATTCAAAATTTCATAGCAATTCTAATCATTTCATAAATAAATTATTTATAGAATGAAAACAATTATTTTTGGTTTTACTTCAATCTCCGTTTCTTCAGATGCTTTCTAGCTATGAAAGTTATACTTTAGAATTTCATAACAAATATGTGTCAAATTTATGTAAAAAAAATGTTTTTTAAAGTCCTAGCTATGCAAATACAAATTTAATTTATTTTTAGTAAAACATATAGTTATGGTTTTCAGAAAAATTCTAATTTAAATTTTCCAATTAGCTCTTTCTTGCTTGAATAAATAAATAAAAACTAAACTAGCAATTTATTTCAAGATAATTAGAACTAATAATAGGATAGAATAAAATGTCCGTGACGCTAAAGGATGGATATAGAGCTGAGGGTTCTGAGATATGAGATAGAGATAGCGCTATAGCTCTAAGAGCTCCAATATAATCAAGACACCAAAGAATCTTGAGCATAGTAAATTATTTTTGACAGTCAGTCTTGTTTGCTGTGCACTTTTTCCCTTTAAAATTTTTAAAAACTGAGATTGTAAAGAAAGTTTTTACTAAAGGTAATTTGAGTTATTTATTTATTTATATAGTTTTATATCATTTTCTTTTTTCTATACACAAAAATAATTATGTTGAAGCAGTATTTTTAAATCTTAATTATCTTTTAAACAAGACAGAAAGACAGAAACAAGATATCTTTAAAATCATAATATCTCCTACTACCTGATGACATTGCACATTTTCTCATTAGTTTGGGCTGGATATGAGGGCTAGGAAGGAATCTGTTTATACAATTATTCTACTGTTTTATTCCACTGTACTGCTGTAGTTTATATTATATACATATACACTGAAGTGACAAAAGTCAAGGTATGACTGTTAATATCGTGTCGGTCCTCCTTTTTCCCGGCGAAGTACAACAACTCGACGTGTCATGGAGTCCACAAGTCGTTGGAAGTCCTCTGCAGGAATATTGAGCCATGCTGTCTGTATAGACGTCCATAATTGTGAAAGTGTGGATGGTGCAGGAGTTTGGGCACGAACGGACATTTCAATGATGTCCCATAAATGCTCGATGGGATTCATATCGGGCGATCTAGGTGGCCATATCATGCGCTGGAATTGTCCGGAATGTTCTTCAAACCAATCGGGAACAGTTCTGGCCCGGTGACATGGCGCATTGTCATCCATAAAAATCCCATCGTTGTGTGGGTACGTGAAGTCCATGAATGGCTGCCAGTGATCTGCAAGCAGCTTAACATAACAATTCCAGTCAATGATCGGTTCAGTTGCATCAGAGGACCGAGTCCATGCCATGTAAAAACAGCCCACACCATTATGCAGCCACCACGAGCTTAAACAGTGCATTGCTGACAGTTTGGGTCCATGGCTTCGTGGGGTCTGCGCCACACTCGAACTCTAGCTAACCATCAGCTCTTAACAACTGAAATCGGGACTCATCTGACCACGCCACGGTTTTCCACTGGTCTAGGGACCAGTCGATATGCTCACGAGCCCAGGAGAGTCGCTGCAGGCGATGTCGTGCTGTCAGTAAAGGCACTCGAGTCGGTCTTCTGCTGTCATAGCCCAAGGAAGACAAATTTCGCCGCACAGTCCTATCGGTCACGTCCCTCATTGATTCTTGCAGTTATTTAACGAAGTGTTGCGTGTCTATTAACATTGACCATTCTACACAGACGTCGGCGGTCTCGGTCGTTAAGTGCAGGTGGTTGTCCACTGCGCTGTCCATGATGGGATGTGAAGCCTGAAATTTCATACTCTCGGCACACTCTTGATACTGTGGATCTCGGAATGTTGAATTCACTAACAATATCCGCAATGGAATGACCCATGCGTCTAGCTCCAACTAACATTCCACGTTCAAAGTCTGTTAATTCTCATTGTGCTGCCATAAATCACGAAAAACCTGTTCACATGAATAACTTGAACACAAATGAAAGCTCTGGAAAACGAACTGCGCATTTATACTTTTTCGCTGCGATACTACTGACATCTGTATATTTGCATAATGCAACCCCTTGACTTTTGTCACTTCAGTATTATATATATATATATATATTATTTTGAAAAAAATATTTATATTACTTATTAGATATTTAATGTTATTTTATATTTCAATCTTTAATTACTTAAAATAGATAATGACAACAGTGATAACATAAATAAAAATAAAAAAGATATTAGATAATATTAAGAAAACATATATGTACATCCAATATAATAAATAAATCAATTATTTAATATAATGAAGCTATTATAACATAATTTACAATACCAAATATGTAAAATTAAATTAATAGAAAATTAGATAAAATATTAAAATATTTCTATATAATAATTATTATGTAATATAATGTAATAATAAACTAAATATATATTACTACCAGTTACAGAACGTCGTTGCCCTTGGTATAGCGCCCATGAAAAAATAAACAGCTTTAAACTTAAATCTGGACTCCACCCGATTTGACATGGGCATGTTACGCAACATCAAACATAAAAATATAATTAAAAATTATGAAAAATAGCTACAAAAAAAAATTTATAATACGACTTCAGAAATATTAAGACCGTTAAAAAGGTAAAAAGGATCGGTGTCCGTTGTTAAAACAATCCACTAACAACATACAATAGGAAAGTTGTTTAAAAATTTGAAAATATACAATTAAGTCATTGTATTCGCTGTTCCACACTTGTATATTAACTCTGTAAAATTTAATATAATTATAATTTGCCCTCCTCATAAGATTTTATAGAGTGACGGTTACTTAGCTCAACAGAATTGTTCATTCCCGAAGCTCACTATTTCTAAAATATTCTCTAATCCTCTTCTTTCCTCTTAATTTTCTTTATCTGGCAACAAATGGATCTGGTATTTAATGTGTTCCGGCCAAGGTTGTATTCAAATAGATTTTCAGAAATTCTTGTTTTTAATGCTAAACTTTCGTATTCAGTCACTCATAAATGTGATATACCCTACAAACACTTACATGAAGATTATTAGATCTCAACAAAAACAAGCATGAGTGATGAATAAATTCACTATTCATTCAGTATTCGTTTTCATAAAATATAGTTGCTAAGAATATCAATGAGATGAATATAAAAATATATCATGTTTAATATTTCATAAATATTTATGAGCTTCACATTTCTATATCAACCGTATAAAACGTTAAAATAGAGATTGGCACATTTTATTTAATACAAAACTATTGAATAATTGGAACCATCACGCTGACATGCTGTAAAATACATAGTAAAAAATAATCGTTTTTAGCTTTAGGAATTTATATCGATTCCATATTAGATTGAAACGGCAAAGTGACATTATTAACGATGTAAGATGTACAATAATTTGCCTCTAACTGATTCCCGATATATCAGATGATAGGTCATTCTATAAAGAATTTGAACTTATCGGTTAATAAGCTGGGAGATACTTGAAGTTAACCCGAAATATATCGAGGGCATCCATATACAGTTTTAACGCTTTTCAATATCGATAACTTCTGAAATACTTCAAGCTTATCGCTTCTCTCATTTCCCTGACAAGAAAGATATGAAAATCCTTCACCCTTTTATGACTCAAATAAAAGTAATTGAAGCTGTGTTCTCAACCTCTGCTCAAAATTGAAGAAAAATTAATTTAAAAATTGCTCTCATGAATATTGATGCTTGATGCTGCTGCTACTAATGAAATAAAATATTAACTGGGAGGGATTTGATTTTCACTTTTTGAGACAGCGATTGTTATGGAAATGAAGTCTGAGTTACTGAAATAAATTCTATGAAACGACGGAAAATAGTTTTCATACATTTCTAAAAACTACAATGGTCAGGATAAGAATAAATTGTTCCATTTAAGTTTTTTTTTGTATTATTGAACGTTTTATTCTTTCATGCAAATTATGATCTGGTTGATTGATTGTCTTGAAGTATTAGTAATTCTAAAGTATTTCAATAACAGTTCTGTAAATATATGAATTCATTAATAAGAATAATTCCAATGCAGTCAGAAAATTTATTTGATTGGAAATGTTTTAGAATCTCGTCCATTGGTTAGTAGTAGAAGACGAAACATTTAAGAATTGTGTTTCGAAACTTGACAAATCTTTAGTATTATTGCATCAAAAAGGTGACTCCAGATGAAAATAAACATTTATTTATTAAATATTTTAAACTTTTCTTAATTGTTTTATAAAAACATTTTCATACATTTATTCTACATGCATTTTTATATTTATTTTCTCACGTTATAAAGCTATTTAACATTTCAAATTCATTCTTCACAAATTCAAATTTTTTGCTAAATTTTCTAACAAAAAGTGTCGTAAAATCCAATGCAGAGTTTCTGTTTAACTTGTCATTATTTCTAAGTAAAACTTGAATTAATGTGTACAGAATAATATTAGTCATTAGATCATTTGTGGAGATTTAAGACATCGCTTTGATTCTACATAATATGGAAAAAGACAAACATTTATTTTATTTATCAGTTTACCATAACACTTAAAGTTGAATAAAGAGCGAGTGATATACATCACAATTTATCCTCGAAATTTTGGATAAAACATTAAATTACCTTCTAAATAAGAATGCTTATACTTTAATAACTAAATTATCTTTATATCCAAAAATTATTTTTTCTTAAATTTCAAAAAACAGCTGTTCAGTACCGTGCAACATGTTGTTTTTGCTGGATAGAAAGAGTAAAAAACAAAGAAACAGATATTTTATTCCAATGAAGGGAAATAGATATTTTTTAAAACATTATGATATGAATTATATATATGAAATTATTATGAATTATGAAATATATATTATGAATTGTCAGTTTTATTCCTTTATTTTATTTTCATTTCATCGATTCATTTGAATATCTCACGTAGAGTCTTATACAGGTTACTCGAAACATTAGCATATAAAGATCTAAGCCAAAAAATCCTTAATTCAAATTTCTTTATTTTTAATTGCATATTCATTTATGAAAACACAATTCTTACGCAATCATATTAGAGAAGTGTAAGTTATTGTCAGTTTTACTTCTTAAAATATGCTAATATTTTTTCTTACATAAATATTAGAAATAAGATATCACCCAAAATATTTTTTTTTATGTTTACAACATCTGCGATTCTGAAAAAAATGTACCTCACAGAAAAACAAAAGCAACATAACTTTCGAGAACCAGACTTAAAATGAAGGGATAAAATTATCATTAAATCTTTATAACAAATTATACATATTTATGAAATGTTGAATATATATTTATGAAAGAACTGAAAAAGTAATTTTAATAAATTAAATCTCATTTCTTGACATTATAAAATATAACAAGATATATTCTCGAAGAATATTTTTTATAGAATTTAAAAAGAAGTAATTAAATGAATTTTGGATTATTTTATTTTTATTTCTTCGTTTCCCCAACATTGTAGAAATTAAATAATGCAAAATAAATTTTGTTAATTTAAGAAATTTGTAAGTTTTGGTAAAATTATTATTAAATTTCTTATACTTTTGGAGATCTAGAAATGAGCTAAATTTAACCCCTTTGCTCCGATGAATGACATATTTTGGTACATAAACCTTGGGATACAATTTAATTTTTCTGAAAATATTTCCCACTTATTCAATTTTATGGTAGAATTTAAGAGTATCGCTTTAAGAAAATAGACTCGTCATATGCAAAAGAGCTTTATATTTTCGTAATTTTAGAATTAGGTTTTAAGTGCTATAATTTATAAAGCCAATTGGTTTAGTTTTGAAAAAACAAATATCATCTTCATGATTTACTAAATTTAATTATAAAAATTTCACTTGTTGTGTTTGATATGTTTTTCGCGTATAATATTACATATAAAATACATTGTGAGCTTTATACATAAAATCTGTTGTACATTTTATAATACATTGATATTAGTTACTTAGAATCTTCTGTACATTTTATAATACGATATCGATAATACCTATGATTTACATTGATTCTGCTGTATTGTTTTAATATTATTAGATGAAAATACTTCTTATCTTTACATTGTTAAAAATTACCTTATTAAATTAAATTCATTACAATAATATTGGCAATAGTTGTTTTACAGAATTTTATTTCTTTAAACTTAAACAAATACTTATTTACTAGATTAAGAAATGTAACTTGAATTAAATTAAATTCAATAAAAATATGAAGGCTGAGAAGTACCAGAAAATACAACTTGTTTTGGAAAGAAAATTAATCGATAAACCATCAAATAAATGATTCTGAAAAACAATAAATTCAAAAATCTATAGTCGATATTAAAAAGAGATTAATCTCCAAAGTATTTTCCATGGCATATTGAATTTACAGTAAATTGCACCTTTCTCGTTCATAGCTGAGTTGTTTTAAATACAAGTTTAAAAATTTTGCAATAAAGTATTTTATGTTATATCAAAAATCCTCTTATTAATGCGAATTTTGCAGAATTTATCACAGTTAAAGTATTGAAATTTCCTTTAATATCAAAGTGTCTGATATGATCTGATACATAGATTATAAGATAAACTATCTCAAAATCAAATATAATTTACATTTATGCCATGTTTAATCTTATCGTAACTGTTTTTAATCAACAATTGTTAAAAAAACTATTTTCAACTGTTTCAAATCTCCGGTGAAATGATTACAATACATAATATTTGCATCAATCGAATAATCTCACAAATATTATATATGTATACAAACTTTAAGGGGAGGTAGGGGACATCACAAGAATTCAGATTTCCATAGCAACCAGTGGTTGGACACGCCATGGGAACGTGATATGACAGGTACAAGAAATTAAGAGACATAAGTTTGGGATAATATGAAATGTTCATTGGTCAAAGATATTGCATGTGCTGCGTTACATGATATTTAAAAATGTCACAAAAGATGTTTAAAGCTTCATCTATGATTAGCAATGCATGCAGTACACCATCAGACCATAGTCTGACGAACCCTCTCCAATACAACCTGAATTTGTTGTATATCCGAAGCAGCATAGCTGTTTCTTATAACCAGGTCCATTTTTGAATCCGCAAGTATGTACACAGCACAAATAAATCGATGCATTTTAAATCAGGAGAGCAGGGTGACTAGGGCACCAGTCCACCCCGGCCAAGTCATCGGTGACCAAACACCAGACTCAAATGCTCACGAACACATCTACCATAATGGGGAGGTGCCCCATTAGTGTTGAAACTACATATGATGTCTGTCATGTTGTGTACAGTGACAAGTAAAGTTTTTGTAGAACCTTTTGCAAACAGATGATATATTGTACAGATGGCAACCAAGAAGGTCCGGCTAAGACATACCCATACACACCAGCCCAAACACTCACTGAAAAGTGATGTTGGGCAGAATGTGATTTTTTGTCATGGGGATTCTCACTAGCCCATAAATACGCATTGTAATAGTTCAACACCCTATCTCGCGTTAAATACGCTTCATCCGTCATTAAAACGTAGGATAGGAAATACGCATCTTGGAAAAATTGATCGAGATACCAGCATGAAAAATGTTCATGAGGAGGATAATATGCGTGAAACAGTAACTATATGCTTTCCAGATAGTATAAGTGTAAGCTTTCACGTTTCAAAACACGATGAACACTATTCCGATATTATCCAACGGCAATAGCGACTCCTCTTTCGCTGGCACTCGAATTTCCTCTAATACATTTTCTTCCATCCTGGGAGTTAAAGCCACTCGTGACCTGCCCTCACAATGTCTATTATCTCGTAACGACTCATATTCACACAAATTGTGATGCAAATTACTGAGCACCCGGCGTTCCGTTGAATCTGTCTGTGAATATCATTCTCAATACAACCTTTCAGACGATTTTGTATTTCTTTCTGAATATCCATAAATCATGTGCATATCTGCCAGCTCCGTGTTCGTAAAACGTTCCATACTCCTCTGCGGTAAGCTCAAGTAACTGAGGGATTACAGGTCTGTTTCCTTATAAGCTACTGGGAACAATGCACCCTAGAGCTAAATGAAGGCGTTTCGGACCCCTGATTGCTATACAAATCTGAATTCCTGTGATGTCCCGTACCTCCCTTTAAAGTTTGGCAAATGTTTATGGGACACCCTGTATATATAAAAAAAACATAATTTAAATCCAAATTAATTTCTAAAGTTTCATTTTAACTTTTCTAAAGTTTGATTTTTATACTAACTTCATTCTAGAATATTCTATTTCCTGATCCCATTCCATTTTATCGAATGAATTGAAGAATTTTACAGCTTTGTAAAATTTTTAAATCAACTAAAAGTTATATTTTCCCCACTCCGAGTGAAGCGGCAATTTCCTGATGATATGACATAACTCATTTCAAAAGATCCCTCTATTTCCCTTCTCTGGTGAAGCGAAAATCCCTGTCTAAATATTATTGTATTAACACTGTCTAATTATCATTGTATTATTTTCTCCACAGAAATTTAGTATAAAACACAAAGAAAATTTAGCTTCTGCCTTTTCTCGCTATGTCTTCTTATCCGCGTCGCTTGCAAATATGCCTGCCTTTCTCCGAAGATGGAATAAAGTGAACTTGAAAATGAAAAGTCTCGAACCTACTATATGTTTCCAAATGTTTAAATCTTCACTTATTATATATTATATAATAGGAATTTGTCATTGAAACAAATATACTTTAAATGAATTTTGAATTTAAACATTTGAGCAGTTATTTTCCATTCTAACTTGTTATTCAGTCCCTTTAAGTATTCAGCATATTATATAGCAAATTTTCAAAAATTGTTTTGAAATTTTTACAGAAACTAAAATTTATGAAAAACAAATTTTATATATTTAGTACTGACTTGATTGCTACCAATTAAATGAGAAAGTGGAATTCCAAATTAATTATTTATTTACAGCCTTACAATTTTATAAAAGAGCAACATGTTCAAATATAGGTTAAACATTCGCTACTTACACAATATTTGTAGGCTAAAGGTCTATCCTGACAAACAGATCAAGAAAAGAGTCATCTATTAACTCCAAGATACAATACGCTAACAGAGTGTTAGCCAGAACGACTTTCAAGGTAGAACTCCAAAATAGCAGTTCAAGATCCCACAGGTTCACTCACTTCTCTCCTCTCCAGTCTAGTCCAACCGGCACTTTTCCGCTATCCAAAGTCCAAGTCCTCAAATTCCATTCGCCCACGTCAGCTTTCCATTGGCCAATCAACGAGCAAAAATTTCCTTCAATTATCGCCTATGCCTTTCTTTGATTCGGTTTGTCCATTAATAACGTGTCTTAGCCATTCCGCTCTGAAACACTTGTCAGTGATTCTATCCGAAAAGGAACCGCCAACAATAAACTTCACATATGTTTCAATGAATTGATATGATCAGTCGACGATAATAATATTCAGTATCTCGAAATATGGTGGCTTTTAACAAGGGAATTCGTTAACTGGTGGGCAGCTGTCGGGATATGCCACTAATCGTGAAAGTGACAAGGGAACTACTTTAAAATATAAAGATAGAGATGCATAACAAATACTTCCCTGGACCAGAAGCGAACATTGGGTTGGGAAACTTTCTAATACAGTATTTAAAATAAAAGGTAAAATTTAAAAACGCAATGGGAAATATTACGGTAAAAACAGTTGAAGAACAGCAAATACAAAGAATATAAAAACAAAGAGAATACTTATAATCATTTATGTTTATAGGACATTAAATTATTGAGAAACGTTTTATTTAGATCTGCCGGATAGATAAAAATCCATTAAACTATTAGAAAATAATAAAAAATCAAATAAAAGAACAAATACCAGAAAAATTAACACGTTTCTTGAGTATGATGCAATTTATTTTGCTCCAACCGCTACGCACAAAAAATTAAATTGAGTATTGATTGTTTTAATATGAAATTTATTTTAACTAAACAGATTTAAATTTAATAGTATTTTGCAAAGTTCGTAGATATACACTGTTCTGAAAACCAATGTTTATGAAAAAGAAATTTGGTTATTAGGTTAACAAAATTTTTAAAGAAATTAAAAAATATTAAAATATTATGATAAGTACAGCTTTATTCTAACGTAATTTCTGCAGCTTCAGGCACAATAGAATCTACGTGGCATCGATTGCACCAAAATGTGCAACGGTACCATTTTTTATTCTTGTTATATTCTAACCAAGTTATTCAAACCTCCATGTCTGTTGATTAACATTAAACACATAGTCACCTGAATTTCATAACATGAGCTATTTCCACGTTAGTCTTAGCAATTGATACAAAATATGTCTAGTATTATCTAACAAATGCACTTTTCTTTCTACATCTATGTCTCAGCTTGATCCTTAAAATATCAACTGAGGCCCCACCTTTTTATTGGCTGCCCATCCAACATTTGCTTTATAGCTGCTATAAATTTGCCATTCTTCCATTTTGCCCTATCAGCTATTCTTTTTATATGATATATCTCAAACATTAATTTAAAGATGTTTGTGGTAAATAGGTTTCTTATAATGCTCCTCTATGCATTCGAGTTTTAGTTTTTTGGTTGATATTAGCCTTGCAGAGCAATTTGGAGAAGACACTGGTCTTCTACACGTAAAGAGGTGTAAACATAAATATTTTGCTGCAAAATATTGATAGATATTATTGCATGCACATACTGATTTTTGTTATAAATTATTGAAGAAAGTAAAAAATAGTGTCTAAGCAGAAACCAGAAGGGATAAAAGAATAATAAAAAAAATTCAAAATAACACACTTCTTCAGTTAGATCTTTGATAAAACAATTAAAGTGTCTTTAATATACTAAATTGCAACGCGCATCATGATTTATCTGCTGTTTATAATTTATTTGCATATAGAAGCATGACGTTGTTCTTATGAAACCATTTTTCTCGTCTCTTTCAGGATTGTTTTTCTTCTCGTATAGAAGTAAACAAAGTATTGTAATTGTCAAATAATATAGCCATGTGTTTTTAATGTCTCGACACTGTAAACCCCCTTAAATCCAAAAAATGTATTCTTTGATGCCATTGTTTTCGTTCTACTTGCCTGTTTTCCAGTGAGCGTGGTAAGTCAAAAACATACTCATTTAGATGGATAAAAAAATGTTTTATATATATATTTTTTAATTTGTAGATTTTTTATCAAATGTATTAAAAAGGAGAAATCTGCATGACTGACGTTACGGGCACATGCGATTAGAATAGCTCAATAACTAAATGGAGAAAATTTTACTCATAGTTTCTTTTTAACAGAAATGCAGATAATTTTCAGATTCAGAACCAGATCCATAAAAGTTGTGACTGTTTGTAATACAAGTGAAAACAAAACAAAATACCGAAATGCAGTAATGAATTTGCTTTATAATCTTGATAATAAAATTATAGACTGAATCATTTGAAATTAAAATGTACAATTATATTATCCATTTCGTTATACTACGAAATGCAAAATACAACATATGGTAGGATTGAGGAATATTCCCGCTTGCAGGGATCAAGATATCGGGACCTTTTACCTTCAATGTCCTCAAACGCTTTATATTTCTAAGCGTTGCATCTAAAATAAGATGTTATATAGCCTAAGTATACTAAAGAAAATCATAGACGCACTAACAATTTTTAGTTCCCGAATTGCCTCCAAAAATTACAATTCTTTTCGGCGACAAAAAATGTCAAAAAATATGGAAAATTATTTGGCACAGTTGCTAAAATAAAAATTCGCACAAAATAAATTTATTTCAGATATTTAGATATAAATATTAAATATATATATATATATATTTTGGTTAAAAAAAATCTTACCTTGTACAAGTGCAAAAAAAATTCTGTTGATAAGCATAGGGTTATTTGTTTCCTTATTCGCCATTTATTTATGTTATTTATATATTTTCAGTAATATTTAATTATCCATTTAAAATGTTTTCAATTGATACTTGATGATAAATAGAAATAGTTTAATTTTAGTCTGGGTAAATAAGACAAATGGGCTAAAGCATGTATTATCATTATTTACAAACAAAAAAAATCATTTAAAAACTTTTACTAAGAATTTCTCAATGTTAAGGATAATTTCTAAAATTAAACATTGACTATTGTGAAATAAATACTGCTTTTTATATTCTAAATTACTTATATTCTGTTTAATTCTATACATTTGAATTTGTTTCAGCGGTGCTGTAAAAATTTCAAATAGAATGCCTAACTCTAGATTCTAAGAATATCATGGATAACTCAATAAGTTTTACTAATCAAATAATTTAGAAATAATTTAATAAAGAAGATAAATAAGAAATTGTCTTCTTTTCCTCTGGTTTCATAAAAAAAACTAAAAAAAAGATTTAACTTCATTGCAATAATTGAAAGATATTTCAGGAATTGCTATTTTAATAGTTTCATTTTTATGTATTTTTGTTAAGTAAATTTTACAAACAAAATCTTACGTTACATTAAAATTCAACAAAACACTTGGAAACTCCTTTTATTTTATCAAGTGAATAAAAACCTAGCTAAAGACATATTCAAAAATCTTCTGTCTTCAAATATACAACAAAAAATTTACAATTTTAATCCAAGTGCATGCAAAATGAGGCATATCCTTAACATGTTTGCTATACTTCTGTTTGTACTTTTCTTACATAAATGTACATATCTATTTTAACGATGAGTGATTTCTGTAGTTTCTCTTGATTTTACTTTTACTCTTATATAATTTCCTTTTTTAAATAATTTTTGCATCACTGCTTTGGATATATTCGTAATCGAATTACTATTTCTAAAGCTTGTACCTCATCTTCGTTCGAGGGGCAACGCCCAAGAAATTTCCCAATTGTCCAGATTACCTTAATATTTCTGTTACAGATGCTATTTCCCTCAACCGATCCGCCTGAGTAGACAATGTAGGATTTTTCCACTCCATTATCTTCAACATGCAACGATAAAGATACTACACCGGTATTCATTTCAGAGATTTCTACCGTTGCATTATAGCGTTGTTAAATAGGATGCATCTTTACTGCTTCTTCAAATCAAAAGGGTTTCTGCTTTCTGGGTTGCTTAGCGCAAGAGATGATGTTTTTAGTTTAGAGTACGTAATAAACTTTACTTATTTTTATTCGTATGGAACATGTTTTGGAAATCCAGTACTACAATCAAGATAAGCATTCGTATTCTAGAATTGTTAAATCGAGTCTACCAAAAAGCTCTAAAGACATTTTTTCGATTCAAAATAAAAAAAGAATTCGTTTGTAAGTATTAAACATAAAAATAGGGAAAGGAAATGTGAGGAGTTGCATTATAATATGGTAAGACCATTGGACAATTTGTTGAGAAAAAAAAATGAGATCCAACTAATCTAGATTTTAAAAAATCTAGAATATAGAAATATCAAATATATCTAAAAATTTAACAATGATTCAGAGTCTTCACGCTTTCCTTTAAATAATCCTTTAATAAATATCTTTTAATAAATCATTTCTTATTAAATCTTTTAATAGATCAATTCTATCCTAATAATTAAAAGAACTAAAATATTTCTTTATTAAAATTTTATATATTTTTAAAAATTTTTCTGAGAAAGCATATCTTAGAAAAGCCTGTAATAAGATTTATATCCTTTCATTTCAGCGGCATTCGAAAGGCATGTTCATGCAAAATTTTGATAAAATTGGCATTCGGGAAAATCTTTCAATATTTAAAAAAAATGCATGATGTTTAATTCTTTGAAATAAACTGCGATTGGAATGAAATTTTTTCAATCAATCGGAAGTCAAGAAAATTTTAATACATTTTTCATTCAATTTTAATTAACTCTTAACTGGGGACAGGTGGTCTGTGAGACCGCTAGCGATGGGCTCACTCTATTCTATTTTTAGCTCAACTAAATAGATCGACCTTGCAGCTTCCTCTTTCGTGACTTTCAATGCACCTGAACTTTTCGAACTTATTTCAGCAGATGGTTTTGAAATAATTCAGCTGTTTCTTTAAACGATGTCATTCAGACCGCTCTTCCACGTTAGTGTCCCAGCGATAAACAAGGCTCAGCAGGTGGTACAAAAACTTGAGCCCAGAAATATCATCCAATTTACTGATTCTATTATGGAACAGTGCTCCAGACACTTTTAAATGAAGTAGAAAGTGATTTTAATGATAAGGATAACTGAACTGAAGAGTTTTTCGATGAAAGTTCGCATTCAACTGATTCTGATATGTATGTTCAAACATAATTTTCCTAGTGATAATGTTTTTTGAAAAATTTATAAAATATATTAATATGCCAAGAGATATAAATGTATACAGAATTTATAGATTGATTTTTAAAATTGTTCTTAACATGTAAATTTAAAATGCCCTGGATAACTCTGCTATGAAAGTTACGCAAGGCCAATTTTACTCATTGTAATTTTTTTTTCTTCATATAACTGTTGAATTTTACATCATTTTGTTTTCCATATACCTTTATATACTGAAAAAATTAATATGATTTAAAAAGTATAAGGCAATATGTTGTTTGTAGAATATTATTTATTATTACATGTAATTTGAAAGAAAAATGTAAGTCCCAATGCATTTACTTTTTTCGGTCATAAAATATTTTGAAAATTTTTTGAACATTTTTGTATAGTAAGAAAAATATCTGCAGAATATATTGGCTGATTTTCAATCTAATAATTTTATTTTAAAATTTCCTTCAAGTGTAAAGAAAATGCAGTCACGAAGACCGCACCTCATCAAGTTACGTCCTAAATTTTCAACTTCCTATTTAAGGGTTAAAAATTTCAAAAAAAAAAATCCATATTTTATCCCAGTTTTAAAGTTGCTTTTAAACATTAAAATTAATAGATCGACTGCTTTCATAAAACGTCTACAACATTCTGAAACATGTGTGAATTTACTTTCATCATCATATTTTCCCTTTTTTTATTAATCTCCATTGCTGTTTTATTTCCATTTTTTTCACATAATTTTGAAAATTGATCTTGATTCATTGATCATGAAATAATCAAAATTAATTGGCCAATAAATTTATAACATTTGTTTCTCTGTAACAATAACTACTTTATAAAACTGGAATTGTTGTACAATTATTTACAACATCAATATAGAATCGCGATTGTAAGCCTTTTTATTATATTATATACTTTGATATATTTTTTCTTTCTCTAGAAACTTCCATATGCTGGCAAATATGAAAGTACTCTTTTTCAATATTTTATGCGCTCACGCCGACATCCATAGCAGTGTTTCTATATTTCATTGATAATTTCAGTAAGAGATTACCAAACCACGGCTGTCTGAGCAACGACTCCAAATTATCCGCACTTTCAACCTCACAACACATCCAGAAAGGTTCAAACTTTTAACGACTTTCAGAATCCTCGAATTCCCTTTCCACAGTGGAAACCTAGAACTCTAAATGCTCACAAACAGGGAGCTAGTTTCGAGTCAATAATTCAGATTCCTTATTCATTATGCATGCACAATATGCGCTAGGTAGAGAAAGTCCATATTGCTGAACACAAATGCTACCCTCTTTATGTAACAAACTGTTTGGGATGGACTTATATTTCCAGCTGAAATTCCTCTCTCGCATTAGCGGGAAAGGTGAGATGTTTGCTCAACCTAAAGTGGACACTCGTTGATAAAATATGCGAGGACGGCTCCATTAAGTGATTGGTCCTTATATTTGTCTGGGAGTGGTTTGTATTTAAAATGGTCAATCGGAATCTTAAGTGCCCCAAGGCAGAAGAATCTTTAAGTAAGTTTCGGTCAATAGAGCTCCGCAATATGGGGAATAATTGAGTTTCTTCGTTTGTTAACGAAAATCTATGAATGGTTGGTTTGTTAAAGGCAGAGTTAGAAGACAAATTTGGATGAAGGCAGGTACCATTTTAAAGGAATTATTGGATAATGCTCCTATGTTTAACGATTGATAAATACTAAAGGAATAAAGAGTATCATTTATAAGACGATAATTATAAGGAATGCCTAAATAATTATTAAAAACTCTAGTAAGAAAATTACGTATTAATAATTTCAAACCAATTGATTAGAATTTCCTTGATAATGATTGTAACCAATTCATTTTAATAATAATTTATGATTTTTTTTCTTACATACCGGCTTTTTTAAATGTATTACATCTTTCAAAATTCCTTTCCCAAGTGAAAAAGTAATAGTCAATTATCTTTTCTGGAAATTAAATTAAAGTTGTGGTAAGACCTAATTTAGTCAAACCAAAATTATTGTAATTTGTTGACACAAAATATTTTTCTTTAATGATAACTGAAAATAGAGGCTTTCTGATTGATGTCCTATATCGAGCAGGTAAATATATTGTTTTTTCTCTATATATAATGAATAATCTAGAAGGTAAAATATTGACTCTTCTAAAATAAAGGAATCCCATGGCTCATTATTTAAAATTGAATGTTTTTTTTACCACTTTTGGGGAACTGATCAATGCAATTATTGGTTTATTTCTAATATTCTAATTTATTCCTTTTTGTTATTTTCCTGATTTTGAAGTGAAGATACAATAGATATACTACTAAATATAAGAAGAAAGATTCCGTCTTTCGTTTGATCTACTTGTAAATAGTTTTATTTTGTTGCTCTGCTTTACCTACTTTCGTAAATATGTTACTAAATGTATAATCTGATATACATTCTTCAAATGTTTTTCTTTAATTTATTAATTTTTTTTCTTTATTCCTTTTTATTTAATTCTAATGTGGAAATTAATTGTTCATCTAGTGAAAAAAATCATTTAGAATTTATTGATCAAAAACCTTTTTAAAGATTTTTCTCATTCTCACAATCTTTATATAAATACTTTATAATTTTGTAAAAAACTGCATTGAAAAAATTAAATAAGGCTTTAAACTTTTAAAATCAATATATAATTAATATTTATTATTTCCAAAAGTACAATACCCTTTAATAAAACGCTAAACAATTTTCATAAAAATCAGACACTCTCTGAAAAGAACTGAATGGTTATTTTAATGTAAAATTTTATTTCTATTAGTAATAAAATATAGTTAAATTAATCTTCCTGCAGATATTAATTTTCTTCAATCCTTCCTTCATAATTTTACACGAGAATTTTTTTTTAATTAATCCTTCAAGATATTCTTATCTACAACAATTTCAATTATACTATCCAGCAAAACAGAATTAATAAAATGAATAGATCTAAATTTCATTAAAGCCTTTTTTATGAAGAAAAAGGCTATTAAGAATTTAAGTTTTTTAGCGTTACTGTTTCCTTTTCAAGCTTTTCTTCTTAATTCACTTCAATACTTTTATTCTAGAGAGCGTTACACACCTTAGACGATCGAAAAAAATTAAATCCAATTATTTCAAATTTAGCTTCATATTTTTGAACACAATAGGATTATATCCTTCACAATTAAGGCAGCAGCGCGTAAGTCATAATAAGCTTCATTGTTGAATCTAATATCGTATGCTTTTTCCGGATAATTTTTTTAATCTAAGGGAAAATAAAAACTCACGTTTTGTTAAACATATTAAAACACGTTCTTTTTATAGAATGCTGTTCCAGCTTGTGGCGTTCAAAGACAAAAAAAAAAAAATGTTAATTTTCCTTCATGGCGTTTCTGGATTACTGTTCACAGGTTGAATGGAAAAAAGAAAATATTGGATACGGTGCCAAGCTTTCTATTTGTTTACAGCTCAAAATTACAGGGAAATAGTTCTTAAAAACTTTAAAACTTTAACTCTTTCACAAAGGCGATTGCTTCAAAGATGAGTAGGAAACTTTAAAAAAAAAATAGCTTTTTTTATACGCTTCTAAATGAAAACTAAAAATAATGTGATCCAAATGTTAAGATCAAAAGTTGATCACAAATGTATTTTTTACTGATTATAAGCAAATCTTTTTGTACCAAGGCAGAATATTAAAAGGAATGAATTATAACAAAACATACATTTATTAAATGGGTTAATAATTTAATAAGCATTTTTTTTCATTTTCTCTACTATTTTAAACTTTTTAAATGAATTGTAAAACTTTCATTCTGCTATTATTTATTTCATTGGAAGCCAGGTCTCATTCAAATGAATTTCAGGGGCATAATAAAGTCTTAATCAATTTCACTTAACTTCCGCATGTGCATTTTTCTCTGTTCTTGCATGATTCATCGTAATTGTTCTTTCTTCTAGTGGCACATGCCACGAACAAGCTCACTGACGAAGACAGCGATTTTAAGTCCAGGATACACCTCTTGGTTTGGTACCGCCAACTAGGCACAAGAGTACGTCTTAGTTTCTTATGCATCACGTTCGCTTGCACAGCCCTTTTTTACAGGGGGAGGGCATTAACAAATCTCACAGATAAAGAATAAACATGTACGAACTGGGATCGAACTCAGAACGCCAAGATCACAGGGAAGACGTGTTATCCCTATGCCAGGAAGCCCGCATTCATCGTAATGATATACAATGATAAAGATAGCAAATTAAGATTCAGTTTTTTTCTTAAATATTATTTCTTTTTTCCCTTAAATATTATTTTTCGACTTACCAAAAATGTCATTGCAACCATATTATTTGAGTTTGAAATAATGAAATCGAATACAATGAATAAAAGTTATCATTGTACAAAACATGTAATAGTCAAACGGTCCAAGATGAGAACCATGTTAAGATAAGTTCAGAATACGATAGCTAGCATCTATATTTTCTCATTTTTATTGAATTATTGGAAACGTGCGAAGTCGAGCATTGTCCTGTTGAAGATTTTTTTTCGTCGACTATACCAATGCATTTCGTATTTACACATACTCTGTGTTCAATCATTTCCTGTAGACAGAGGAACTGACAGATTGATCGCAATAAATAAATTACATGCTTACACTTTCACCATGTTCATAATAATTGAATTACTAGCTCAAAATTTCATGAACAGATAAAAAGTACTTTTTATCAAACCACCTTTGTTGTGAACATGTTTTGGCTATTGACCAGTATCCAGCCTTGTGTATAATTGTTTCTTAGACACATCCACTTCACATCGCATATAAATATTTGCAAAGAAATCTAGTGTATACTCCGAGTCTCCTATCCTCCTACAAAGATCCATTACAAATTTTGACATTGCTTTTCTTCGCAAATAGTTTCATAACAATAAAGAATATTTTACAGATAAATAACGCGGACGCTGGTTCAGCAAACTTCGGTTTTGATGATAGACGCAAGTACTTAGACAAGAATTTTGTAGATAAAATAGAAGTTCTAGAAACATTTGGGAATATAGCGGGATATTGATTACAATCCCGATTATTGATTAGGAAAAATGGTACAATATCCTTCTAGAAATCTCTTAACCCTGTGATGGAAATTATAAAATCCCGAGCAACAAAGCTATAGTGCGTTAGGAAAAGATTAGTAAATTAATGAATAATTAAGAGATAAACGATGATTAATGGTGAATTATTGAAAGATTGAAGTCACACATGAACATGCACAAAATCTCTCCCACCAATTCTCACTGATTTCTTAGTGTTGTTGTGATAGTGTAATAGCGATTTCCTGATTATGTGTTGTCGATTTCTGCAAGTACTACACTTTGTGTATTTTTTGGTTGTATTTTGTAACTGAGTATCCGTGTTTTCGTTAAGAATAAATAAAGAAGATGAATTGATATATTTTTAAAAACAGTTATCATTTACTGAGCATATTGGAGTTTTCAGCTTACAACTATATAGTAAATCTTAGGATTTGTTTAATGCCCTCAAATCTTTATCGATGGACTCTCTTCTAAATTTCCTTTCACCTTTTCAAGAATTCAAGCATACTAATTCCAAATGTGATCGAGACATTTTAGTCTTAAAATGATATGAAGAAAACTTGGAGAATGTTCATAGAAAATCTTTTTTTAATAATTAAACTCAACAAATGTTGAATATTTATGAACTGCTGAGAATAAAATCCATTCACAGAAGAAAAAGTTCAGTAGATGCTTTCAGACACACTGTTTAACTTTCAATAGTATTAATAAAATATAAAACTAAAATTAAAAAAAAAATAGTCGAGTATCTAACAAGTATGATATTCACAACTACAATATAATTTTGAAATGAGAACGAAACTGATTACAATACGGTTTGGTGGATAAAAAACAACAAAATAATAATATAGGAAGCAAAACACTAATAATTAAAAAACCTTACAAGATAATCATATAAATAAAGTGCAATACAAAATATTTTAAACCTCAAAAAATTATATCGAAAATAAAAATATGAATCTTTGGATGATGGATTAACTGTTATTTATATAGTTAATAATATTTTTGAAGCACCTCAATATACTCAACATACTGATAATACCTATGTAATAAACTTAATTACAGTACTTTCTATTAAAATTGAATACATTATGAATCCTCTCTAGATTATATTCCTTTTAATAGGATGATTCAGACAGTCTCACATCATTAAATTATTTTTTACTAAATTTCTTGAGTATAAAATGGAAAGATCTTATTACAATTCACTTGATATAGTTGCATTATAAATTAAGAATTATTTTGCACATTTCTGCTTTGGTTTTTTGTCAATAACGGAATTCATCGAATGAAATTTATTTATTTCTTTTTATTTTCTTCTACATAATTTAATTTCTAGAAGCATATATAATTTTAATTTAATTTCTTTTAAATGCTATGTAATGTAAAATGAGAAACTCGGGAATGAATTTTTTTAACAATTCAATAATAGTTTGGAATTTCACATAAGAAAATAAAAAAGTTTCCATTTTAAGATATAATTTTTTTTTTTAATATTCAAATGTAAGTAATCCCTTTTAGATTGCCTTGCTAAAAAACGAAAATTATTTTTCAACAGAAAATATAAAGATGATTGGGATTTATTTATACAATATTTTTAAATCCTTACTTGTAAATTTAGAAAACTCAAATTTCGCTATCAGGAGCAAAATAAATTACGAATTCAGCATTCAGTATTTATTTCTAATGCTTTATTTTGTTGAAGGGGATGTATTCCACAATTGGAGTAGTAGAGCAAATTAAATTAGAAATACCATCGCTGTTCCATCGTTAATTCTGTAAAATCAGTGAGCCTATCTTTCTATTTACGATGCCAAATCCCATTTCAATTTAAAATTCTGGAAAATCATAATCCGAACGCTCAAAATTACATTTTCTTTCTGTTGTTTTTTTAACAAATGCTCTTAGCGTAACTAACCACGCTCAGAAGTTCAAGGAACTAGCGATAATGCTCTCGATACGTTTCAGATCACGAATATAGCTAGCTCGACAAGGCTTCGCTCCATTTAGCAACTGCCCTCCTCCCTCTCCGCCACTATCCCCAGGAACACGCAAGCCTTTTCAATTTGGGGAACTAAATAGTAATCCCTTATCAGCGTGTGAGTTGAAAGATTTATCTGCTCGGGCCCAGAACGCGAGGAAAATTAAATTTCTGATATGTGTCTGCGTATTGTCATTTTAAGCGCCTCAATTTTCGCATTTACGGGTTTCTGTACCTTTAAACTAAAACGCTGGGGGGATAAAACAAGGGAGATACGATCTTTATTGAATAGGGGAGTGTCTAGTATTTCCTTATCTGGGAGTGGGCGTCGTTCTAACAGTTTTATGGGCTTGGATATACAGGGGTTTTATTTTTATGTGTTTTTGTGCACCTTTCGCAATGCCTCGTAGTAGAGCTTGACGAGCGATAATTTTAAGGTTTTTTTTTTATATAAATGTGCAGAAATGGACGTTTTGAGCATAATTTTGTTTTATTTTGCTATTCAAGAAACTCTCCACAAACTCGAAAATAAAAAGATTATTGGTTAAAAATTTTTCAAGTCACAATTCAATTTTTAGAAAATGGGCAAAATATAAAAACAAACCAAAGAATTTAGATTTTAAATGACTTTCCAAACAAATAATTTCAAGCAGTAATGATGCTTTTTACTGATGCACAAAATTCAAAGATTAATTAAATACTTCGTAGCTTAATAATATTTTAAGCAATATTTCTGAAAATTTATCTATTCCGAATATTTAAACTAAAGATTTTAAGGAATATTGTTAATATATTACTCTGAAACTGCTTTATTACCATTAACAATGAAAAAGAATGTGCATGAGATGGTTGTCTGCAAGATTGACATTAAACTTAACACAGTGAAATTTAACTCATATAAACTTTTGAAGTTAGGAATACGAGCCCCTTAGCGAAATTTTAAATTCTTAAATTTAAAGGTGATTTTGGAATTTTTTAGCAGAGAATTTCGATAAACTTATAACTATTAAAGAAAAGCATAAAATGTTTTCAATTTTGTTTACATTGATTAAAAAAAGATGTACATTAAACTTCACAATTGATATTTAACTGTGTGCAACTTTATCTTGATATTCGGTGTTATTTTTTTCTTGACTGTTAGGAAATATTTTTAAAATATATATAAATATTTGGAAATATTTCGGTAGTAAATTGTATCATTTGCTGTAAAATACAAATCGTTCCTTTCATACCAAATATTTCCTAGCTTGATTTTCTCACTGTGTCAATTTAAAACTGTTCAGCATTTATCCAATTTAAATGAACAATAAAGCAGCAATGTTACAGTATACGATATTTGAAAAATTGATGTGGCTGACAATAAGGTTAATAATAATGATCTGTATAATGTGAAATTTGACTAAATATATATGCAATAAATATAACAGACATATCAAGATTAAAATAACATTTAATATCAGCCACAAATTGATTTTTTAATCGTGTATAACGGATGTTCAGCAATAATATATTTAATTTAATAACTATAATATTTTAATTTCAAAAATATTTAATTTCTCATGGAAAATAAATAGTTAATTTTTTCTATCTGGACGGAGAGAACGCTAAAGGAATCATCCTAAAGCACGGGGGCTGTATATTGCTCAGATTATTTTCGAAAAATAATCAAAAAATTAAGTAAGACCTAGCATCGTAATTTTTGGTACTATTTAGAGTATTAATTCAGCTGTCATATGTGAAAATTAGCAATTAGTTATCTATTTTTTCAATTTATTCTTCAATTAAACTCATTTACGTTGTAAAATAACTTTCAGAAATCATATTCAAATTATTCTGAAGTTTTAATGGACAAAATAAAAAATAAACAATAAAATGTATTTTTAAAATTTTCTAATCATCAATACAAAGTAAGTAAAAAGCAGACAAGCAGCGAGTTCAAATTCTGATAAACATTCACAACTGAATAATTCAAAACCTTGATTTATAATTCTTTGGACCATAAATATGTACCAATAATTGCTTCATTCATAATGCGAGTCTTTCTTATAATGAAAAATTAAGTTTCTTTATTATAATAAATCGAATTGAAGGCATACCGAAATAAAGTTTTAAAAAAGTACACCTAAGACATCTGAATGTTATGTTAAATATAACAGAACTGATTGTAAAATCCAAACAGACCAGGACAATAACAAAAATAAAATTCGTAGGAAAACCAAACACGGAAGAACTTATCTATCCCATGGAACGTTCAACAATTCATCTGGCTATTTACATTAGTTTCCCCCTTGATCTGAACAGTTGATGATTGAAATACCAAAGTGAGGTAAACTATGAGCTAATCGAAGGTCATATGTAAAACTACATTTGCTCATTTCAAAAGTAATAACAGAGAGCCATCTAGTGACCTATAAAAATCACTTCAACTTAAAATGCACATATGCGTCACTCGTCCAATAAACATAACTTTCAACAATGCACAGGTGGTACAATCGGCTGAGAAAGATGTCCGTAAGTGATGCTTATATGACATGGTCTTCAGGAAAGGGTTAAATTCGAATTTAAATTATTAATATTTGGTGTTTTCTATCTGTGAGATATTTGAATATTATTTTAAATAACTATGGCTTTAAATGGATTTTTTTCTCTCAAGTTATGTTTTCAGCTTAATTATCTAGATATTAGATTTCGAGCCTATGATGACCTTCGAATGATTTAAATCCATCCTTTTTGTCTAAGAATATAGTGTGCATTTAAAACATTTATAAAGCAATGTAGAAAATATATATGTTAAAAAAAATGGGTTAACACATTTATGGTTTTGCACAAGCAATATCATAAAATTATTTAAAATTAAGAAAAATTATAAAAAATAAATTTAAAATAGCATTTTACCGTGACTTCTGGTTATATACTATGATATCCAATTAACAACAGCCAGCAATTTTTTAAATGATCTTTATCTCCATTTCCATTCGACAAAATGAAAAGATAAAGGCTTTACAAAGAAAAATACTTGAATTTAAAAAAAAAAAAACATTCCAAATATAGTTTTGGTTTATATAGTAAAAAATACCATTTTCAACGTAGGAAGCCACTTTAATATCTTTTAAGATTTGATATAATTTTATTAGACAAATTAAAATTAATTATAAACCATAAAAATTGACATCATACAACTAGGTAATCTTATTGAAATATTCTGTGATTTTTAGTTTGCAAATAAATTAGAAGTATTTTCTCTGGTTTAAATTATTGCAATAAAATTCATGAAGATACTTAAAATGGCTACTTTAATAAAAGCATAATTTGAAACCACGGCCATAAATAATGTTTTTTTAGAAAAATGACTTTTATTATAAAATGTTAAAAATTCTAAATGCAATAAAAATCTTTTTTTACTGAAGGTTACAAAACCATATTTTTATGAATGCTTTTAAAGTAATAAAATATGATAAAAAAGAATCTAAAATGTAGAATAATAATTTTATACTGTTAATAATTGCAAAAAGAATCCAGCAGAATTTTTTTCGGTACTATGATGTTTTTGTCAGGTTTCCTTATTCTTAAAAATGTATAAATGAACAAACAGCAAAAAATCTGACTTCTTTTATGTTCTATGAGGTTTAAATAATTTTTTACTTTTTTTAAAAAATGTGCGAAATAACAGATATAAATATTTTAATTGTAGAATAGCAAATAATTTTACATAAAAATAAATTTATATCTGTTTCAATAACAAATTTCTTTTATCTGATATTTATATTGCTTTGTAATTTTTCAGTACAAAGCAATATAAATATTTATATAAGTTTGGATTTAAGAATCAACCAAAGAAATGCATGCATTTAATGTTTACGTTTGGACTCCTATCAAGTTAAAAATTTTATGTTTTTTCGCATATTTATATATATGGCTTTCAGAAACAATCGAAACATGTTCACTGATTTCTATTACGACATACAGAATTATCCAACAACAACAAATTCTCTCCTCAAGTAAATCGAAAGAACAACGTAACAAGCAACAGATGTCCTGCCACTGCCTTCGAGTGACGAGTGTAATAGCACACCTTCTGCACGGAGAAACCACAAAAGAGGAAAGTAATATTTTTATCTCCACTGTCTTACTTTTACGAGAAAACCAGCTTTTCAGGTGTCACAGTTTCGTTAAACATAGTAATCCAATTGTCAGCCAACAGGTGGATCTAATAAATAATGCTTTTAATTCATTTTTAAATGTAGAACATTGTTTTTAAGATTATGCCACTTTTAACATCGTATTTCTGTTTCAAATAATTTATTAAGTGCCTGCGTCATGGAATAAGGATAGCGTTTCCTCCACATGATCGAAGTGTCCCGGGTTCGAGTCCCAGTTCGAGCATGGTTTTTGCATGGTGTTCCATCTTGTGTATTTGTTCAATCCAGTTTGAGGCATGAAGTAGTTCACTTGATGTTAAGTCTAATGTACACTAGCCCTAATTGATGCTAAAAAAACAAGAAATGCTTATTCGGCTTAAACAGTTGACAGATAGCTGTCAGCGGGTCTGTAAAGGTCATAAGTCACAATATTAGATTAATTTCTAATTTAATTCTGCCTTGGCAAGATGTTGTTGTGACTGAACTCAGACTTCATAAACAATATTTAGTTACTTTTGAATTCCACATCATTTCGGATTATATTAATCACATTAATAGAGTAATTTTAGTTTATATTCTTAAAATATAATTTTATGCAGTCACGGTGAATAGAATAATAAATTAAACAATTAATCCAAGTATTTATTTAATATTATTGAACATTATAAATGCTGCAGAAAACTTTTTTAAATATATAATTAGAGGTTTATAGAATGAAATAAGATAACTATTATAAATTGCCTTATTTCCATTTATTAGAATGCAATACGGTAATTTAACTTAATTGATGAATAGCTTCAATGTATAATAATAAAATACGAATGGTTCTCATATTCATGTTGCGCTTTAAGTTTTATTTTAAAAATATATTTTTCAAATTAGCATCTAATAACTATACTTTCTTCCAAATTAAATAGAATAACGTTCTGAATACTTGCAAGCCTAAAAATTACATTTATGAAACTAATTAAATCTTTTATAACATGCAAATAGTTTCTACGGTTTTCATAAAACTTTTTATAGGATTTAAATATTTTGTAACACTTGTGTTTATAAGTAAAATAGCAGTTATCTTGACAGATTTTGTCGTTTCAAGACACTTTTAGAAACAACTGAGAAATTCGTAGGGTGATGAATTTTATAGATCAGTTTAATTAAAACTAGTAAAAGCTGTTTCTAATTATATTATAATTTTGTAAAATGGTTGTAGAATGAGTAATTATATTTTTTTTTAAAAATAAGAATAGAAATAAAGATCTATATTTAATACGTGACATTTATTAAGAAAATCAATAGAACAAAGTGATTAGGATAAATATAAGTTCAAAAATTTAAATTAAATTTATTTATTTGAATGCAATTTTTTCAATCAGAAATAAAATCCCTTTTTAAATATTAATAATATAAAGATACAACTGCAATACTTAAATACACTAGTCATGTAATGGAAGCTCAGCATAACGACTTAAATTCCCAATTATGGAATTCAAAGATTTCAAAAAATAAATTTTCCATACGATATAAAAAATTAAAAAAGATTAATAGAATAAAAGAAATCGCTCATATGTTTAGATTAAATAAGATTATTTATCCAAAATAATCTTATTTAATCATTTTTCAAATTTCTTATTTTATCGCTTTTATTTAAAATATCTTTTGTCGTCTTTTAGATAGATTTAATTTAATCAAAATAAATTGAGAACCATAAAAATTATTCCTGAACAAGAGCAATATCCCTGAACATAGAGAAAAACGCACTATTGGAATTTTAAACAAAAAAAAAGCAGCTTGGAAATCAAATCGATCTTTTGTAAATATTTAAATACAGATTCGATTTCATCAAAACAAAGTTGAATTACAGATAAAAAATATATGTTGATAAGAAATGAACTTATGAAAAATCGGTATTACAGCCCAGTTTGAATTAAAAACATTCTAAATACCAAGGTCCATTGTAATCACAAATATTATATAAAAATTTCTTCATTCTGATTCATAATCATTTCCCTCGTGCTTTCCTAAACAAAAACATCCTTGAAAATTATAATGCTATTAATTTCAATTACGCATTTAACAACCTTAAACAAAACAAAAAGATACGGAAATCGATAATTTAATGCCCCTTTGCAGCCTTATTGCATTCAGTTTGTTAGACAGTAATGTGACTAATTAAAAATAATACCTCCGCCAAATTGTCGATTTGTATTAAAATCGTAGAATTGGTTTAGAAAAATTGTAAACGATGGAAGGGAAAAAAAGTGGAAAATAATAAAAAACAATGAAATATTTTCCCTCCGAGCAGAAAGTATTTGAAGGCTAATTGAATTTTTATTTATCCGCTATTAAATTGCAAAAGACGAAGAATTCGTTTCATTTCTTTAAGTGGGGATGTTTTCTTTGATCATAAATTTCCAGAATAGCTGTCTCTTTGTGCACTTACAGGGCTTCTTTATCTAAACCAATTCTTTTTGAGCATGGATTATTAATGGGTACTTATCTTAATTCTTTTTATTATTTTTTTGTGCTTAATCATCTTAAAAATGGCTGTATGTTATTTTAGATACTTTTTTGTTTTCTTTAAATAGCATTTGCTTGGTATGATTAGATAAAAAAAAGTTGGAAAAGTTTTTCGAATCGATATAGATATAACGTCTGTTTCATTCTTTTTAATGACACGTCTGAGTTTAAATATTCACGTTTTTTTTAATTCAAATATTCATATATTGATGAAGTAAAAGGAATTCCCTTATGTTTTGAGAATATATATAATTATTACATTCATATCGAAATGTTTTCTTCTAAAATAGAGAAATACTTTCTAGAGTTTCATTATAACATAATGCCACCACGCATTGATGTTAAAATTCTTTTTTTAACTAAAACTACAATACCAACAGTATTTAATTAGTACTTGCCATTTACATGGTGTATCCTTTTTAAATATTTAATTACATAAATTTGAGAGGAAATCAGTTGTTTTGGATGCTTTGTCTTTTGAGCCTGCATCTAAATAATATAACTTAATGTGACATTCACTTTCATTAAATAATGATTCGTAACATTTAAACAATACTCAAAGTATAAAAACGCATTTTTGGAAAAGGTACATCTGTCTGTGACAAAGATAACGAACATTTTTTTGAACTGAATGGCTGAAATTTTGTATAAGAATTTTACTCAAAACTTGCAAATTCGTATCACATTTTTCGTAAACTTTGCTCAGAAGAACTCTATCCGGCTGCTCGAATATAATTTCACACAATAACTACAAATAAAGAGAGCTAGATAAATAACATTCGGGACTTGTTTTAATATCTGCAATGTGTCTTCCATTACAGATGCTAAAAATATGCTATGCAAGGCTGGTTTATTAAAGAGTATGCGAGAAAGCCTTTTATATACAACTTCTGATAGTTTCACATTGTCATATTGATGAATAATCAGAATTTACTTCAGGGCTCAACATTCTTCTGAATGCAGTTTTATTAATAAATATCCAGTGCCAAATAATCCAGAATTGCAAAACAATAAATGTTATTTACTTTTTGATACTAATTTATAGTTTCTTAGAGTTGATGCCTTTTTTTAATTTGATTATTTATCCAATCATGAATTTAAAATTCATACAGAGAAACTTAAATATTTCAGATATAGAATTTAAAACTTTTTCATTCACTTTACACAAATCTGAGAGAAATAAAAAAATTTTTGAAGTGGATTTTTTTGTGTAAATTAGCTGCAAAATACTTGTGGGAATAATTATTTACACATTCTGATATTGCATTTAAATGGTGACAATACAAGATGTTGCACTACAATGGAGACTATAGATATTGCACAGCTCCCAAACAGAATACGGTTTAATTTAGTGAAACACGAAAAAGCTTCGACAACAAAGAATATCAAGCATGTGATACTCATAATACTCTTAGTTACCTGATCTAAAGATGGCGTACAAACTAAACATACACTTCTATGAAACAGTTATGGTTACTACTTTATGCATTAAAACTATGATATTAACTGATAATTATTAGAATATTGATTTTAATTTCAGATTTATTTAATCTGCAATTGAGATTTTTATTTAATTTTTTAAGCTTTGAGATCACAATTGCTGCTTATCTTAACAATTTTGAAGAAGTTTTTCAAACTGGCTGTGCCGGTTTGTTCTGTAAAGAGAAAAATTTAAAGTACGCGATGCTTGTCGGCATCTGAAGATGTCACCGGGCAGAATGTTTTAACTTTAAAAAACTTCATACTTCCTATCTACTTATTAAAAGCCTCCTACTTAAAAAACCTCCATCTAAAAGCTTCGCTTCCGTTGGGAGCGGGAATCTAGTAGCTTTACTAGCACATTGAACATAATGACTGTGTGGATAACAGGAACAGTACATACAAATAACCTTTCCTAATTTCATCAACCCTTAAAAATATATATATATATTTCCTTCACCCTTCATGCATTCTTCAGATTTAAAATACATTCACCCGACATTCTTGCACAATTACCTGCATAACAAATTATCAATGGAACGAACGGTATAAGCAAAAGAATGACAAGAACTGCGAAGAATTCCAAATCAACTATCTTTTAATGTGAGAAAGCTGACGATTTCATAAATCATGATTTCAGACAGTTATTCAAAGCTCATAAAGCTAACAATTGAAAATAAATATTTCTTATTCGTATTCACAATAAAAAATATATATATAAATATATTTCTTATTAATTGTAAAAAAAAAAAAAACTTTCAATCATAAAAAACAAAATTAAATACCCTTAGTCGGTATTTTTTTATTATTTTTAATTTAAGATTTTACAAAAAAATGGTTGTAGTTCATGTACAACTCAACTATATGACAAAGTAGTAAACAAAACGGAATTAGGGATGCTAGAAGAACGTTCAGTTGGGTTGCCATGTCGGTGAGAAACTCAGGAGGGGGGCACATTATGCTACACTTCAACCCAAAAATTTTCAGAAATATTCGTAAAAAAACACGTACGTTTTATTTTTCCTTTCGTTTTCAAATTTTAAGCTCACACATCCCGAAATACGGTCTATCTATATAGATTATTAATGCAGATATAAAACATGTCAAGTTTTCTACACAAATATTTACTTTGCACACAACGTGCTGTGTGAGCAAATGAATATGTATTGTTAACCAAACAGCTATTCGTGAAGATGGAAAGCCCTCCGCGTTCTAACTTATCAGCCATTCCTTATGTGCTCAAATATTTCCCAGCGACATTGAAATGGACCAATTTGGTCATAGATAGAAAATGGAATGGCTTAAAAAGCGCGTCTAGCTTGACTAATGTACTATAAAAGTATTTTGTAAACATAGGAAACAACAAACCAAAAAGTTAAAAAAATATTTACGAAAATAATTTGTTGTGATCCTACTTTCATCAAGATGACGTCATGGTTTTTCGACTATGATCACGTATCGTAATGAAAGCACTCACACAAACATAAAACAACCACAAACATAAAAAGTAAATATTTCTCGAGTCAAAAACAAATAAAAGAAAGAAATATTGTACTTCGAGCTCTTCTAAAACGCAAATAAGCTTAACCAAATTAGCAGTAAACATTCAATTTAAATTGCAGGAAAATTAAAATAAGATACAAAAGAAGAAAATGCTGAATCTATCCTAAAGACCTTAACATGATTCAGAATACAGGGATTCAGATATTTTCTGGTAGGCGACTGACTTTCATCCAAGTATTGACCCTTCGTAATTCTGAAAATCCCACAAAACTGAGTCTTTTTTCGAAGACAAGAACTGATATCAATAAAACAATGACATTAAAATTGCATAATAATAAACAAAATAGTCTTTCAAAATTCAAATCAAAGCAATTAACTGAATCAAAGAAGCAATTATAAAACGAATATCACATTATAAAACTAATGCATTAAAATTATTTAATAAGAAATGGAATATTTTTTCAAAAGTCAAAACAAAATCACAGCAAACAAATATATGGCAAATATCATGCTATAAAACCAGAAATATAAATAAGATACAAAAGTAGATACCAAATGAAAGTAGATATATTCATAAATGCTCTATGCAGAAAACAGGTTTTCCTACTGCAGGTAATTAATTAATCTAAATTTAACTTTCCCGCGCTTGATACTGAAAACGCCTACAATGCCAAGTCAGTTCTTCATCATATTAAACGTCATCAAATTGGACTTCAGCGCCATCTATTCAGTTGAAATTAAACTATTTGTAATTATAAGGTTAATACTAAGGAAATTCGTCTTGCTCGAGCAAAATAATATACTTACAATTTTTCTTATATGTATCATAATATTTATTGCTTATACGTAGATTTTTCTACGACTGTTATTTCTTTTGTATTGTCAAGATCAACTCTTGATAGGAGAATCTAGCTGACCAATGTATGAGTAAGAAATTTTCAAAATATAATTAACTAAATTAAAATAATTCGATGGCCTTTTCTGCATTTTTTAAACACGTTCACTTGAAATAAAATCTCTTGGAATTTATCAACCGATATTACAAAAAATCCCAAATTTCTTTGAAATACAAATGCAAAATAATAAATGAATAGACTTATCTTCATAAATAGAATTCAAACAACTGTCTAAAACGATATCCACTCTGTCATGTTTATTTATGAAATAATTAATAAATAAAGTAAGTGCACACATATTTTACTGTCCAATTTCTTACTGAATTTTATTCTGTTAAGACAATATATCTTTACTTTAAGAAATTTATTCGTAAATGGAATTGTTATTTTGTATTTCTATTCTATCGCTGGAGCATTAACTATATTAAAATTTAAAAAGAATAACTTTCAGGTCTATAAAGGATTTTTATTTAATGAAATTCATGAATCTTTTTCCATAAATTGATTTAATATTAAAACACACAAAACATTTTACTTATCACATAAAGAATAAAAAAGAAAGATTTTCCTATAGAAAGCAGCAATTTAATACAAGCTCATTTTTCATAGAAATGAAAATTGCTGTTTTAAATTTCGGGAAACAATAAAAAAGAACTATTTTCATACGAATAATAAATGCGATTCACATTGTCTCAGGTTTATTTCTTCTTTCTTCTCCTTTTTTAATCTTTTTTCAGCACGAAATCAAGTAAGAACAAATTAGAATGCCCAAATAAAATAATATCGTCACTGTCTTTAGAAACATTTTTAATTCCATTCAAGATTTTTTTTCAGAAAAAAATAATATTACCAACCCATCTATAATGGATTTCTTACTATTTTCATTACTTTAAAAACTCCGCTTTTTCTAAACTGTGCGATTATGAAGCGAAGGTTTTGAGAGCAAAAAACGGAGTAATTCTGTTTAGAAAATAATTTCCCCTCAGTCTCTTTTCGTAACAAGTTTTAGGAACCTTTTACATCAAATGTTTTTTCTTCCCTACAACGGCAGACCTTTTTATTCGCATCTTTGCAGCAAGATTAATATTGCAACCGGAGCGATAAATGTTTTTCCCGTTTTTTCCTACATATATAGATATATTTTGATTTAGGATTACTTTTTTTGTTCATCTAGTAATCGAATTTCACCTTCATTTTTAGCAAGAAAAAAAAAAAAAACAGAATTCACTGCAAAAAAGAAATATTCAATTAAATTACTGAATTTTATTCATTCTTGTTTTGATTTACATTGAAGCTGCATGTAATATTAATATTTTTTTTTATTAATTTAAAAATTCGAAGAGTATTATAAGATTCTTTTGAGATGAATTATTTAGTTGTTTTACATAGTTTACTTGTTTTCGATTCCCAATGTAAAAATTCGTAAAGAAACAAATAACCAATTATAGTTTGAGGGTCTTATACAATTTGTTTTGAAATGTAATTATAAGAGCTTTTCATAGCTCTTAAATTTATAGAAGTGCTGGGCCATTTAATGAAATAAATTTCTTAGTTTTTTTACTAATCTG
>JAPMOQ010029364.1:2661863-2685127 GCA_026543055.1 Argiope trifasciata | reverse complement strand
AGAAATATTTTAAAGGGAATTCTGTCAAGTCAGGCTCCATAGCTATAATTAATATTTGATCTTTTTTTGTTTTATATTATGCTGATTATGACATTTTCAGCTCTTATAAGAAGCGCAGAACATATTTTAAAATAAGATTCGAAAACATAACAATTAAAAACCATATTAAATTTATAAAATATAAGTTCTTTTTAATTATAAGAAATTTTTTTTTAATTATAAGAAAATAAATGTTGCCATATCCAAAAAAAAAAAATTCAAAAGTTTCAGAAGAATTATTTTTCTACATATCATAACAATGAAGAAAAGGAACTTCTGTATATCTTGCCTTCATCAATTATGAATAAATAAGGATTGATATCTTCTCAGTTAATAGAAATATTCAATGCTCTATATTGCTGCAATAATTTTTTTAAATATGTTGATAATACAATACTTTACAATAAATAATATTAATATTGAAATATTTGATAATACAACAATTTAATATTAATTGCAATATTAAATGAAAAAGAACAATTTGATTTTTTATGTTTTTATATAAATGAATCAATGTATATTTTAATATATGTAATATGACCAAGAGTTATATACGTAATATTAAAGGATATATAATTGAGTCGACATCTCCTTAGACAGTGGCATCTTTCTTTTGTTACAATTAAACACTTTTTAAGAGTTCATTGTACGGCTAGAAACTCTAAATATCCCTTTATTTTAAACTTTTTTTATTATATTTAATATTCCGTTTAAATATTACGCAAAATTTTAGAAAACTGGAATTTAATCTACGATCAGATAATGAAGACGGCACATGAAGCTGCAATCTCCTCTCCAAGGCACTGCAGTCTCCATCTCCAAACTGCTGCACTACACCAACGGATTTAGCATGCTCCAGACTTTCTAGTACGGTTGTCCATTTATAGAAGCGAATCTAGAATAACCCTGATCCTGACAACAACGCCGTCATATTATTTATTCGTGGATAGGCTAACGCGCATTAATATTAGATAATTATTGAAATCAATATTAGATAATAATAATATTAGATAGTTATTGAAATCAGACAAGAAGCAGATGAAACAAAGAATTTTGCAAAACTCAGACTTCAATATTCGAATTTAAATGGTTGGAAAATATTTAATTCCACCAGATCGGTTTCATATATTTCACGAACTTATACTTAAATATTTATTATCTTTCAGTTACACAGGAGTAATGCAAAATTTGCCAAATAATCATTAATCGGAAAAAGTGAAAAATCACCTAATGTCGCAAAATATTGAAACACATCCAAGTTCAAATTCATCAAATTCAAGTTATTTACTCAGCGATTTTGTTCACATTGACGTCATTTCATCATTCACTTCGCCTAGTCACTCGACTCATGTTTGTCTCACATTAGTGACATCTTGCGACCGTATAACAGAAAAGTAAAATTAATAAATAATTATCATTTAATAACTAAATATTTTTTCAAAAAAAAGGAAAAGAAAGGAAAGAAAACAAGCGTTATATCCAAGGACATTTTAAGTTCTAGTTTATTTAATATAAAAGATATCAGTTGAATTATTTATTCTGTATAACAGAGCCTGAAATCTAAATATCTCCTCACCCTGCCAAATTCCGTTTTCGGATCTAGTTTGTTAGAGGTGCAGATGGATTTTTTTAAACGAAAAAGAAAGATTGAAAAATGTATCGATATCTGTAAACTAGAAAAAGGACCACGATTTCCATATATATCTCGCATTTGTGTAAGCTTTAGAAATATTGCAAAGCGTCGGCGTTTTGGCATAGGCGTAACTCGTCTTCCCGGTTATCTGGGAATTCCGGTTTGGAGTTTCGTTTCGTGCATGACTGTTTTTCTTCTGAGTTCTCTCTATGAGGTGCGTGAATGTGACCCGCGGTATAAAAGTGGTTGTGTAAGTGAATGTGTCGTATGAAGTCATACTCTTAACTTAAGTTCGCGTTACTGAAACAACAAGAAGCCTTCACTCGCCTTAAATCCCTTACAGATATTGTGTGCCTGTGGTCTTGTAAAGGTCCATAAGTCATGTATCTGAAAGCATAAGAATACATCCGAAGTTTACTGAAATGTTTATTTTTCGGAAATATTTAACCAAAAGAGCGCTTTCTGAAGACTTGATAAAGACCAATGATGAAATTCAATGCTAAAGAAAGGTCAACATTTAATTTTAATTAACAAGAAACATAAGTTAATGGATCCCGATCCTTTCCTAGTGCACTTCAAGTTGGTATTGGTATTCGAATTTTTATTCAAATATTATAAATTAAATCTATACCACAAATGTATACGGCAGGCTTGTAGCTTGCGGTAAACATCAGAATTAGATGAGGAATTATTTTAAAACTCTTGAAAAAGTATATTTGGAGGATCACAGCTCCTTGAAAATGTATATTTGGAATATAAAAATATTGAGAATATTCTTTATGATGCATGAAGAATATAGTATTCAAAATAATACTGAATTTGTACAAGAGTGTGTTAAAATATCTTAAAAGTGTTATAAATAATCTAACCAATGGTAGAATATTTATGGTTTAATCTCTGTCAATGGTAGAAGAGGCAGTTATGATAGGGTCCCGTCTTCGGTAGCAGGAGGGTTCAGGAAGAAACATCATGTAAACGGTTCTGGTGTACGTGAAATCCGTCTTGACTAAATGTCCTATCTCTGGTGTGGTTTGTAAGGTTGAAGAAGGAAGTAGCAGCACAGGTGTCCTTCCTATCAACTGATCGCACCTTTAATGAAACTGAATAATTTAAATAATTTAAATTAAACTTTCATCCATATATTCGTCGCTTTATGCACTTTGAAATAGGTTTATCCACTAAGAGAAATACTTCCTAAAACCTCAAAATCCTTTTCAGAAATCTCGTTCATAATAGATTCATAATAACAGTCTATGTTTATTAATATTTAATAATTTTAGCTTTAATTGAAATAATTATTTGCTGTGCACATACAACCAATTATGTGTACGACCAACGTGCTTAACTGTTAATAACTAGCTAATTGGTTAACCAATTAATTATGTTTAGCAAAATAAATATTGATTAATACCAGTTATTAATAATAATAAGTGATTAAATCTATTCGCTGTAATACATACATAAAAAAAATTGATAAGGAAACTTACAATTTTCAAGGTAATTTACCTCATGGATAGCAAATTCATTCAAAGAAAAATTGTTGTATTATTCTTTTTCTGAATTTTTGTATTATAATTGTAATTTGAAATTGATATTCATCTGTTCTTTCAGAAATCTTATTTATAAGAAAAACTTAAATACAGTTATGCATTTTTCTTTTATAAATAACTTTAATCAAAGAACTGAAGTACAGTTAATAGAAAACATTTCTTCCCCAAAATGAAATTGAAAGATGTGGGTCTTGGTCCCAATTGATAAAATTATATCCCCTAGAACTTAGAGAAGAATGTAACATTGTAACTGAAAGGTTAAATTTATAGCGAACTTCATCAGATAAATATTGACCATTTTGGGAAATATGTCCATCGAAGTGGCTTTCCGTCGACAGCAATAAATCCTGCAAGTGCTTTGACTCTTATCACAACTTGTACTAGACGAACGTTTGGTTCATTCTAGCCCAGCTTCTCGGAACAGTTGTTTATAGACATATGCTGTTGGCGATATCTTTTGATTTATAAGCATCAGAAAAGAAGGACAGGGTCCTATTGTGTAAGCGTGATTTGTAGCGAAAGTTATTGTGCGAGATTGAAAATTTATCCGGAAATGTAGTGGGGTATGAGAAGAAAAAGAAGACTGTGATGTGTTATATGCTATTTTTTTCTGATTTTTTTGGGGTTTGAAAGAAGTGAATATGGTATTGAGTTTGGTTCTGTAAATCTGATTAAATTACAATTAGGTCTTAGTTTAAGATTAATATAAGATCTAATTATAGATAAATTAGATTTGATATAATTTCATATGGTCATAGATACATTAGGTAAGATTTAATGTATTAATTAATTGGTTATGTAATCATTTAATTTTTTAATTAATTGATTGATAATCATTTAAAAGATAATCATCTCTAATCATTAAAATTAAATGATTAGATAATCATTTAATTTTTAAGGATAAAAATATTTATCTAAGGAATCTGTATTAAAATCTGCATTTTTTCAATACAAAAAATTAAATTTATGGTATTGAAAATAATTAAAATACAAATTGCAAGAATAACATCATTAAAAAAATATTGATTTATTGATTTCAAAGATTTTTACAATAAACAATCAAATCTAAACTTATTTCTCTATTAATAAACAAGAAACCCCATTTTCTGATATAATTTTTAAAAAATCAAAATTTTAATTAATTAAAAAATAAGCTTTATTTTTGATGCTAGAGGGTTACGATAGGTCCATAAAATACTTCTCTATAGTTTCTATTGCATTTACACATTTCTAAAACATAATAATCTATATTTTTAATTTTATTCAGTTATGTATTCAGAAATCAGTTCTTCCAACCTACTGCAGTAGGAATAGCATGTATTACCCGTGATCTGGGCGTTCCGAGTTCGAATCCCAGTTCAAGCATGAATGTTTTCTATTGTGGAGATATGGGAATGAACCTCTCTTCCCTGTTAAAAGAGGTTATGCTAGTGAATATGAAGCATTAAGTACCCAAGTCGTACCAATTAAGTACTCTAGCCCGTAATTGGCCTTGCTACAAAAAAACAAGAGATGCTTCGCTCTGCTTAAATCGCTGACAGATTCACTAGGTCAGGAGACTTGAAAAGATTCATACGTCACCACAAATCATTTCTGAAATGCAGCAATTTTTAAAAAGTATTTCTTGTTTCATTTCCAAAGTTTCAATTTTCCACCCATTTCAAAGTTGGATGGAAAATCAACTATTTTTCACTTTTTCATCATTTAATTGTGTAATATTCTTTGTTTTTGAAACTAAGAATAATGCTTATTTTTTTAGGGCTTTTTCAATGATACTACTATGCCATGAGTTGACTTCGTTCACTAATATATGTACTACGCAGCTTAAATGGTATTAAAATAAATTGAATGCTTTAAAAAATTTAATGATTCAATACTTTCTTTAAGAGAGTTACGAACATTTAGCTACGAAGAAGAAATTTAATTGAAAATGATAAATGCGAGCCAATTAATCGCCAAAGGCGAATTGTATTAAGAATATACTTATGTTCTTTAATGAACAAAAAATGCAAATTTCCTTTTAATTAAAATTGTGAATATCAAAACAAAATAAGAATTGATCGGAAAAATTGGCATATTTAAGTGGGAGTTTAATTATACCTATAATATTCGATTTCAATAAAAGAATTGTGAATTTTTTGTGATAATCATTGTAAATTAATTTCCAGAAACATTACTTCCAGCGTTTCAGATTTATACTATTTTATTTTAAACACCAATTTAATAAAAAAATTGTATAGTGTTTAAATTATATTCCATAATTATTATAACAAATGTGCAACAATGAAAATATTTTTATTTTCAAATTTATTAAATTATTCTCGAGTAAATTTCTTTAACTTTCAAAAAATATAATTTTACAAAAATAAAGTTAACACTGCCTTAATTTTTTTAAATATATATATATATTTAATAAATAGGCAATAAATTAAATATAAAATCAACAGGAGTACAAAATTTTGCTGAACTTTGAAAAAAAATTATAAAACTACTTTTTTTTGCCAGAACTCCAACGATAGATTGCATTGTTCTGAAACCCCAACATTTTGCGCCATTTTATCAAAAGATTTATCACGTTATTTCCTTTCATTACAGATAAATAAAGAACACAGATTTTTTGAAAATATTTGTACAATTTATAGACGAATTAAGAGAGAAGTTACAATACTGTTAAAAACGTGTTATGTTTCCTCCCAACATGGTTAGTTCAATCACAGGAAAAATGTTTTACAATCAGCATTGTCGGGGGCTGATCAGTTTCCACATCAGTGATCTCAGATCTTGAAGATTATTTGGTGACATGTTGAAGAATTGGGAGACAAAATAGAAGTTACCAGATACTTCGAGAATTTTAGGCATTCAGCCAATAGGAATCAATATACGCCAGATTGGTCCAGAACATTCTCGGCCCACTGCCTGGGAACTATAAAATTTGCAATGAAACGTAGTTAGTTTTGATCGTGAAACAGGTTGTCGAGAGGATAACGAAGCAACAACGGAATAATCGAGCTGAGCTATATGCCGAGCCATGGTGTTTATCGGGGAAGCAAAATCAAGTCATCTGTATAATGACCACTCGTGTAGTAGTGTGTCGGCAGTTGGTTACAGTGAAGACAGCCGAGATTCAAAGACATTTAGGGAGATCTAGATTGAAGCTAGCATAGATTGCCTCTGCTGAATTTTGCCTGGTCGCATTGTGCATTGTGACTGTTATTGCTATCTATCACTATTTGTGGGATACAGTCCGATGTTCGTCTAGGCTGAGTAGTTACCGTCTTTGTATTAGTGTCTTTGTGTTTGATAAACATGGTCATTGTTTTCCATTGAAATATGCTGATTGTTTTCATGCAATACAACAACTACGGTCGAATGGGGAGACAGAAAAGACTTAAGGGAATTGGAGTTTCGTAATAATATACTGAAAATTAGGTGATAGATTAAAAAATAGATTTATAGTTTTAAGAGAGTTATGATGATGTGGGACTGGTCCCCAGTAGAAAAAACAATGATAAACAGAACATACAGGGTGATCAGCGAAAAAGCCCTAATTTCAAAAGTAAATATCTCTACAAAAAAGATCGATAGAATTATGCGGTAAGCTGTACTTTTATTAGCAAAATTGTAAAAATAGTGAACAAAGTTAAAAAATTTAGTTACAAGAATCGTTAACAAACGGCGCCCTGCGCTGAAAACTCTCTCTCTGAAAGGAGTCTTAAAAAAACATTAAAGTGATGCAGTCTTTGCAATCATAATACAATTTTTTCAAAATGTTCACCGTTCGAAACAATGAGATGGCGTAATCGAGCAATGAAATTTGAAATCACGTCTTGCAATGTCTCAACCGAAATGGAATCACAGGCAACACCAATCAACGATTCAAGCTCATCTAGAGTGGCTGGATTGTTTCTATAGATAGTGTCTTTCAATGCTCCCCGCAGAAAGAAGTCACGAGTCAGATCGGGAGTCATTTTTCATTTTTGACGTCACACTGAAAGCGTCTATACGCACTGTGATTAGAGTGCCATCTGTTAACTATTTTCGTAACTAAATTTTCTAAACATTTGTACAGCATTTTTACAGTTTTTCTAATAAACGTACAGATTACCGCATAATTTTTTCGATCTTTGTTGTAGAGATATTTAATTTTGAAATCAGGGCTTTTTCCCCTACCTCCCTATAAGTAAATAACATGATAAACCAGACCCTGTAAGTAAATAACATGATATAAATCAGACACTTAAAAATAATTTTTTTTAATGTCTGGAAATATGGCAGCTTTATGGACACGTATTTATATATACACAAATTGTTTTAAATTAAATACAATAAATATTTCTGGTTTTGTTCGTCTCGAATTCGAGTCCTTGTTCTGGCATGCTTGTTGTTCTTCTATATTCTATCTGTGCGATATGTGTATACGCCTTTTGGCGTAGGTGTTGGCGGAATTGTGCCAATACGTAGGTTGAATTCCGCCAAGGATCGAACCTGCGATGTTCGGGTTTGAAAGCCAGTAACATAGCCACTATACAAAAATGGCCACCCATGTTTAGTGGTAGTGGCTGGCTTATTAAGATGTTACCACAATACTCCCCTACCAGTGAGTTCGCTAGAGAGACAAACGATTTTATTGCGCCAAGCGTTATGGCTAGTGTATGAGCGTTGCTTCTGCGTGAAGTGAGTTTGCGTTGCTGATGGAAAGATGGCGCCAAGAGAGCTGTTGAAAATTCATCACGTCCGGGTCACCAATTTGGCGTAGGTGTTGGCGGAATTGTGCCAATACGTAGGTTGAATTCCGCCAAGGATCGAACCTGTGATGTTCGGGTTTGAAAGCCAGTAACTTATCCACTACACAAAAATGGCCACCCATGTTTAGTGGTAGTTACTGGCTTATTAAGATGTCACCACACGCCTCCCTGTTAAAAGGGGTCGTGCAAGAGAATGCGACGAATGGAGTAGCTAATTCGTACTATTGGTCCTAATTTATGCTAGTGAAAGAACAAGAGATGATCACTCGGCTTAAATTGCTGATAGGTAACTGCCAGCGCGCTTGTAAATCCCCATAAGTCGCAACAACAAAAAAAATAATCACAAATAAAACATAAATATCACGATAAACATAACATAAGTCAGGCAATTGAAACTAAAATGGCTTTAATGTCTGAAGGTGTGGCACAATTTTGCACAAAAAATTATATCTACACGAATTGTTTCAAATTAAGGTATCCGACTACGTTCGAAAGAAGTTTTTTTGAAAATTTGTATATTTTAAAAATTATTTTTGGTTTTTACGTGCACTGTAAATTATAAACACTATAAATACAACAAAACTGCTTTAAATTATAATATATTTTGAGAAATGGGGAAATTGGTTGTATATTAATGAAATTTAAACAAAACGGTTAACACTCTACACAAAATGGCAATGCAGCAATCCTATTTTCCTTTGTACGCAAGTTACGGAATATAATGATGAATGAAATGAACCAACATCTAAGAAACAGTTTGAGATGCAAAGAAGTTACGGTTAAAAATATACGTATATATGTAATTTTTCCCTAAATTTGCAACTTAATTTTTCTAAAACCACCTATAAATGAAAAAGTATTTCACCAACCATAAAACTTTTGGTTCATTTCATTGCATAGATTATTTAAAACACACGCTGAAATGTTTATGCAAATACCTCTATTAGTTTTGGGGATATCTTGTTAATGGTGGATAATTTTTATGAAAATTAAAATTGAATTTAAAGACAAATTTTAGCTGAAAAATAAATTTTGCTTAAAATTCCTTTCGATAATAGGTTAGATCATCCTTTTCTAAGAAAGAAAAAAAAAACTATTTTGGAAAGAGAAAAGTCTGAATTACAAGAAATAACACATTTTTTAAAAAAATCGCCATTGTGGTCGAATACCAATGTTTTTAACGTAGTCGGATACCTTAAATACAATAAATTTTCTGATCTTCAGCTGTTCAGTAGGGGTGATATCTATTATAACTAATAATGAAACTGCATGTGTGCATGCGTATGTCTGTGTTTTGACACTCAACAGGCCAAGTCTCTTAATCTAGAACTCATATATACTTTAAAGGGTAGAAATGCGAAGTTTTGAATAATGTTTTTCAGAAATTTATATATTAAAAGAAAACTAAGCAAATTGCATGTTTTCTGCATGAATCTCAAAATATTATAGTATATTAAAAATTAATATCTCTAAACATTCTAGCATAAAACCGATCTTCGCATCATCCCAATATTCAAAACAATATACTGGTATTAACAGAAACAATTTTGCCGTATAAATCAATTACAAAAAATATTTTTGGACTATTATGTAAGTAATGATACAGTAATAGCTTTATTGGAATTGCAATGGTTATTTTAATTTTTTTAACCATAACCTTCATGTAAATTTATTATAAAGTATGTGAAGAAATTTCTAGAAGACTACTTTCGCAGGAATAAATGCATATTGTCAGCTGAAAGTGCTTAATTTTGCTTGAAATGGAAAGTAAACAGTCAATGATCGATGAAGGAGGATATAAGAAATGAAAATGTAATGTGTTTAGTAACTAATGTGGTCCGAGCTGAAAGTAAAGTTAGTTACAGTGACTGACATGAAGCTTAATAGGTTAAAGTTCATTAAAATAAAAAGAAACGGTTTTATTGGCGTAAATATCTATATTAAATTTATTCCATAGAACTACATATATCATCATTTCATCCAATATTTTTCTTACACAGCGCCAAATGTTCTTTTTAATCTTAGATAATTTTTAGAACTCCATGTAGGAAGAAATGCAACATTTGAGTTTATTCTTCAAAACATATAAAAACAATTGTTTGAAGCATACTTTATAACTCTAAACTATTCTAGAATACCATTTCTATATTTCGCAAGATGGATATTTTCGCAAAACAACCTAAAAATACATTAAACACAAAGAAATTCTGTACATCGATTTTTTTTTTCTTTCGAAATACACGTTTTCAGATGACAATTTGAAATGTTCCTGTTTTGTTGCTTTTCACTGATTTCATGGTTCACAACTATAGGTTTTAGACTAGTTCTGAACAACAAAACTCGATATTTAATTAACGAAAAACAATTTGGGGATTTCTTACGAAAGTAAAGCTTGAAACTGATTCTTTACAAAAGGATTTCGTTTGTAATGAAGAAAGGCAACTGATATTTGTCCAGATTCGTTGAATTTCTCGCATCTAAACATGTTTCCAATTTCTTTTTTTTAGGTTAATAAGTTTGTTCATTTGAGCAATTCCATTATAGGTTACCCATGTTAAGCTTGTATGACAAAGCTGTATCGAAATGAAATGAAAGCAATTTCCCGAACAAACATATCAACTTTTCGCAAAATATCATCTGTGGAAATGACCTAATTTATTTTTGCTTTTAACAAAACTTATGTTTCTCAAAACAATCAGATTTCTTTATTATTAGTATTCTTATACTAATAAGTAATAGTACTTTTTATTTAAATATCCAGTTTAGATTTTAGCTAAGAAAATTTCGTACATTTTCTACGCTTTTATTTTACTGTTAAAATAAGTTGTTATTATTATGATAGGTAAGCTATTAATATTATAATTATGATAAAAAGCTATTAAGAATTTGATAAGAAATACTGAGTACTTTATGTGACTTAATCATAGTTACTCAATACTAACAAAATGATGCCTGGAATTTCTTTACAATCATCAGATTATGATTATCATATAAATAATTGATGAATAAATAATGTTACAAGCAGGAATATTTCCTTTTATGAATCATTAAGATCACACTAATCAAAATGATTAATTTTCATTTGAAACAGAATTAGGGCTGTAAAGATTCTCCTAGAGTTGCTGTTAAATTAAAAATCATATAATCTAATATTTAATTTAAAAATCTTACTTGTAATAAACATTACTTATTAATTACTTTCAACTATTCTGTTTTAAAAATATGAGTATAATTCTGGTATACTTTTGAATTCAATTATTTATAATGTCTCTATAAGATGACACCCCTGGTGTGAAATCTAAATTTGTTTATATTAATTTATTTACTGATAATTATATTCTGAAAAATAGAATAGCATATTAGCATTGAAACTATTGTATATCTATGGAATGCATATTTAGGTATCTAGCATAGTCGAAGTTGAGTGCAAAATCTTTCCAATACAGTCTGCTTACAAAAATAAAACACGGAACTTTAAATAAAAGCGCATAACCGGAGAAAATATCTTTTACAAAAAATTATGATGTGTTATATAATTTTAATAAATTGAATTAAACTGTTTCATAAAAATTTTTTGCTTATATGATTATAATTCTGATATACTTTTGAATTCAGTAATTTTGAAACTTCTCTATAAGATGACGCCACTGATGTGAAACAAAAATTTAACTACATTAATATATTTAAAAACAATGAAATTTTGATCATTTTAAGACAATGTATTAGCATTGTAATATTTGTGTATTTAGGAAATGAATATTTAGTTATGGAGCACAACAGAAATTGGATGTAAAATCGTTTAGATAATTTCTTTTTTTGAAAATGCGAAACATAACTATTTAATTTACAGTATACACAGATAAATAATTTTTAAGTGCATACCCAGAGAAATTGTCTTTTACAAAAGACTGATGTGTTAAATTATTTTTATTCATTGAATTAAGCTGTTTCATTTAGAATTCGCGTCTAAATTTTAAATATTTCAATATGAAAAATGCAATGCAATATTTTATTAGTTTCAAAATTCTAAACATAAAAATGATAATAACGCTATTAGTATTAAACGAATTTTTTATCAAATTTCGAATCGTTTCAAACATTAAATATTAATGGAATGCTGTGTAAATAAAATTTATAAAATTAAGATTTTATTGAATTTTATTCGTCAAAAATTTATTTGTCACTCTAAATTTTAATATTCGAAAATGGTTTAACATATCTCTTTTACTGATACTATTTTTAGCATTTACTAGTTTTTAATTTCGAATACCCTACACATGTCGAAAGGATAACTTTCTTGAAAATTATTTTTCTATCATTTCTTTTACTCTTGAATTAGTTAGTGATCAAAAATAATGAAAGAAGAATCCTTATTTCTCATTTCGGTTTATTTTTCCACATAAGTAAATACTTACATTCGTGATTTTACAATGAAACTAAATTTTTCAGCACGCAAACATTTATGACTAATGCATGTCTATGCTTCATTATATTTGTTATTTTCATACTCATTCTCTTTTATTCATGTTACAATTTGAATTACATTATCTTTAACCACCAGATCATTGATCACTTTAAAGTATGTCAATACTACTGTCCTCTCTCAAAGTAGCTTTATTCTACGGTTTGAAAAAGAATGAAAAACAGTCAAATTTTAAATTTTATGAATATTATCGGCTTTTCGTGCTTATATTGTTTCTTAGCATTGTTTATAAATATGAAATTTGTAAATAGATCATATATATGTCTGCTTTTAAAACTGTATACCATTATTGTTGGCTTTAAAATGTCCATATATTCTTTAGCTGTATAATATCCACATATTTGCGAATAAAACATTAAAAAAACCTTAAAATGTCATGTTTATTTTAACCAATGATTAATCACCAAGATATATTGGTGCATAACAATGTTAATCTATTGATTATCTTAGCCAGCGATCAGTTAATCTTAAAATCTAACAATAGAATGAGGCTAATACACAAGTATCAATCTTTTTTCTTTGTCTCTGTCCCAAAAGATCAGTTTTCATTTGTGAAAACGATGCTAATTTAGGCACAAATCCAGTAGTAGATTTTAAGTTGTCATCTGTTATTTTTACAGTAGAAAATATATTTTAGTTATTGATAAAAGTATTGATAGCCAAATGACTCCTTCCTGCCTAAGAAATAAGTTTTGAGTTGATACCATCTATCAGGAAAGTGTTTGAAGGCAGCCATATTTCATATTACCGTAATGGTTCGAATAATTTTATTGCGCGTTGTAAAAGCAGCAAAAATTTTTTTATGTTTCTGCAAAATAATATCTTTAAGATATCTATCTTAGAGGATGTATTTTTAAAATTCAATATTTTCTTAAAGAGTTTTTCTGCATGGAATATATATCGTTTTTCCAAACATTGCAGGCGATAAAATGCTTGTTTCAAACGAAACTTTCAATTACTTTGCGACAACCGTATAGGAATAACAATCTCTTGTATACGAATACTACCTTTCAATCAGTTCAAATAAACAAATACATGTTTTAATAAAAATCCGACAAAAGTTTCTGCCTAAATTAAATAACTCCAAAATCTTTGTCAATTAATGTATAAACGGTGTGTATGCGTGTGTGTTGGCATGGACCAGGCAAGACCGCGTTTGATCTACAGTTACCAAACTTGGCAAATACATGCATCATAAATTGAAGGGCATGCTGCAAAAAGGATGTAGCTCCAATTACGGGAATTTGGAGTTACATGTACTATCATGTGGTAAAATAGCAACTTGTACGTTTGGGGCCAAAAAATATAGCTCCAATCGTTAATTCTCGCTATAAGCGATAGAGCTGTTTGTCTGTAGATGGTTTTTGCAATACAGAGATAGGTCTTGGTGCTACTGTCGGTTTCCTGTACACTAGAATAATTGGAGCTACCTCCTTTTTTCAGAAAACACTCTCATCACCTTTTGAAATTGTATACAACTTTTCGCATATTTTTAAAGTTTTAATCAGTTTTTAAAAGATTTTTAATAGCAGTTTTTTCAACAATACATATATTTTTATTGAAATGGAATTTCAATCGATTTCATTATTATTAGAAATATTTCATCTTAGTTTTTTTCCTTGGTTCTTGCCTTGATTACAATTCTCTAATAATGATTGATAACTTCTCCTTTTCATCTTGAATGATTTCAGTATACGATATGTTTAATTTTTTTTTTTTTTGAGTTTTGTAATTCTTACTTGATTTTGGAATCAAGGGTTAATAATTATTTTAACAATCTCACTTTTAAATAAATTACTTTTTAATACTCTTTGATGTTATCGGATGCATGAACTTTTCAAACAAGGTACTTTTTCGTTATACGGGCTCAACTAAAAAATCGACAAAAAGTCGGCAAATAATCTTTATTCCGAAAAAGTGAAAAATCGACAAAAAGTAAACAAAAAAGGCAAAATTGCGTCAAATTTGACGTAGTTAAACTTGAATGGAATGGAATTAGCTTTAAGAAGGAAAGTTTTTTTTAATTGTACAAATCAGATTTCCTGTATTTTTCAGATTTTATGTTTTTTGTAATAAAAACATATTAAAAAATAAATATTGCCCTCAAGAGAAAATCAATGCTGAGTTTTAGGTAGTATATTAATAGCTACCTAGAAAGAAGTGGGAAAATTCTTCTGATTTAGAAAAGCATTAGGATTTTAAAAAGCACATTTTTTTTATTAAAAAAAATTGAATTATTTTAAAAAATATTTTTACGGAAGAGTTATAAAGTATTTTTTTACATAAAATAAGGATAAAATATAATTTTTTCTTTAAAATTTAAAGAAAAAAAATGAGGTACTCTGTTTAAGGTACTCTGTCTCTCTCTCAAGGTAAGAATTCTGTTTGAAATAATCTGAGTAATTCAAAGTTATAAGAGTTTTTAATAAGGTTATCGTATACAAGGTGATAGGTCAGTTATTTTAAACCTTTTAAATTAAAAATGGCATCTCATGTAGCCAATTTATTAAATATTTCTCCAGTCACTGAAAGTTCATAGTTATAATCTCAAATAGGTTCACCAATTGTATAAAAAACTTCATGAAACTTTTCCCTGTGTTTTCATTACGGTAAAGTGTTCATTTTTCAGCATTTGAACCTTTTGAACTATCACCTTTTATTTTTAACTTGTATAAATTTCTTTTATATTTCTGCGTTTTTGGTCTGATGGCAATTTACAAGCCCACTGTCAGTAATTTAAGCCGAGTAAGCGTCTCTTATTTTTACAAAAGGGCCAACTAGGGCCAAGCTTACGAGTTAGCTACGTCATTCATTAAGTTCAATTGCACATACCCTTTTAACAGGTGGGCGCATTCACACACCTTACAGATCGAAAAAAGAAGAAAGGCAACCATGCCTGAACCGAGACTCGAGCCTGAGACACCAGAAAATAGAGAAAACGCGCTACTTTTACACCACAGCGCTATTCTTACACCATAAATTTTGGTTTAAAAAAGAGAATAAGGGAATGTAATAAATTAACGTGTTGAAATGTTTATTTATAAAGTAAGATTTCTTCATCTAAAATAGAAAACTTTTAATACTATCCAATCAAACCTTGCACCAAAAAAGACAGAGTTTCTCTTTACTTTATAATATATTTGACTTGCTTGGAGCACTTTTCAAAATAAATGCTTATTAAATAACGAATTAACAAAGTCTCCAATTGATGCTGAGAAAACAGTTAATATGAGACATTTTATCACAATAGGACATAAAAAAATCACATACTTTCAAAGATTTTGGTTCTGTCATGCAAAACTAAATTATCATTTGTGCGAGAATGAATTTCCTTTACCAAATGGATGAACACAATTGAGAAATAGGCGATATATATTTAAGAGGAAATTAAGAAATAAAAACTGGCAATATAAAATACAGGAATAATGATTCTTATTCCTAGTTACTTATTTTCATTTTTTGTTTGTATTTCTTTCATTGTTCTCTGTTAAGAGAACACAAAGGAATTTTTAAAATAAAATATAGTCTGCTGGAAGAGAGAGTACGTTAAATGACCATAGTTTGCAAAGTTGTAAAACTTTGTGCCCCACTCCATATGGTGATGATAATGCTATTGCTTCTAGATTACAAATCTAATAGATGCGCTCTTTTATTTAGAGAATACCATTTTCTGATTCTTAATGTTGCATTTAATCTTCCCTCTCAATGTGTTTCTTTCTGCCCAATTATGTTTGTCTCATTGTTATTAATGGCCTCTTTTTTCAACGATATTTTGTAACACAAAATAGAGTAGACATGCAATTCTCTTTCTAATTTTTTTAATGTATTTATTGTCTCAATTTGATTGCCTGATTGGTCATTTAAAATTATTTAAAAATTACAATTTATTTCAGACAATTTTATATCTTTCACAAAATATTACACGCGTTTTGAGTAGCTGCAAATAATTTAGGGAAATTGTTTACAAAAATTAGTTCATTTCTTCTATAGAATCTTTAACGAACTAATTGTAAAGTGTCTTGTCTAAATTACGAATTAAACAATATCCCTTTTATATAAGTCTCATCATAATATTTTGTAATAAAAATAATCTTCTTACCAATATAGTTTTATAATAGGAGTAACATTTTTAATGATAGAATTATTCACACAACAGTCCTCTTGATATTTTTCTTAAGTTTTAAATTCAAATTTTATTCTAATTCCACTCTAACCATAAATCGGTAATTTCTGCAAATGTTTATCAAAACACATTAAAAAAAATGGTACTACCGGAATTTATCCTGCCACTTGGCGCATTTTCCAAAAATCGCCAACAACGGTTTTGCGCCATGTTCTTCGAAGTGCGCAATGTCATATTATTTGAGGCTTATTGCTATGTTATTTGATGCTTAAAAAGATGGCACAAGACCGTGGTTTTTGAGGAAACTTGCCTTTTTTGCTAATTTGGTGGAGTGGCAATGTCAAACTTCCATTCATCCAAAAGGATTTCTAAATACTAATCGTCAATCGTTTGAAATCGTTGTAAACGAAAAAAAGAAATAAGAAAAAAAAATAAGTAGCAAAATGGCTACACGATGCATAGTAGGTTTAATACTTATTATAACGTTCTACTTTTAAACTACTCATTACTTTCACGGAAAAATTAATTTCAATATTAATTTACATTTAAATCCTTTAAAGTAAAATAATTGAGTGATTTTTTTACTATATTGCAATCCTGCTGTGTACCGTCTTGCAATTAAAAAAAATATTTTAGGAATCAGGACTGGAAGGAATTTATAATATACTGATGTCATGGTGATAATGTAAATGTAATTTTGTATATGCTTGGTCTAAAAGAATAAGCTTTCGAGATTTTAACTTCGATTTATTTGACAATTGGTATCATATTATGCACAGGGAAATAGTGATAAGAGATGCTTCAATCTATATTGCAAAACTAGAATGACTGAATTTTTTTTCTTCAGTGGTTTTCTGTGAGATTTTGATAATGATTCATTTGCCACGGTTTTACTTAGCCGAGGGACTGTAAGAAATATTTGAAAAGTATAAATAAGTATTTTCTTAACATTTATTTATACCCTTTATCCCTTTCTTTTTGGTTTGGGAATGACAGAATTAGCAAATATACATATATGTAGCATCTATCTGAAAAGATACAGGTAAAATATCAAAAAGCTTATATATCGACACTTATTGGTCATACCAGTTGAAATATACAGTATATAATCCATTTAGTAAGTGCTTATAAAGTGTCTCTTGGAAATGCATAAGTATCAACTAGTTATTTCCCCAAAAATAGCTAATAGTATAGCATATGTACCAACGAATTAGATTATGTAAAATATATTTGGTGAAGCATGAGCATCAATCCGTAACCATGCTGATAAAATATTTTATTATTATTATATGCATACGTAAAGAGGTATTGTTATATATGTAATTCATACAAGTATAGTATGTCTGCATTACATATATAATAATGTTGATTTATGTATATATATGACATTACTTATATAATATTTATTATTATGCATCTGATTGCTATATTACACAGTTAAAATAATGACCAAACCGAAGGTCAAACATAAGTAAAATTCTAATGGTGTTGTATACATACCAACGTATGAATACTAAGCTTGCAAGTATCGATTCGTATAGCATATGTACTAAAAAAAAAACAGATAAAAATCTCTATTATTACAGTAATACTTTTAACACTATACAGATGAAAGTGACATTTAGAATCTATTTCTGAATCTTTTATGTCTAGTTTTTTTAAGTTATTAAAGTGATTTTTTAGAAAGACATATTTATTTTTATAAAAAAAAGATATATATAACGCAGGTATAGATATATTTTTAAACGTGTCACTTCCAATGACTAGAATATCTTTAAACATGGAATTCCATTTTGATGTGTACTTTTAGTAGCTTTCCCTTTCTTTAACAATACAAGATATGAAAAGGAAAGAGAATTTATTTATCTCTTTCAAGACAGAATCTCGTTCTGACACGAAAAACTTCTTCTCACGTCAAGAACACTTTGAAAATTCATTTTATTGAAAACTTTCGAAGTGATAAATGGCAACATCTCAAAAATAAAGCAAGAGATAAACTCTCATATTATCAGTTTCTTAAAGTTATTGTTCTAGAGTTAAATATTAATTTTAGGTCCTTTACCTCAATATATATGTGTTTTCCGACTTTCATTAATCAAATGTCAATTTTATTCGAAATGAGAATTGTTCAGAAGATTTCTTGAAGAGCTTCGTAGAAGAAAAATGTCACGAATTGGAGAAGAGTAATACATCATGCATGGTTAGACTTAAAAATATGAAAAAAGTGGGATAACTTATTACCTGCCAGCTGTTATCTATAAAAGTAACCATTAATCTTGTTCTTAAGAAACAAAAGATAGGATAAAATTAATTTTCAGATTATAAATGTATGTTCCTTATCTATATTTCAAAAATTCAATAATACTTCTGAGTTTTTCATTTTTTAAAGTCAAAGCAAAAATGTTGGACACTGACAATGTATCATTCCCTGTAGAAGATTCGTCTCAAATTATTAATATTTTTTTATTTCCTGAATTTTATTTTGCATGGTATTTGAAATTCAATACATAATTTTTTGTGCATTATGTACAAAAAAAATTAGTTAAATAATTTGGTTCCTTTAAGATAAAAATTACTTTCCTAGGAATTCTTATTTAAGTTAAATATTCTATTGGTATTCACATATTTCCTTGGTAATAACTTATATCTATGCCTTGGCTACTGTTGAATGTGAGGGGAAAAGATCATGTTCATTATCTATCTAATTAAAGTGGTGAATAAGAAAATAAAATTAGATTACAGCTGCATTCTAATTTTATTAATAAATCTAATCTAACTGAGTATTGTCTGCTGACAATACTCAGTTAGATGATAGATTATGCTTGCAATAATACTTTTAATAATAGAATGGTATTATGTGATTTTGCTGTGGTAAAATGTGAAGCCCTTTTAATGATAAAGTTACTTGCCTTTCATTATTTGATGCTTAAAATTACTTTACGAAGAAAAATATGCATAAAACATTTAAATCGAAATTAATCATTATTACTAGACCCGACAAAATCAACTAGCAACATAAATTGTTAGTTTTAAATAATCTACGTTGAACTCAAAAATATATTTGCTTATTTATATATTGTTTCTATTTTAAATATAGGAAATGAAATATTTGTGCAGCAACTCTTAAGTTATGTGCAAATGTTTATGGGAAATTCAACTGTAAGATGAAAAGAAATTAAAATGTAGACCTTTCCCTTCGAAAATAAAAAAGAGAAATAAAAGAATTTATTTCATTTTTAAAGATTTTTGCATTAATTTTAAATTCTAATAAAATGCTTCATGAATTTCTATAAAAATAGTAATTTGACTAATTTTAATTCGGTGTGGTTATTGGTTTTTAAAAGCTCGCATTTTTATTATTAAAAGCAAGCAATTTGATGTTGCGATATGATAAGGTTACCATGTCGCACATTAATAAAGCTATCGCAATTCGTGTCACCCGATATTAACTCAACTATTTATTTTTTATTTGTTCAAATTTTGATTCTGAAACTATATTTATTCTATAGCAACTGCTTTGAAAAAATGATTAAACGTGCTCCAAGTAATAGAACAAATCTGTATTTGATTGCCAAAACGACTCGTAAACATCTTTGAAATACAACTCTTCACAAAAATGACACAATAAAAATATTTTTCATAAAATGAAGAATACTAATATCTGGGATATAAAACTATTTAAGATCCCCTCTTTCCAAAAACTGCAAACAGTTTTTCATGTAAATCATTGAATATTCTTTTTCACATATTGTTTGGTTAAGGAGCATTCTGCTGTCCCGTTCTTTCCTATAAAGAGCGTTGATAGGAGAGTTATAGCTCAGACTCATGGTCAAGAAATGCTGGCTATTCCCGCTGAAGAAAGAAATATGCGATTGTATGCTAATGTCCTTCCCATTCCAATTGTAATGTCTCAGAGAGGGGAGGAGTGAACTCATGACCTACTTTTTACAAGCAGTGGACATTTGGAAGATTGGCCACATTCAGTGTAAGGGGTTGGATACAAACCTCGCAATATATACTGAATATACTAAATTAAGATCCGAGTTTAGTACTGTAAAACTTTGATTCTGACTTTAGTATATCTTACCCCATGAGACATGAATTTCCTCACTCAGTCAGAGTTATGGAGTCAAATTAATTCCATAGTTATTTTTTCTTTTTTGTCGTTTGTAAACAACATCGAAATTTATTTTGGAAACAACATACATTCTGGAAATCATGCATCATCAAAAATATTTTTAAAAAATTAATATTAAAAATGTTAAATGATATGATATTAAATATTAGAATGATGCTATAAGAAAAAATCTAAACAATCGTATAATTGAGTATTTACTTCATATAGATATTACGGAATTACACCGTTGTTAATAACTTTAGTAATTTAACAAACAAAATTGCAAAGTATAATATTCTAGGAATATTTCATTATTATTTTTGCTTAATTTAAATTAAAAATCAGTTTCAGAGACTTGGAGTCAATGATTCCATAAATAACAACAACAGCTTTGAAAATAAATAACTAGATTATACGCTCGGGTTCATACTTAGACTTACCAACATACTACTGAAAGAACAAACTTTAAGATACTGAGGAGATTACTGTATTCTAGGACAAACTGGCACTTGATATTCAGAGCTAATCAACAACTCGGAATCATTTTGACTCCATTCACTGTTTAATATTTTAGCATGTATTTGATCTCATTCAAAATTATCATTATTTATTTAGAATAATCTCAATTTATTCAGTTTCATTTTACGAGAAATCACATATTTGGGATTTTAAATTATGACTTTAAATTTCAAAAGTTTTTTTAGCTAATTTTTATCAACTTTTTAATGTTGTATTGAATTGATTAAGCACTATGAAACAATCATTTTATGTCTTATAATGATCAGCATTAATTAGATTTTAAATATGGTTAAACAATTATTTTACTTAAAAATAATAGTTGGAATTGAATATTAGATATGAATTTTTGTGTATTCAAAGTTAGATAATTTTATTAATAAGTTTATTTAAATTTAGAACTTATTATTTTATATTTAATCTTCATATTTGTTTTAACTATCTATTGTCTATCATCATTCTAATGTTTTATTGAAATAGTAAAATAATTTAAACATAATAAATAATTTAAGCACAGCATGCAATTCATCTTACAATCCCTATAAATCAGATAAACATATATAAATTTAACTCTAAAAAAACAGATAATTCCTGCAAATTACAGGCATGATATTTGATTTATCTACAATGATTTTCTTCATGCATTTTGATTAAAGTTAAAAGATTTTGCTTTAATCTCTTCTTTGACGTGCGCTGTCTGTTTTCTTTTCTGTTATATTTCTAATGTTTTATTGAAATGTTAGAATTGCTCTTGTGTTACGAAAGGACACTTTGTTTAAAACTCCATACAAGTATGACATCATCGTAATTTATATTATTTAAAAAACTTATATATGTGACTTAAAATATACACATATTATTTAATTTTAACAATTAACAGACAATTTATTTAAGACGTTAAAAAGCTATTTTAATTAAATTGTACTTAAATTAATCCACTTAGTAAAATGATAACCTTTATAAATCAACAAATATTTATAAATGCTCAAAATATACACAAATTCTTTAAGGAAATAAAGGGCTATTTAAATTAAATTGCATTTAAGTTAATCAATTTCATAAAAAGATAACCTTTAAATATTGTTTGAATTGAGAATCCTCCTTATATATTTAACTTCGATTCAATGACATTTAATGTGATAAAAACGTGCATGACAAAAAGACAGATTTTTTCGTTTTTCTTATTGTGAGGAAAAACTATTTTATGTCACGTATTTTCCTAACCCTCCAAAAAACCCTCCCTTTGCAATTCTTTACAGATAGTATTACAATTAATAAATCATAATTCTTATTTAAAGAGTGAGGAATCATTTTCATTCAATAAAGATTTACTTGTTCATATGCAAAAATGTTTGAAAGAACGAAATAAGTCGAAGCAATTCGTAAAAAGAACAGAAGAGCATCGTCTGACCTTTAAAATATAATTTTTTTTCAAATAAAAGGGAGTTAGTAGTTGCTTATGAATGAAAAGAATGTTAAAAATGACACATGGGAAGAAAATTTAAAATGTGGAAAAGGGTATTAATGAAAAATATCGATTTATTTTTGTTTTTTTAATCTTGTGGAACAACTTATTAAGAGAAGGAGAAAAACTTTTATGAGAGAAGAAAATTAATTAAAGGAGAATCTATTTTCAAAGGGATTTCTTCTTCAATAAGAATGAAGATGATAAAAATGTACTTTATTGCTAAGTTTAAAATAGTAAGACTGAAAAGAAATAATCTAACAGATTTTTAACATTTCTATAAACTTTTATTTCTTATTTCTAATATGAATATATATTTTCAGTTCAATAAAAAAGAATTTTACAATTTTATGAATAACTTGTAAACTAGAAATCATTAGTACTTAAAAACAAAAATTCAGTGCACATTATTTTAATATATTTTTGTAGAATCCTGCGGAAACTTGCATTTAATGGTTCCTTGAATTTAAAAAGTCTGGGTCAAGACTCTTTTGACCAATATTTGAAATCAAATTATTATAAAATGTAAGATACATTAAATGAAAAATTCACAAACATTTGATATTATATATATATATATATATATATATATA
>JAPMOQ010029364.1:2634995-2661763 GCA_026543055.1 Argiope trifasciata | reverse complement strand
AAAAGACTTTTTTGAATAATAGCTGAAGGACTTAAAATGTTTTTAAAAATATTTTCTCATTATGGTGCTATAATTAGAATAAAACATTTTAAAATGTTCCAGATGTCAACTTTTTAGGAAAGTATATAAAATTGACAATGAGAATTTCAATTAAACATTAATTAAAAACAATCACCTTAAAACTCGAATTTTTTAAATAAAAATTTCAAAATATTATTTTATTTTGAAATTTCATGTGAGGGGTATAAAACGCAAGGTTCTAATATAAATTCATTATTTATGTGTAAAAACTGAAATTATAGAATCATACTCAAATTGCTTTCTGTTACATTTTTATAACGAAATGAAAAAAAAAAAACCTCAAAAATTGCCAAAAATAAAATAGCGGAAAGGATTTACATAATCTGGAGTATTTTTCACCATAGATATTTATTATTTTTTTAAAAAATAATATGTCTTAATTTAAAGATATAATGCATATTTAAGAAATCTATCATAATTATAAGTGGATAACTTATAAAAAATATAGAAATCGAGTCTATCTTCCCCTTTAACTTTGTAAATGGCCCCCAGACTTTAAAATCATATGAACACTTACATGCATAAAATATGAGGACGAAATGACCGTCACTGCAACGATTCTGCAATAATCCGCAAGTCGATAGCTTGGAACGACAGCTGCAATGATAGCATGCAAAAAAAGAAACGGTACACAAGTACCTGAATATTCTAAAAGCGAAATGTGGGAGACGGTTATAAAACAAGACTGTTTCAACAAAATGGTAACTTCCGATAAAGGGTACATCCTGATGAACTGCCGTTTAAAATCGGAATGGCAAATAATGATATATTATGTTAGTTTGTTATTGCCTGCAACTGATTCCGACTTTGAAATCGCTTTTGAATGTTTTATCGGTATATTTTTGATATGTAAACTCATTTGATAATTTCTTAAAAAATAGGGAGAAAAAAGTGAAGAAGGCATCAATTTTAAATGACAACATCCCATTCAGTTTTATGAAAACATTTTGTATATGGTTTGGAGTGATTTTGTTTTAAAATAAATATAAAAATAGAAAAGGAAAAATATCTATCTTTTATATTTAAGAAAACTTGAATTTTGAAAATATAAGTGGGCAAAATCTGTTTCTGTAAAACATGGTTTAAATTACTTTATGCACAATTACTTTCAGACAAGTATGACAATTTCTATCAACAAATAAAAAAGGAGGAAAAGAAAGGTTTGAGCCTTTGAATAAGAATCTAGTTTTACCTTCTAAAATTTATCGAAAAAAATCTTTTAAAAAAATCACTCAAATTTAAATATTCTGTAATCACTCAAGATAAGAATTTTTTAGTAATGCCTTTGAAATGTACTGCCTGCCAAAACTTCATTTTTTTAAACTTTAAAATTGATAATATCATATACAATTGAGATAAAATAATATATTTAAAATTAAATGTTAACTTTTCATAATTTTTTTTTAATTCATTGCAAGATTTTTGCTTTATATTTAGTATTTAGAAACTTAACGTTATGAAATACAATTTTGAATAGTTTTATGAATAATTTTGTTCATAAAATCAGCTGATCACCATCCTAGTGGATAAAATTCCATTTTAAGTAATAAAAAAGAATTATTGTTTCAACAAAATCAAATCTCAAATTTATCTTGAAGAATGCAATCTATTTCTATCCGTTTTGAATTAAATGTAAGAATAAATATAATTTTTTTTTATATTTTCTTCAATGGAAAATATAACAATATTGTTAAAATAACCACTACTCATCTGAAGAGTTAATAATTAGTTTTTTAATCCCAAAATTTTACTCAATTGCTAAATTTGATTGAACATAACAATGAAGCTGAACTTTGGATATTTATATACCGAATTATTTGTCAATATCTAAATCTTGGATTCTTGTTATATCTGCTGTAAATCTAAATAGTCTTTTTCTGGTAAACCTTTCATCGAAAAATGATATGAAACATAAAAAGATTAATCACTAATCAAAGTTTCTGGCTTCAATATATTATAATTGTTAAAAGTTTTAAAACAATTATATCAATTCTATTACTTCTAACTTTCAATATACTTTTAGAAACGAGTGAATTTGTAACGTATATTCTCAGCACAAAGAAGAATATATAAGAGAAGAAGAAAGAATAATTTTTGGTATCCCAACGGCTGAGAATATAATGTAGGTTTTCTTTTTATTGCACTGAAACACCCGATAAGCTTGGGAAAATCGCAAGTTTACCAAGAAAGGTGTTATGAAATATTGTTATTGTTTTCCGGTTATAAATTCTGTGGGATAACAGGTGCAATTTTAAAACAATTGGCCGATGTGCGAAAAGTGTATCTCTTTTTCTTTGCTTTCTGTATTTTCAGGTTTTCATATAAATAAAGAGAGAAATAGAGAAAAACAATTTGAAAAATACAAGAAGTTTTTCCTTCAAAATTAAGTTAAATTATTAAAAGATATGCAACACTATTTTAATAGAGAAATGTTAAGTGTACAATAAGCGAGAACCCTAACTACTTTTTGGCTAATTTTGAATTTGCATCACTTTGAATCTTTATAGTAGAAATACTCCATTTTCTATATTTTAGATACCATTTTTCAGACATTAAATTTATTCAGAGATTTCATAGTATTGTTTATCAGCAAAAAGTTGGATACATGTACAGTTTCTTTTCAATAAAATTTATTTATTATGCGAAGAAAAACTTAATTATTAAATTTAAAATCTAGAAAAAGATACTTCTGAAATTTATTTCCTCAAATGCTCTGCTGCATTGTGATTAATAATGATAATACAATAAATTTAGAGGTAACATAAATTTGATTTTGGAATTAAAATTTCAAATGGGAAAAAGCAAAATTGTGACATATACGATAATACCAAGTAGAATCAATAAGGATAAACTACTGAAGTCTTTTTTTAAGGTTTAAAAAATGCTAATATTCTTTCCATTTATTTTTTTTCCGATTTGCTATGCTATTATCAATTTATATTTCATAAAATTAATGCTTTATTCTTTACAGATTTGTTTTTAGTTAAATTATCAATGATGATTCCCTTCAACCTACAAATATATCTGATACTGGTTTCCTTCGGATTTTTTTTTCTAATTTCATGCTTTTGTCATAAAAATACATAATAGACGTTTCAGGATATATTCATGAGAAAGGATTAATTAAAAAAATTATTCAAACAATATTTTATTATTTCTTTAAAAATATTAAGAAAAAAAGAATTCATTCAGAGTTAGTTATCTATTTCTTAATTTACAGGGATCAATTACAAGATGGCGTTTGTCTCAAACTGATAAAGTGTATAGTATATTCTAAGGTACAATAGTTTCGTTTAGTTACATTAATGTTCCATTTTAAACAACATTAAGGCTACTTTGGGGCGGACTTCGTAATTTTGAACCTCGATCAGATGACGAAGATGACACCTGGCACCCTATTCTCCACACCACACCAACATGGGAGGACGTTTGATGTGGACAAATTCAACATGTATCAGACCCCCTTACGCGATGCTTCTACCATGGAATCGGATGTTGAACTTGAAGCTGTCCGGTTCTGAAACTGAGACCTCAACAACAGGCCATCGTGGTTCCAAAGGTATACGAAACATTAAGTGTAATTTGATATTAAGGATTAAACCCTCTATCGCAGAAATTCATTTACAGCAAAGCACCAAAGTCATTACCGTATCAAATTTGTATTCAAGTTTTAGGATTAAATATTATATCTGAGTTAATATTAACCATCAACTTGCTATAAAGCTTAATTTGGCCACATGCTATAATGCTTGTCAGTATGGCAATACTATTTTGCATGGGAAAACAGATACCATAAGCTTTTTAACAATAGGAAAATTGTATTTTTTCAAATAGAATCTTTAAATAAACTTTAAAAGATATAAATATAAAAAAAACATCTTTTTAAATGCAGATATATTCCTTCGCATAAGCAAAATACTATAATGAGATTCAGCACTTATACCGATAACTAAATATCTACTTGAACACATTTTAGTAATAAAAAAAATAAACGCATTTTTAATTTTCGAAGCAACACGAAATGCTTGAGCGATAATTACATGAAACAGGCATCGAAGAATACTTAGTCATAAGTATTGCATAAACCTTTTATCTATTGGTTTTCGGATAATTAGATTTATCTATTAAAATAATTAAAGCGGATTAATTAACTCGCAAGAAAAATTTAATTTATATTAGATATGTTTTTATGTGCCTGAGAGAGAAAAATAGCACATTATGTATAAAGACGAGCTACTTATAAATAATTTAATTTAGTAATCTCTAAATAATTAATGAAAAATCTCAAAGGAAATAACAGCGATATGCGAAGCTAATTATTAACAAGGAAAAAAAGAAGTAAATCGTGGACTTACGGTTAATATAACCTGAGGGTATAACCGTATTGATTAGGTAAATGAAAATTGTAAATGAAAAACAAAATTAGTATTTTTCATAAATTTACTTATTTATTTATTCTCTACCTAGAAATAAATAAAAATGTTAGTCGTTTCTACTGTGATTTTATTTAACATGGCGATAATAATAAAAATGGCACTCCTCTTAAAAGTCTAGTTTTTTAAAAATATTAGACTTTTTTTAAGCTTTAAAAACAAGATGAGTTACCAGTAATAAATAAAACATAAAATATTGTGTGAGTTATAGTTAAAAGTATTACTAATTTTATATCATGTAAATGCAGATATTGCGAAATTGTTTATTGCTTAAATTTATAACAGGCCCATTTATTTGATAAAATCAGTTTCAATTAAAATTATAAGAAAGTATAATAGTCATGCCTCGGATAATTCCATTTCTGCAAGAAACAAATCTAAAGTTTCATGCTTCATTTAGATATTTATATATATTTACTGGAAATCAATATTGTATTCTAAAATGACAATTCATATTTAAAAATTGCTTTTTTATTTTATTAAAAATGAAATAGTTTAAATAATTAAATAAATCACATTATTGTTGTTTACGTCACTTTGTAAGCTCTCTGATATTTATCTACCAGCGATTGAAGAAAAAATGAGCGTCTCTTGTTTTATTCAGAAATTAGTTAACTAGGGCCCAAAATACTGCTTAGCTAATTCATTCTTTACATTCGCTTGCACAACCCTTTTTAACAAGGGGGTATATTCAGACACCTCACAGATAAAACACAGAGCAAGAACAACCATGCCCGAATCGGGACTCGAATCCGGGTCTAGACTCGCTACTTCTATGCTAGACCAGCGGCAAGCAAATTATAAATTAAATAATTTAAATAATATATTTTTTGAATAATTTTTAAACTAATATTAAAATACGAATTTGAATTTTATTTTAAATGAAATAATAATCAGCAAGAAGGATCTCCCCAAATGTTTCTCGCATAAAATTTACTATGCCAGAGATTGCCTTACATACCACTGGTGTACTGGCATAATACTTTTTAGCACGATTATAACATTTTTACTGAATCTATCGTATTATTCTCGGTGAAATATTCGATTATTAAGCCATGCAAAGCTTTAATAATATCTAAACAATTGATTTCTTTCATAAATGCTTTTATCAAACAATCGAAAAAAAATTTTGGCACAAAAAATGTTTTTATTTACAAATTCATATACTAAATTTGATATATTTAAATCATTGGGTTTTTCAATAATCGTGTTTATTTATTTTTGAAAATACAGATAGTCAAATCATCTTGCGATTTGGCTCCAAACTTGATTGGTGTATGCACTATAGAGGTTAAATATGTGGGTCGGATCTTATCTATATTTCTCTATTTGCTGTACACAATTCAAAAGCTTTAGTATTTTGTATGTTAGAGTATACAGACGAACTTCATTTGAATAGAATTTATTGAACATTTTACAGAAATTTGAAAATTTAATATATATACCAAATTTAAAAAGCTAAAGAGAAAATTTCTATATACCAAATTTCAACGTCCAGCTTCAATCGTTTTTTAATTATCTGTGCCACATACACATAGACAGTCAGAAATTTCCCAAAAATGTGTTTTTTAAACTCGGATTTAAAAGAAAAAAACTTGGAGATTTGTTAAAGTTTCGAATTCGGATTTTATTGACAATTACTTTTTCTGTATTATGTGTAGGAAAAAGTAATAAAGGAAATTATCAATGATAAATTTAAAACCCTTATTCCATCTCTGTTTAACATGATGCAAATAAAAATAGAATAAATTCTAAAAAAGAAACCACGAAGTCTATTCCTGCTATTTCGAGCGTAAAAGGCAGATTTTAATATCTGCCCCATCTTGATTTATTTTGATTGGACAGTAATATTAACTTTCAAAGTGACATTTCACTCTAAAATAAAATTTGTTTTTCATTGTACAGAAAACCGACTTTCGTTATCCAAATTCCACTAAAACCTTATCATTCATTCCCCTAAGCAATTTTGTTACTATAAGAAAAGCAATATCGCATATTAGTTTTCGAAAAGAAACAAACTTTTCTGAAATCTGAGTAGATATGACGTTTTGCTGAGATACAAATATTATAATATCCTTGGCAGCTCATACGTTAGAGATGGCTATCCCACAATGCCAGATGTCTTTTGGAAGATATTTATTCATGGGCAGATTCTGTTTGTTGCCTGCTTCTTATTTTGGAAGATTTATACAAGACGAAGTGGTCCCTACACTTAGAGAATATTTTCTCTTATGTCAGATCTGTGGTAAAGGGAAAAGACAAAAAGAAATACCAAAGCCATCTTCTTTATCTCGCTGAAGGAGATTTCAAGGTTATGGTTCTGCTAGAATAGGCAAGAAAGATTTGTCTGCGTTTGCTGTTTCTTCTACTGTTGTGGTAACTGTCAGCAGTTGATTTAATGGTAGAAAGAATCGTATAACCGTCTCTTGAGATTAAGATGCAAATATCAATTTGAAATGACAAAAGCAATTCGAATTTAGTTGGGAAAAAGTCAAATTCAAAAACGAATTTCAAATATTGTTATTCTATTCTCTTGAAAGGAATCGAAATAATGCATTATATATATATATATATATATATATATATATATATATATATAACAACTAGGGCCTAGAGTACGACTTAGCTACTTCACGCGTCACATTCTCTTCACAACACTTGTTTACAGGGGAGCACATTCACTCACCAGATAGGACACAGAAGAACAACCGTGTTCGAATCGGGATTCGAACTAGAACATGCTATCCCTATGCCAGTTTTTTTTCTGTTATTCTTAAATGACGATTTTAGAGTTTAGAGTGGAAGCAACTTAGGCTTAAATTATTTCTACAAAACAGTTTCTCAAAGTTTTCCTTCTTGAAATAACACATAATACTTGAAATTATAACATTATATAAAAAAATTAATCAATATCTTGTATAAATAAGAGATTTTTGTTTTTTATAAACCAATAATTATGTCCTGAATCGTGAGAGATAAGAATATGATTCTGCCTCGGAAACATGCAGCAAATGAAGCGAAAACTATAATGAAACTATTTGAATCACTAATTATATATCTCAAAAACTTTCAGAAGCTTTTTATGTCTTTTTTTCTGACCTACAAAATATAATCAGTAAAATATATAGTCACAAGAAAAATCTACTCTTCTGCAATTAAAACTAATTGATCTATATTAAATTATAATTGATATTTTAGGCAGATTTGCCGATAAATTGAAGTCATCAAAATATATCGTAAGGGATTGTTAGCAAATTGAAATAGTGCAGAATTTTGCTCTTTTTTCTAATTGTTTCTTATAATAAATTTATGTAGAGCCTCTACTAAGGTTAAATAAGTATAAATCTGCCAGTTTTCAATTTAGATCTTCATTGCCTGATTTAGATTTATTACAGTTTCCTTCTAAATATTGCTGAGAAGTTAAGAATTTTAACTTTTCATATGAAAAGTTAAATTCACAATTTCACAATTTAAATTCACAATTAATTTAATTACAACTTTCATGCATGAAAAAAAAATTGTGCATTCTTAGTTTTACTGGATTGTTCAATAATATCATTCTTAAGTGCAGGAGAAAGTAGCAAACCTTTAAACGCGTCGCCGTCTCCTGTCAGCGAAAATTTCTGTTTCTCTTTTGTTTTTCACCGCATTAGAATAAACACAAATAAGATCTCACGAAAATAAACATTGATAAAGCCTTTTAAAAGGTTCAAAGTTTTTTAAAATATAGAAAAACGCTTGAAGTGCATTACAGCCATCCTGCAGAAGTTTTACCTGAATCCGCTGGGAAAGTTAAGGTTACATATTTAAGAAACACAAGGAGAGCTTTAGGGATACCATGCTAATTGGTTTCGTGAAATAAAGAATTAGGAATTGATTAAATACAGTGGTTAATATTTCTTCATATAAAATATCGCTCTAAATTATTGAAATATTAATTTTTATCAGAATTTAGCGAAACACAAAAAAAAAACAAAGAGACCGATTTTGAGAAATATTTCCTTTCACTGAAAATGCATTGAATATAAGAAGTAAGATTCATAATGAATCAAATATCTTAACATCCACCTTTGAGAATTAAATCAATGAACAATGATTGATCATGACTGGATAAATCAATGATGAGTAATCATTGCTGTAATAGAAATTTCTTGCGTTTGTTTTGTTTTAAATTATTTAAAAAAAACAAATACTACTTCATAATTTGGAATAAAATATGCATCGATGATATTTATGAATTAACTGCAATAATATTATAAAAAATTATATATGTATTTGAAGTGTTAATATATTATAATATAAATACATGATCTAAAGAAAATTATCACAGGAAGGTGATATGGTGAAAATAATTTTTGCAAACCTCAATAAAAAGTAGATGCTGAGGTTTTTTTCAAATAAAAATGGCGCATATCCTCTAATATTCCAAAATGTGCTGATAGATTTCACTAGTAGCATATGCGCTATGATGAATGATTTTGAGAATGCAAGAAATGAATGCATTTGATTTGAACTAATCAAAAAAATGAAACGAAGCACACAGTTAAAAAATATATTAGGGTTTTACTCCTGAAATATTCGTGAAGGTCCATAATTTTCCACTTATATTAACTGTTCTTTTGTGCTTTACTTATAATTTGTCTGAAGAGTAGTATATAATTCTCACTAGAAATTAATATTCAAGTATAACATCACAACTGATCATTTGTATATTTAAAGAATATTCTAGAATATTATTTATGCGGAGCACCAAAACTAATCAGAAAAAATAGCCTCACTCAAATTTTCTAGCGTACTCTCCAATTAATGTCTTATTATCTTCCACACGCATACAATTACAGATTTTGGATAAAACCCCAAATGCCTTCCGTGGCATTTGGGAACAATAATTATAGAATATTGATCTTTGGCATGAAAAGAGCATTTTTAATGAATCTATCGTGTAAATTTGCATCTTTAATGTTTTTTTCCGGAGCAAATGAAAGCAAAGTCTGACACGAAACTGCAGTTGTAGTCACAAGATAACAAACAAATTTTCATTGATTTAAATCTTTGGGTTAATGAATTTATAGGCATGCGAATTTACATTTTCTGAAAAAAGTCTTGTTATTCCACAAATACTAAGATGTATATGAATCTTTACATACCATTTCTTAATTTTCGTATTTCAATGAAGAGTTTTTAAAATTCAATTAATTTTTTAATGGTTTAATTTTTATATTTTCACTTTCGAGTCTGTAGCTATTTATAGATAAATCTTGAGAGTTGTTTATTTCTTCTTCTTAAACTTCAGGTTTTTTAGATTTAAAAAACCCATTTCTATTTAAATTTCTCTTTAATTTTGTTCCTTAATCTTTAATTAAGATTGTTCACACTGCAAAGAATGTCTATTTCATATACTTCATGCAATGTATTAAAAAGCAAGCAACAAAAAATCTTGAGAACTCAACTAAAAATAATTAAATTCAAAAAATAAATAAATGTACGATTATTTCATAAAATTTTCTTGTATGTCGATTAAATTTATGAAATATACTGTGTATTAAAATATCATATCTACTTTCATCACTTCTTATTATTATAAATAATTTAAGTTTCTTAAAATTGTAAGTAAGGTTTTCGTCCTAGAATGTATTGCTGAAATTTTACCTAAAAAATAAAAAATTAAAATATTCAAAGAGTTTTATCAACAATTTATTCAAGAATAGAAAAATATTCAACTGTTGACTGAATTGAAACTTTTATTTAAATTTTGTTCGACCGTCATAAATTCTTAGTACATATTTTTGAAGAGTTGAAACTGATTATGTAGTATAACATTCATATTTCATACGAAACCTTTATACCTTTAAACGGAAATTTCTTGTATACATAAAACTTTATTTCGTTTATCTCTGAAACGGTTTGGATAAAATTTTTCATTTAGATAAGGCTTTGCTTTTTGCATTTATTTATGCAGGTGTCTTTTCTGAAAAAAACTTCATTTTACTCACTCACAATCTTTAAATATTTACAGGTAAATATCTACACATTACTTGCTTTACAGAGATGTGGTGATGATTAATATAAATATTAATCATCACCATAAATATTAACCCCTATAAATATTTCTCATGTATGATTTCGCGTTTGCAAATCAATTAGATTTCGATAATAACCTTAAACGAGCCATAAGATATGATTTTATTTGCGAATTATAAAAAATTCGTGCGAAGATTAGATTTTCAGGTACTGGCATAACACTTCATGATGCGAAAAAGTGAATAAAAATAATTTAGAATTTTTTTTATGAAATGAAAAGGTAAAAAAAAAAAGAAAAACCGATAATGTATTCCTTTAATAAGTTACCTTTTTCAAAAATCTGTAATTAGCATTTTAAATTCTCAGTTAAATTTAGATAGAAAGTATCTAGCTTATTGACAAAAGAAAGAAAATTACAGGCAGTAACCCATGCATGTAGTAACTTAGAAAAATTCTTCAGAAACTAGTCATCCACCTTAATACTATACATTTTATTTCCTCTACCCATCAATTACCCAGCCGCCACTCAATAACTTTTAAGACAATTTAACTGGATGACATCTTCAAATCGATTTTCATTGCCCACACTCGGTTTACCCTCAGCCGCTGTTCAGATGTAGCGCCACCTGACGGAAATCCGCTGCACTTCCGAATGCCTGTAATTACCAATTATGGGCGGGGAACACAATGCTCCCTTTCGGAACAGAGGAACAGTACCTTTGTTCGACCAATGTCGAATCCGGTCGAGCGGTGAAGGCCTTAAGAACAATATAGGTTTGGTAACCCCTTATGCATCAAATGGAAAGCTGCCCATTCATTAACGGACACTAGGAGAAGACCGATGAAGGGTAGACAGAAGGTGATGATGTTGGCTTGCTTGGTAATTTGAAATACACTACGGTTCTAAAATTTTAAGCGAAATAACCCAGTATCTAATGTGAGATAATCCAAAGAATGTTCATGAAAACTTAAGCGATGTTTACTAAATGAGATTTTTTTTTCAATCAGTTATTTTTTTCTTGAATTTTTTATTTAAAATTACTAACTTCAGAATCAATTGAACATTATTCAATTTCAAAATATCTCCTAATTTTATTCATGCATTTATCGTTATTAAGAGTGTCTTTTTCATTAATGATTGAATTGATTCCTTATATAAAATTCGATAATTGTTCATTTTTTAAACATAAATGTGATTTTGATTTGTGCACTTTGTTCTGATAAATTTAGATCATTGTTAAGACCTTACGAGGCCAGTGTAATCTTTTCAATAAAATGGCAACAATGTGATGTAATTGTTTTGAATACTGTGGAAAGAAAATTCGAATTAGAAACATGATTATCAGAAACTGCACGATTAGGTTTATTTGATATCATTGCATATTATATTAAAGAACCAGTTTAAGTATATAATATTTCGAAATTGCAATAATAATGATATTTTGAAGGGTGATAATTAATTGTGGTCAATTAAACTCATAAGTTTTGCTCTAATTCAAGTCAAGAAAAAAATATAATTGAATCCTGGTGTTTCATACACGGCTTATTAATTTTTTCCAAGTTTTAGTACTTATATAATTGATTTTAAGATAAGACATTTTTAAAAAATTAAAAATGCAGTTACAATAACATTTTAATAAATTTTTCAAATAATATTTTTTTTATTTCACTTTTTTTTAAATATCGATTATTATCATTACTTTTTACATATCATACCTCAAGATATAAAAAATAACTATCACAACAGAAACAGAATGCGTTGAAAAGAAGATGCATAAAATATTAGGAATAAAAGAATAATCTTTCAAAAAGGAGTTAAAACCAGTGAGAGGGATTTCCATGAATAGTATTCACATACTCTGTAATAAAGGTGATAAAGTTTCGAACGATTATCTCTAAGCATTGAACGGAAATTCCAACTGGATATTGAATTGTTCGGGTTATAGAATCATCAAGACTTCTTTAGCTTCAAATAAATCATCTTTTTAATGATGATAAATACAGTCGCAATTCACCGAATTTTATGCATGAATTTAAACCAGAGAGTATTATATCCTCAAAATATTCTTTTGTATCTTGTAACAAAGGCATAATGCACAAATATAAAAATTTTGCACTTTTAGCAAAATTATAAATACAAAGAGGATGTTATGCTTCATAATTTAATGAAGAAAAAACTGTATAAAGATGCTCTTTGAAGGGCACTTTTAAAATCACAGAAATAAAAAAAAGTAAAGTTGCAACAAGAATAACAATTTTAGTTACTTGTTCACACGCCAAATTTCATTTATCTATGATATTGCCTTTTTGATTTATCAAATTTATGAATGCAAATATGTAGATTAACATACAGCCAATAAGTTAACAAATCTTATTCATAATTTTAAATGTGTCTGCCTTTTAGACGTTAGCTCTAAGAAAAAAATTGTATTAGTCTAGACCAGTGATGGGGAAATTAAGGCCCGCGGGCCAAGTCCGGCCCGCGGAAAGGTTTAATCCGGCCCGTTTAAGAGTGCCGTCGTGAGAATGTTTGAACGCATTCTTACTTCGTAATGTGACGACCCGCATAAAAACTACCTGTGGCGATATTCAAAACACAAGAGTTTTCTGAACAAATCCATCCGACCCAAACAGCTGACTTCTTTTCGCTCGAAACTTCCAGACTCTCTCGCATTTTCGATTCATTGTTCTGTTTTTCCGAAAGAACCGTAAAACTCCAATTCCCGAACAATCCTTGCAGGTAGGTATAAATTCAAGCGAGGCCGCCCGAAGATCAGTTAGTTAGCGACTTTGTCAGTCATCTGCAACGACCCGCTGTGACTTGTTTGTGTAATCCCCGAAACTCCCACTGCCTCAACAAACACCCGCACCAGAGCATTAGTTAGTACGTAGTAAGCTTTCGTCAATTGCGTTTTTGTGTGTTACTCTCCGTAGTAGGTAACGTCTAAAATGGATGTTAAAAAAAGAAAAGTGGATTCAGATATTGACCATATACTTAATATTGTTGTAAAACTAGTAAATATGATTCGTTCCAGAAGATTACTACATCGCAAAATTTCAACTTGAGTTAATAGAACTGAACTGTAATACTCTCCTGAAACAAACTTTTCATACAGTACTATTACTAGGATTTTATAAAAATTTAAGTCCAGGTAATTTCCCAAATCTAATTACTCATGTAATGAAGATAATGACAATGTTCGGCTCATCTTATATATGCGAACAAATCTTTCCAACAATGAAGCTTAGGAAAACTTCTTTAAGAAACAGAATTACAGATGAGCACCTTTAATCAGTTTTAAGAATTTCTTCTTCACAAATGGAACCGGACTATGATGAAATTTTGATAAAACAGTCTCAATTTCATTTTTCTCATGCACCATCTACCAGTAATGATACTAGAAAATAAAGTGATAATACTTCACATCAAGAACTACACTAAATTCATTTTATATTTTGTGCTTATAATTTTCTTACCTTTTGCTTTTTTACTATTAAAATAATAAGTGTATGTAATAATATATGTATATGTTTATAGAACACATAACTTTTTTAATGATTAAGCATTATACTTTGGCCCGCTACGATCGTCTAGTTATTACAAATGGCCCGTCTTAAAAAAAGTTTTCCCACCACTGGTCTAGACCGTTTTGTACCTATGAATCACACTGATTTATCAATACAGATAGGAAAACTTCCTGTGTAAGAAATTTGAATAAAATCAACATATTTGGTTTAAAGATCATGTATCTTATTTTTGTTTTTGGTTACTTTACTACGCCTTTTTTGTTTTGTTTTTGTGATAGATGCAATTCTAAGAATATATGTATTTTATCACCTGAGTAAAATCTGAAAATCATTAAAATTTCGATTTTAATTTTTTCGATTATTATACGTATATGAGAAAAAAATGAGATTTGTTACAAACAATAATGTCTGCACATGCGTTTCTTTCCTATTTAGTTTATCTCCAGTAATATCTTGTTAAATACCGTAATGTTTCTTCAATCAAAAAATGGTTTTATTAATATATATTATTAACACAACTGTATTTTTGAAAAAGACAATTTATTAATTTAAATTGTATAAATTATTTTTATATAGTAATGCAATACAATTAATTTGTTATCTTTTTGATAGTTTATTGAACTAAAAAATGTTCTTCCTCTTCCCCAACATATTTATATGTTTATATGTCTCATTCATTCATGTATTGACCCATTCCTTTTACTAGTTTGGAACTTTTAGCATAAAGATTTTTTTCTTTATCAAATTTTTATTTCTTGCTATAATTTCCACGAAAGCATAAAGATTAAATTTCGTTAGTGTATTATTCAAAATGCGCGACAGTCAGAAAATTTTAGAGTTAGAAAATTTTTCAGTTTTTTAATAGATATAAAACTCCGGCGAGTTATTAAAACTCTAGCAATACCGTTACTTCAGAGGAATCAATACGAAATTGGAAAAAGCTTTTGTGATTTGAAGATATTCAATATTTAATACCGTTTTACTCTTCCTTCAATAACATGCAATAAGAAGGCTAAACATGGAAGAATTGGAGACAACTTGCTTTGTCTTTCAATATCAAATAATAAGAAAGCTAATAACGGAAGTATATGTGACAAGTTCAGAAACGTTTTCGACTTTAATGAAACCTGAAATGATTTCGGTTTACCAAGAAGAGAAAGAGCATTATGTTTCAACTGAAGAGCAAAACTCATCTGTTGTACGAGTTATTTATCACATTTTATAGTAAATAATACTTACCAAATATTTGAAAATACAACATCAGCTCCGTGATATATTGGAATGGAAAATATTTAGAATCAATATATCCCGGCCTTTAATGACATCTTAAAAGTTTTTAAACGAAACATTCCGCTGAAATATTTCATATTCTGTCTTAGATATGAAGTAATATTTAGAAATGCATAGGATTTTACTTTTAATTAAAATCATATCAATGCAAACTATTCATTTACCCATCTACTTTTCGATGGTTGCAATATAACTTTTTAATGAAAACCAACTTCCATCAAAGAAATAAATCCTCATTATTCTAAGGATAGATGAAATAAACCTCACGTAGGATAGCATCCAATTCTTATCAAAACGCTATATTCTGCATTCCATTCCAACATGGATTTTACAGCATATTGGAATGGAAAATATTTCGAATCAATGTATAACGGCCTTTAATGATATATTAAAATTTTTAAAACAAATCATTTCAATAAAAATTTTACATTCTGATTTGGATACTAAGTGATATTTATATATAATATTTTTAATTAAAATCATACTATATCTAATTAATCCTACAATCAATCGCACTTTGATGGTTACATTTAATGAAAACTAACTTCCATTCAAAGAAATGATACCTGATTATTCTAAGCATAGATCAAAGAGGCATCGCGTAGGATAGCCTCTAATTCATTCCAGAAAACTACGTTCAGTGTTCCATTACAACATGATTTCTGTAGCATATTGTAATTAAAAATGTTTAGAATTAACAAATCATTGACTTTTAATGACATCTTAAAAGTTTTGAAACAAAACATTGCACTGAAAAATTTCAAATTTTGTCTTGGATATGATATAATATTTAGAAATATATAGAATTTTGCCCTTAATTAAAATTTTATTAAAAGGAACTATTCCTACAATCATCTGCATTTCTGTGGTTGCAATATATCTATATAATGAAAACCAACGTCCATTCAAAGAAATAATTCCTCATTATTCTAAGCATAGATCAAAGAGCCCTCGCGTAATATCGTCCCCAATGCTTCCCAGAAAACTACGTGCAGTGTTCCATTGCCAAATAAGCGTACTTTTAATCTACGTGGAAGATATTTCATGGAACAATATATTTTCCCTCAGGTGAAATCGTAATGACGCATGCAGAAACCAAGCAGTATCTTAATCTTTACGATATCTTTCAAAAGACGATTTCGACATGAAGAGTTACGTCGTTGGCCTCTCCTTCAATCGATGCAATGCTGAATCGATGACTCTTCAGTCCAATCGATACGCAATTACAGCAGAGCACTTAACACCAGGTTACATCTTAAAACTTGAAATCTCCGAAAGTTCACGTTGAGGTTTTTAAATAGTGTAATAACGTCAATTTTCGAAACTTTCGGCTATGGTAATTTGTTCTTTAAGATTATTTCCGAAAGAATCGTGGCAGTAACATCAGAGAAGATCGCAATTTATTAACTCAGTTGAAAGTTTAATTTTGTGATGGGACTTCTTATTTGAATTTTCAAGTAGTTGAAGAAGTTCGTTACATATAAAATAAAAATAAATGCTTATTTTTCTAGGAAGGAAATAAGCATTAAATTTAAAATTATATTTTTATGAAATAAACCTTTTATTGGGTTTAATTGCATTTTTCTATGCAAATTTATGAGTTTTCTTTTCATTTATATTCATATTTTTTCGTAAATATTTCTAATTTTATTAATATAGGTGCATACGCAATAAAATATAAATATTTTGGATTTTATGTCTAGTAAATTCTCAATTAAGAGAAGATATTTTAGCTAGGTAAAAAATAATTTTAATGTAATTTTTTTCTTTTGTAAATAAATTGTCTATCTCACTGGAGTTTCAGTACATATATAAGACAGGAAATATAAATAATTATCTATAAACACACTAATATCTATAATTGTATGATTAGAAAGAAAAAAATATCTTAAATGTATTCTAGTATTCCAATTTCAAATGACAATAATATTAAATATTTTTTAATTTATTTTTGCACTCAAGAATTTCAAATAATTAAAATAGCAGAAAAACACACACATCCGAAAGTATACAGAGGAAATAAAATTTCACGGCTGTACATTTTTTTGTTTTTGTTTTATTCAAATAACTGAGAAAGCGACAATACTCAGATCTTCTATTAGTTCAGCCCATTTAAATTATGAAAGTACAGTCTTGACAAGGAAATAAATTTAAAATAGATAGAATAGAAAATTGTTTTAGTTCTTTTATGAATCATTCGCCGAATTAATTATTTATTTGACGAATTAATTATTCACAAAGATAAATTAGAGGCAGACTTCAAAGATTTGAATCGTGTTAGGAAGATAAGGTTGATAGAATTCTTTTCGTATTCCTGAATTTGGTATAGAGGTCACCGATTCTTCAAATTTTTGTGTAATTATGGGCTATTTTATCTATTTATTCATTTTCTACATTTTAAAACACTGCAGATTTCCCAAACAAATAAGAAATACAAAAAACGTGACGGATTAGAAGAAAAAATGCAAAAAAGAATCATCAGTAGCATTTGAATTTGCCTGACTTATATAGTTTAATTAAAAAATATGCATTTTAATAATAAAATGATATTCCATAAAGACTATGTCATTAACATTCTAGAACATATTCCATATTATTTTATAATTTATAAAAATAATTTTGTTGTGAAATTTTTTTTTCTATTCCTATTTGTAACTAAATCAAAATTCCTCTATGATCAGCAACTGCACATGTTGTGAAGCCAAATATAATAGTTTTTGAAGAAAGAAGTATTTGAGTAAAATATTTCAATTTTAATCGCATTGATTTTGATCTTATGTAACATTTCAAAACAATCAAAGCAAAGCGATTCATTTTAAAGGTTCAATAAATAAATAGATAAATAAATGTCATGTCAAACAATTAAAAATATTCGATATTTCTTGATTTTTTTAGGTTGAAACACCTGCTTTGTATGATTAATTTTCATTTCCAAATGATTATTTATTGCTTAAGTGGTTTATATGGAAATTTATTCAAGCAAAAATAAATAAATACTACTGCATTGTATTTTTCGTAAATTTTTATATCTTCATTCACATAAAAAGTATAAATATTTTCTCAAAATAAAAATAAATCGGAAGGAGTTAGTATTAAGTCTTCAGATATAGAATAAACTGCAACTATTAAATATTAATATATACGGTTCAAAGAGCGAAATTGTTTATAATCCGAAAAAGACAAATTTTATAAAAAATAAGAATAAATTGTAGTTACGCAAGAATCGATGACTTTTTTTTTCATTTTAAGTTGCAATGAGTTTGATAATATACATGATAAAAATGAAAAAAAAGACTAAAAACTGGATATACCTATTTTTGTTTTGTATAAATTTTTGACTAAAATAACAATTTTTCAATATCAATACTTCTTGAGGTTTCACAAAAAAAGAGAACTTAAGAAATTATCATTAAAAATAGCCTATTCAACTTTGTTACTGAAACTATAATTTAATAACAAATATAAAACAAATAATTTTTTAATTGTTTAAATAAAATATTATAACGAATAAAATTTTAAAGAAAACTATATATGAAGTCGTCTCATTCTTTTCGCCAATTTACTTCCACCAGAAACCTCTAGTTTGTATTATACACAATAGTTTAATAAAATCATTATTGCATGCGTTTTCTAATTATTTCAAATCTTATATTACTGAATTTCTACCAAAAACGCAAACTTAGAATCATATAATTCGTACAAACTTCTACCTACTGACCCATATCGCAAACAAGGGCAACGATTGATTATTAAGTGTCAAATGTTACTATGATCCTCGCAGCCGATCCACATGGCTTCCGATATCGCCACCTCCAACTCTTCTCCCCACCCCTTCTCGATTATCGTTCAGATAAATAGAAACGTCAGTCCGCAGCACCATTGCCTGACTGTACACAGGGAATGGCGTATAAATTTTATTACGGCGAGGCCATTTTGCCTCTATCGGTCCGATGGAACAATTATGCGTTGAGCCGATCTCATATTAGGACGCAGTTTGTGAGTTCTGTGACTAGGATAACGATGTTGCTACCTTGTTACTGTTATATGAGGCAGAAGAGGACGGTCCCGATATTGAGGGAACTTATCTGTAAGTCGAGATCACTAAGATTTAGTAAATTCGATAGGTTCATTTAGCTGTTGGGGAGTAAATAGAGTATTAATGGGGAATAAGAGATTTCGGTCAAGATACATTTTGTAAGCTTCTAGTTTTAGCTAAGCATTGAAGTCAAACTAATTGTTTTGAAGTATATTTGTATATCTAATAAATATACGAATTAATAAAAATCAGCTGCATTAATTCAAAATAAATTTCAAATAAATAATAATATTATATAATTTAAATACGGTGATTTCTTAAATGTTATATTCAATAGGTACAAAAATTCATATAATATATACTTAAAATCTGGATAGAAAACTTGTTATTAAAGTTTTTTATTACTTATTTTTTTGCAATAATTAAGTAATAAAAAACTTTAATAACAAGTTTATTAGTTTTATATTACTTATTTTTTAATGTTAGATTACAACTCTTTTTAACTTCATTCGAAACAATGTGACAGCGCCAAATGTATTTAAAGAATTGAAAGAAAATATTTATTTCACATTGGTTTTCTTTACTGTAAACATTTGTCTTTTAATTTATTTAGATCTTCGGAAATCAGATTGAAATAACTGAAAATCTAAAACCTATATACGAATATAAGATTAAAAACTATTTGCACCACAACCAATTTTAATTTCATTTAGTATAGCGATATATGCAAATTTCCAAAAGATTTATTGATGAAGCAAAAAGTACCGGAAATTGATCAAAAATATAAAATGAATCAGAATAACTTATCAGAAAGGAACACGAAATATTATTTATAAATTTATACTTATATTAAATCCTAAATAATTTTCTGTTATGAAAAATGGTAAGAAAATTGTGACGTGAGTGAAATTATCTTTTTACAAGATAAATATGTTATTAATTTTATTATTTCTGAGTAATATGCTTCATATTCATTTCAGACTGCATTTCCGTTCAAGGTTTCATAGGATGAGAAAGAGAACAAAGAAATTTTGAAAACGTGTCGCTAAATTATAGTACAGAATCATCAATCATTTTTTTAAAAGTCGTAGTTGAATATATCGCATGAAAATTTGTAAAAAAATAGGGTAAATCATTTGTGTAATCTGAATTTCATTCTTGCCTTGTAAATTAAGTTAGATTCAGAATTTTTTTTTAAAATTAAATGTAATACAGAATTTTTTTTTTAAATTTCAACACAATATTTGGTCTTTATTTACCTCCATAATTTAAAAATTTCTTCAAAGTATTCCAATGCATTCTGTACAAATTTTATAATTCCGAAATATGCATCACTTTATACATGCATCTGCATTGCTTAAAGAGAAATATGCATTTTTCTTTTTTTTTCCTTCACACATCATTGTCTATTACTGCTACAATTCCTTTCAATCATGCTTTGTAACCTACACATTTCCTAAAAATATCCATTAAATATTTTCATCATTTCAAATTTTTAAGCTATTTCATTTGGCGTATTCATTGATTATATGTTTAAACCAATTAAAAAGTCATTTTCTAAAAAGGAATATTAAGAAGTTAATATTTTATTATTTAAAAATCATTTTATTCTTTGATTATTTTTTATTATGAGATGGTCAATATTTAACTGTCAGATATTCTATAGGATGAATTATTGCTAAGAATTTCAATTAAATATTTTATATAACTTACTCATGATTGCTTCCACAATAAATCATATATATATATTTTAAATTCAACCGTAATGTAACTAGTACAGCTTCATAATCCATATATCAATTAAATGTTCAGAATGCTATACATATTAAAATGAATTTGTAATATTACTACCGTTTACGAATAGTGTCTTTATAAGAAAGACTGTATTATATGCATCTATATTGGATGGTATTGGATGTCTTGTCAGTGATCCCAGAGTTTGGCAACGAATTTGCCGAATTCGGCGAGCAAATGGATAATAATCGCAACGTCGAGAATTTTCTCGTCAGTCCTTTAGGAACCGAGAACTGTCCAAGTATGTCGTGATTGGTGCTGAGGCTTCTAACTCCGCCTCCTGGGAAGTATAAAAGGCCGGAGCTCTCAAGCTGATAGGAGTTATCTACTCCTCCACCCCCAACACAAGAAGACCCAGACAAATCCTAACTTAACCAAAATAATTAATTCAATTCTCTTTCTCAATCACTTAATCATTCTCCATAAAATTATGTTCAGAATCAATCCATTATTAAACGTAAACATAAAAATCTATCTTCGTACCTCCTTGAACCATCTCGCACCTAATTGGTCAACCTAACACCCCATCCTCCACGCACCCACTCTATAGCAAGCAGACAGTTTTTCACTCCTACCACCCTCAGAACTCAAGCGGCGAAGAGACTATTCCACCCTTCCAGTGGCTGTCTTCTGATTGGCCCTTCCAGGTCAACTCCCTGATCTTGCTCTCCCATTGGCTCCCCTGGCCTCCCCAGACTGTTTCGGTTCCAGAAATGTTTCCTGGCCGCCCAACTTCATTAGAACTCTCCTCACTCATGACCAAACAACGTCGATCTGCTCTAAAGATTTTAGCCGACCGGGGATGGCGGCGCCCCAAATCTTATTCCTTGTGTCCTTGTGTGTTGATAGGAGTTCTGATGAGTGGCCTTGAATTAGTCGTTATCGAGTAGTAGTCCTGAACTGAGGAGTCATGGTGAATTTGATGGTGATGAATGGCGGTCAGTGTCGCCCAAAGAATACCGACTAACTAACTGCCCAATACTAAATTGTTGTGTGCGTGTCCTGCGGTCTTTTGTCGTGTTGTAGCGAATTGAGTTGCCTAAAGTAGTGAGCCCTTAGCTAAAGCGAGAAGATACAGATGAGTAGTTCAGCAGTCTGGAGAGACCGTAGAACAAAACTCAGAGGACCACCCTCTCCTGCCTAATCTTGTATGACCGATGTGTGTACTGTGAACTTTGTCACTACTGAATTTCCACGCGTGGGTCTGCTGTCAGCTGTCCTGTGTCTTCATCTTTTCTGTACATATTTGTCGTCTTTGTGCTTTCCTGTTTTCGTGTAAATAAACGCCATCGCTGCCTTTCTCCTAAAGGACTAATCATTGTGTTTATCTCACATCATACACCCACTAAACTATCAAACGAACCTGATGGATCATAAATCCTTAACAATATTCATAATATTTGCCATCCCCTGAAAAATGTACGACTTAATAAGGAAAAACACAGATGAGGAAACTTCAATTAATACTATAACATTCGCGATAAGTTTACATTTTAATTTAAAATATCAGGCCAGGTTACAGATTAGTTCTGGATTAAAATTGTATTCGTATTGCAGCGAGCCTTCTTTTATCGATTGTAATCTTTTATTATCTAATAAATTAACGCCTTCTTTTATTATCTAATAAACACATTTCTCACTTAAGAAAATATTCAGAGATGTTATAAAGAAAGCAATTTTCAAGTGGTAAAAAAAAATAAGGCATTATTCATGCTTAATCATAATAATAATATATTATAACTAATTTTAACAAAAGATTCGATATTTATATCATGTGAGAACATGAGTCTGTTTTCCTTAGGGGGGGGATGAATAATTGGAGACAATAAATAAATGAAGCTCGAAATGCGGATATAAAAACTGTGGAAGCTTCAAAAAGTGAAGGCAAAAATTGTTGAAGCCTCAAAATGTGAAGACAACAAATTGTTGAAGCCTCAGAATGTTAAGGCAATAATTTGTTGAAACCTCAAACTGTGAAGGTAACAAAGTGGCGATTTATCTCTTTTATCATGTGAGAAAATTATACTGCTTTCACTTCCGGTTTTTGGAGCTTCAAATGTCAAGGTAACAAATTGTTGAAACATCACAATGGGTAGTCAACTATTGGCAATCTATCCCTGTTTAAGCATGTTTCTTTTATTACAGAAGTGTTTTTTGCTATTATTATTACTTTCTAATTGTTATAAAAATACATTATCAACAACTCTCCTTTTAGCTTGTTGATTTGACAAACTTAGGCGTTATAAAGTGATACCAGATTTATGAATTTCAATCAGAAATTTTCATGGAAGACCGTTTGAGTGACGAAGAAATTTTCAATCTTGAATTACTATTTCATTGTTTCATTGAGTTTTAAGTAAGTTTTGTATTCTGAAAAACATCGCAAAAATTTCCATCAGCTATGTTGCACGATTTCTGTTTATTAAATAGGGTGTGCCAGAGAATCTTACTTATTTGAAAAAACTCCCAAGGGATGATATGTGTTTCTACTCGAAGGGAAAGTCCCCAAGTTCGTTCTTCCTTCTAGTCAGTTGTCATCATGCTCATGTCTAGAGAACAGCGGCCCTTCGCCGTCAAAAGCGTCTTTTCTAAGGGTCGCTCACTTGTTGCTACGCAACGTGCATTCCGCACTCGCTTTAAAATTCCTCATCATAGGCCCGTACTTGAAAATAATTCTATTCTGTGTTGGGTTAACTTATTTCGGAAATGAGTTAACTCACGAACACAGAAATGGACATAAACGAACCACCAGAACTCCAGAAAATGTCGAAAGAGTGAGACAATCAGTTCTGCATTTTCCCTGGTTTTCGGCTCGCAAGCACGTAGCTGCTTTGGGAATTTCTGACACCATATTTCGACGAATTCTCCATCAAGATCTTCAATTTCATCCATATAAGGAAAAATAACTGAGTAAGAATAAACTGAAGAATTAACTGAAAGCGATTTTGTTACCCTTCAAGATGCATGTGAAATGCTGCTTGACAACCTGTCTGAAGACGCGGTTGTTTTTTTCAGTGGCGAGGCTTACTTTGAAATCCCTGGTTTATGTCGATCGACCACGGACAATAGCTCACCTCAAGAACTACATTCGCGACACCATTGCCAGCATACCGATTGATATGTTGCAAATAGTGGACACGAACTTCAAAAATCGAATTTATCGATTTAACTTTTTGTCGGTTTTTATTTTTTCCCGAACAACGATTATCTGGCGACTTTTTGGAGATTTTTTCGCTTAGCTCGTATAATGGAAAAGTAACCTCCTGATTCACAATGTATGTAGATATACCATTTATAATGAGGTGTTTGAGTTTTCCAGTGATGTTTTCTTTCATCATGTCAATAAGTTACAATGTCAGAGCTTTTACAATGTTTATCCGTTTAATTGCAAATCATATTGCAATATTTTCACATGGATAATTGCATGTAGCATTTTCTAAGCGAAATGTAAATTTTGAATTGGAATCGAGCCAAAAAATAAACAACAATTTAAAGATTGTTTCTAAAGGTACACTAGCCGGTTTCCTGGCATAAAGGTTGTACGTTTTCACTCTAATCGGGGGATCTCGGTCTCTAGTCCCGGTTCGAACACGATTATTCTTCCTTTGATTCTATCTGTGAGACGTGTTAATGTACCCTCTCTGTGAAAAGGCGTAGTGCAAGCAAATGTGTGTGTGTCTGTGTCATCTTCATACAAGCTAGTCAGGCTTCTGCCCTCTGGTTAGTCAGGGGATTTTAACCTCAGAAATCCCTTTCCGTGGAAACACGGACTCGTCATCATCATCATCATCAAAGATAAACTTAGTAAAAATCAAGCAAAAGGAAATATTACATTTGTAAATATATTTTAATGGTTTTAAGAAACATTTTTTTTTATTTTGTTTCATAATTATTTTAATAATTCTTCAAACATGCCGAAAAAAGTTTGAATTAGGGCGAGAGTTCTTCGATTCTTTAACTAGTACTAAAACAGTTTTTTTAAATTTATAGTTGAGCTTATTTTGATGGCATTTTTTAAAACAAGTTTTTGCCTACTTAATTTTGTTGTCTAGAGCTAGGGAATTAATGTGTCATGATATCTTACTAACATGAGGGCAAATAGGATTCGAATATAAGATTGGGGTTAGAGATTGATATAGAAAAGGGGGCGAAGTCCTTAGTCATATAAAAGAAAAAGCAACGCAAACTAAACAAGATTCTACCAATAAAGCCATGACACAGATTTTTTAAAATTTAATTCTTCATCATAATATGATAAATAAAATAAATTTATGTACATTATTTTTTTAGTAAATCTGAGGTAACTATTTCAGAGAATTTCACAAATACAAAATTAAATTGAAATGAATTATTTTTAAATATATACTTTACAAAATCCATTTAACCAAATGAAGTCAGTGGAGAAAGGTGTTACTTTCATAATTCCAAGCTGTATGAAAATAATTGTATAAAAATAAGATTAATCATTTATTTTTAAAAGAAAGTATTTAAACTGACATATGAAAAACATATAACTAGTAGACAAATCAAATACTTTCAGACTTTAAGTTGAACATATAGTAAAACACTTTATTTTGCTAAATATTTTCTCTAATCCAAATTTGTTATCTATTTAATTTATAAATAAAAGTAATTAATAAATCACAATTTTTATTGAGTTGTATAATTTGAATTTATAAAATTTGTGAAGTATTTTAATTTTCTAAATAGAAACTGGAGTTTCAGTTGTGTAAAATAATTTGGATTTTCAAATTCAATACAAATTAATAAATAAATCACAATTCATACATTGCAGAATTTTGATTTATTTTATTATTAGCTTATGAATATGGTAAAATTTTCTGCCTTATATTATGGAATAAGGCAATTTATTATTCTTATACTTTGAAGAAATTTTGGTTACTTTTATTTGAATAAAAGACAAATTAAGATTAATCAAATACCATGATTTATATTTCGTTAGACTTTTTTTAAGCCATAAAGAGAATATTTATAACTAATATAAAAACATTCATAAATAAGTCTATGATAATATATTAAATGTATTTTCAAATTCAAGGTTAATAATATTATTTAAGGAACTAAATAAAGTTATGAAAATAAAAACTTTGATACAATTTTAAATTAATTTAATTTCTTTGTTAGACTAAATTATCAATTACGGGCTTCTTGAAACATTGTATTAAATTTAAAATTATTATGAATTAATGACATAAATTTAAATTTAGCTTTTAATTATATTTTAAAATCCAAATAATGTTTTAATGAATCGAGGAAAAGCATAGTTTCTTGCAATTAAATTTATAAGACAGTTTATAACAATTAGTAAATTATTCATTAGAAATTCCTTTTATTATAATAATATTTATAATTAATAATAACATTTTAATTTATAGTAACATTTATAATCAATATTAACATTTTAATTTATAGTAATTTTTATAATCAATAGTAACATTTTAAATTATTGTAATATCTATAATCAATAGTAGCAGTTTAAATTATAATAATATTTATAATTAAATAGTAACATTAGACTGTAACAATTCAACTTATTGTAATATATATAATTAATAGTAACATTA